>JARQOC010000004.1:465633649-465922282 GCA_033576535.1 Allobates femoralis
AGTTCAGTTATATGGGCTTTATTCCCAGGACTGCAACGTTTCGACTCTGTGGTCTTTCTCAAGCAGTGTCACAAATACAACTGAGGTGCACATATTTATAGCACCCATGCAAGGGGCTCATTAAGTGTACAATTAGTGTTTTACAATAAATATATCTTATATATAAAAAGTACAGTGTATACAGTTTCAATCTTATTATATATAAAGTGCATTAGAACATGAGGTAGTTAATATCATAGTGCTTAAACATGTTAAAACGTCCCTGTGGACTTAATTAATATATTGTGCACATGTGTATATAAGTATAAATCATCTTACTCAGGTCATATGGATTGCTGCACCTCCATCTCTATTCTCAACAGGAAACCGCTGGACTCCCAGCGTGTAGTTTCCTTTACTGCCCATGCTCCGTAATTCTATTTCCTCCTTCCGGTCTATTGCGAGCCCTCGCGCATGCGCATTAGCGCACCGGGACTCTCAATATGTAGTTTTTTACTATTCTATGTCCGAATTCTCGCGCATGCGCGCTACCAATGCGAGAATCTCGGGCGCCATCTTAGAATTCCTGTTTAAAGATAGGAATGAAGCTTTTTCTGAAGGAATATCAATCCATAACTCTCGATATTTGATCACTTTGTGCCCAGCTATTTTATAATCAACGATTAGATAGAGATAGATAGATAGATAGATAGATAGATAGATAGATAGATAGATAGATAGGTAGATAGGTGAGTCGTTGCAGCCGCGGTCACTCCGGCACGCAGGTCCATTGCGAGTTTCATGGGCCGGCGACGACAGCTGAGCGCCGTGGCCGAAAATCGAACCAAGGGCCCGGCCATGCATCGCTCGAAACACAGCTATGTATGTCTATGGGAAGTGAGGCGCTATTCTCATTGGTCGCTGTGTGCTGGCGGCAACCAATGAGAATAGCGCCTCACTTTCAGCGGTAAATGTGAAACTCAAAGTCGTCCATTATATCTCTATGGGAAGTGAGGCGCTATTGTCATTGGTCGCCGGCAGGACACAGCGACCAATGAGAATAGCGCCTCACTTCTCAAAGAGATATATTTGACGACTTTGAGTTTCAAATTTACCGCTGAAAGTGAGCCGCTATTCTCATTGGTCGCCGGCAGCACAGAGCGACCAATGAGAATAGCGCCTCACTTCCCAGAGATATAATGGACGACTTTGAGTTTCAAATTTACCGCTTAAGTGAGGCGCTATGCTGATTGGTCGCTGTGTGCTGCGCCGACCAATCAGCATAGCGCCTCACTTCCCATAGAGATACATAGCGGTGTTTCGAACGAAGTATGGCCGGGCCCTTGGTTCTATTTTCGGCCACGGGGCTCGGCTCTCGTCGGTCGTCGCCGGGGCGGGAGACTGCTCGCGCCCCTGCAACGGCTCGCAATGGCTGCGAAGCGACCATTGCGAGCGAGTCGCGTGATACGAACAAAGCCACAGAAGTAGCGCCGTGTGCGACGGAAGTCGCTACGGCAATTATTTAATAGATAAAAAAAAAAAAAACAGTATATTTGAGTGAAACTGAAATGTGGAATGCTATAACTATGAAATGGTCAACTCTATTTGTAATCATGAATGGTACCCTTAATAATTAACACAATAGATTAACTTCACAGGCAAATTAAATCACACCCATGTCTCAACAAATAGTGTACTTATAACAATGAAAAGGATGTTGATAAAAACAGGGATTTGTGTGTACTCACCGTAAAATCCTTTTCTCCTAGCTCATCATTGGGGGACACAGGACGATGGGTGTATGCTTTTCTGCCACTAGGAGGCGACACTAAGTACAGAAAAAGTTAAGCCCTCCTTCCTGCAGTATTCACCCTTACGTGGGCGTAGCTAGTCAGTTTTGGTATTAAAGCAGTAGGAGAGCACGTTAACGTAACAAGGTACAAAGGGCGTCAGCCGGGGTCTGTACAGACTATTGAAGTTTTAGAGGGCGGGTGCTGTGTCCCCCAATGATGAGCTAGGAGAAAAGGATTTTACGGTGAGTACACAAAAATCCCTGTTTCTCCTTCGCATCATTGGGGAACACAGGACGATGGGTCGTCCTAAAGCAGTCCCTGGGTGGGAATTAGTTGAATTATGCGTCAGCCGCCTACAGATGTACAATTGATTGTTGTAAAGTTGTTTTTTTTTTTTTCTACCTAGGCTCGCTTCTGCGGAGGCCCGGGTGGAAATGTTTTATTAATAGGCAAAGGTATGCTAGCCAGGCTAGGTTGCGGTCTTGTAAACCTGAGTTACCTGAAGCCTGGTGTTGGCTGACCTAGTTGAGTGAGCCCTGATCACTACTAGGATTGTCATACATTTGACAAACTAGGAATCTTGGATTGCTGTGCAAATGTACATTGGTGAAATGGGTTTAGGAGCAGCTATTGTTTTTGTAGGCGTTTTGGGGACAACAAACAGCATTTATGCTTAATGGACAGACTATACGGGAGCTGTAGCATGAGGGCCTTTACTAGGTCCCGGGTATGAAGCTGCGTTTAAAGGTGGTGTGCCGAAGCTGGGCGAAAGGCTGGTAGGATAATGCCCTGATTGAGGTGGAGATGGGACACTACCTTGGAGGTCCCAGACGGCCAAGGGTGTTTTGTGTGTGTGACCCCTTGGGTGAATGTTTTGCCCTGTTGTTTAGTTGCCGTCTTGCATTGGAATAGGACGCAAAGGGGGGAAGGATTGGCCGTTGATGGAGCTGAGTGCTAGGCCAGAGTTTAGGGGTTACAGTTGCGTTTTTTTTTTTTTCTTTACTCACAGGGGAACGTTGTGTAGGCGAGTCGATAGACGCGTGAGGACCTGGTGTTAATCATGGTGGTTATGACCTCCGTTGAAAAACACGTTTGTATCCGAGGCTAGGGCTAAATAGCCACCCCGTTAGAGACGGGGACTCCCCGAGCTCCTATGGCAAATTGGGCTCTGGGTTAGAGGGTCCAGTCGGATTGGGAGTGCGTAGGGCGCGTTAGTGATAAGCTGCACGGGCTTTACGTACTATACCCGTCGTCGCTATTCTGGGTCGGTGAGTACTGTTTGACTCCTTTTTACTTTGATCTTCTTGACCACCTGCAGGGCCAGCGGCAGAAGGGAACAGGTTGAGCCCCAGTACGCTGGGGCATGCAAAAAAATTTTCTTGAACTTAGCTTTGCCTTTTTTCTACGAAAATCTTTATCAAAAGGCGGAGGAATTCTTGAAGAGAAAACCTGAGTATGTCTGGAAGTTGGGATTCGCGCCATGGTACGGCCAGCGAGTCCGCTGTGAGTGCTAGCTGGTCCTGGAACCTGGCTACGAAGTTCGGGACCTTTGAGTTTATTCTGGATGCTGTGAGGTCTAGGAAGACTTCTGGATGTAGATATCATCCCACTGAGGACAGTCTCTTGCGGTTTAGGAAGTTTGCTGGCTAGCTGTCCACTCCTGTGATGTGGACTGGCGACCGGGCCATGGCCGGTCCGTTCAGCGACCTTATATAGTGATCATTGCTCCAGGTATACTGTGAGTTAACCACAGCTCACTTCACAGACTGTGGAATGGCCTCAATTGGTTTCAAACCTGTGTTTTGATGCTGCAGTGGTTTCTGTTACCACTGCACCACGCTCACCCTGCCCGGGTGAGATTGGGCGGCTGGAAGGTGAAGGTTTTGGATCGCTAAACGAATCCTTGTAGCTTCAGAATGTTGATTGGGAGTTGTGGCTTTTGGGCTGTGCAGGG
The DNA here is from genome assembly GCA_033576535.1 of Allobates femoralis. Taxonomy (NCBI): domain Eukaryota; kingdom Metazoa; phylum Chordata; class Amphibia; order Anura; family Aromobatidae; genus Allobates; species Allobates femoralis. Next base: position 465,637,376 of record JARQOC010000004.1, read on the forward strand.
TCCCTGGGTCGTGTATTGACGATAGGCAAGCCCCTAGCCGAGTAGGCTGGTGTTAGTGGTTACAGGTAGCCACTGAACTGTGAGGAATGATTTGTCTTGTGTTAGAGAGGGTGGTCGTGTCCACTGGGTGAGTGTCTTTTTAGCTTGTGTGGGCAGGCGGTGTCTGCGTGGAGACTGCAGAGGCCTCTAGCTGAGAGTGGGGCCAGTGTTGGACGTGTAGCTGAGCGTAGGGAGATGTTTCCCTTGCCTCTACGGGGGTTTTTTTTTTTCCCCGAGACTTTCCCTGCTAAAGTGAATGGTTTGGGGAGCTCCTGTGCGGTGTCTGAGTTCATCTTTAGAAAGTTTATAGTTTGTAGCCGACAAACAGCTTTGAATCGAAAGCTTTTATACCATTAGGTCTCCGGTACTGGTGCTATGACCCCGGTCAGAGTAGAGAGTTAGTGGCCTTGAACAACAGATGTCGTTTGTCTAGGTTTTGGCTGAGATTGGTGCATGTCGGTTTCCTTGGGTGGGCCGCACTGACTGTGTTAGCGGTTGATGAGGGCTATCCCGATTTTCCATGAGGGATGCGCGGTCGCGACTACAGTTATGGGTAGGAACAGGATCGCTTGAGCCCTTAGTTGGGAAGAAGTATGCCCTCTTCCCTTCCCTCCATGGCTTTGGGAATTAGCTGGATAAGCTTTTCATTTAACAGGTGACCACCTTGGTAGTCTACCTTTATGAGGGACCCTTTAGATGCGGAGTCCGCGTGCCACCCTCTGATCTATGGGGTTCAGCGTATTGAGATGGAGTTCGCCGCTGCTAACGTATAACAGTTGGCTTGTCTATGGACGTACAAAGAGGTACTCTACGGCCATTTAGGGTTGGTGTAGGAAATCAGTTGTCTTGTGAGTGGTTCTGGATTTGTGATAGTGTGCGTAGAGCACGCAATTTAGGACACCACTGCTTTAGCGACCTACGCCGCCGCGAAGGGGGGTGAGAGGGGCTGGCGCTGAGGCTCCAAATACTGAGCGTGCCAGGCTGTTTAGTTGGCGGTTGTTAAGGTCTTTGGTAGACGAGCTGTCTGAGAGCGCCAGCAGAGCTTTGTTAGCTGGGCACGACGCTGGAGAGTCGACAGCTGGAAACTTGGCACGTTACTTATGCCGGTCTGCGGCGACGGGGTATTTGTCTTTGAAAGTCTGCGATTTGCTAAGCGCTTGTCTGGCCAGTACTCATTACGTCGGGTTATGTTCTTACAGTCGACGTGAGTAGAGAAGTAGAGAGAGGATTTTTCCTTTATAATGAACACTGGAACGGTGGCCTGGTGGTATTTGACTAGTAGTGTTTTGTTAACGACCTTGACGAGGTTGTCAACCAATGACTAGGTGCCTATTGTCTAACTGTCTGGGGGCGAACCCGGCCGTGAGCGTCCCTGTTTGGAGGGTGACTCAGGTTGGTAGTGGTGCAACGAGGAGCGAGGTGTGTCACTTACAGGAAACATGTTAGGGGATCATCTCTGGGCTGGAACTGTACGAGTTCGTCTTCTGGTCGGCAGGGGGACTGCTGGCTGGTAGCATCTCAATGTCCCTGTATGGTTTACCCAGTCATTATTTATGTTTCGTCCTTGTTCTGCCCTTACACATGTAAAGCACCATGGAACCAATGGCGCTATATAAATAATAATTTCTTGTCAGAGTAAGGGCAGTGACATTTGTTGTCACTGGCTATATGTGCACTGGGAAGCGACTGCATCTTTTGGGCTAATGAGTTGGCCTGTTGTGTCAGTGCCAGGGTCCGGGGGGGGGTGTTAAACACCCTGGGTACTGTGTTAGCGGTAGGCTCAGTGGGGCATTGGGGTTTGGAATTTAGGCAAAGTTGAGATCCGTGGTTCCATGGGAGCGGGATCTGACTGGCCTTCCGTCTTGTGGTGCCAAGTTATTTGTTTTGGTGGCGATGCAGCGTGGCCCTGGAGTGGTTGGCTGCTTGCCTAAGGGGGGCGTGTTTGCCTTTTACTGGCTCAGTTCCCAGCGTTGGGCGTGTGTAGCCGTGATTGACAGCAGCAGCTGCCAATCGCGGCTATTTGTGCCCCGCCGCGTCATTGTACCCGCCCCTATGATGCTGGGCGGTCACATGGGTATGTGCGGCCAATCACCGGCGGTGCCAACGTTAAGGCCCAGACTGGGGCCTAAATTAAAGCACCGGGGCCTGCGATAGCGGCAGGCTGCCGCGCTATACCGGCAGCCTGCGGCGCCGCCGCAGGCTGTTGTTCCTCCGTCCCATGCATTGGACGCGCACCCCGAACTTACTGGCGGTGCGCGTCCAGCATGGAGCCGCCGTGGAACACTGAGGGTGGGGGCTGTGGAGACTGAGCACCGGACCCTTTGAGGCTGGGTCGGTGCTGATGTGGCCAGGGTGTCCTCAATCATCAATCACCCTCTCCTTGGTTGAAGAGGGCGAGAGGTGGCAGCATGGAAGCACCTTGAGGGATGCTCTGCAGATATCCGGAGGCTCTGGGGGGAGAGCAGGGAGTGCAGAGCCCTTTGTGGGTTCCGCCTTTTTTCCCCGGGGGGACGCAGCGAGAGGGGGGCCTTGCGGGGTCCGTTGCTCTTCCACAGCGGAGAGGCTTCGGCCCCGTGCCCTGAGCTTATCGGTGGTGCGCGTCCCGGGCTGGGGCCGCCGGGGGGGAAATGGTCCCCTGTGTGTGCAGGCTGCTGCTGTTGGTGCTGCACCAGATCCCTTGGGGATGGATCGGTGCGGTGGCTGGGCACCCTGGTAGCCTCAAATCACCTGCTCCTTTGTTGGAGGAGGTGAGAGGTGCTGCACTTGTGCTCCCTTTGCTATGGGAATGCACATTGACTGGCAGGCTGTTTGGTCTGGGGTAGTGAGAGCGGAGCCCCTCTATGAGGATCCGTCGCCCCTCCAAGGGTGGTGTGCGCTGCCTTGGGATCCCCATGCTCTGTGTAGAGCAGTGCCTTTGGCCTATAATAAAGAGTTAAATAAGAATTAAGTAGTAAAATTAAAAGTAAGAGTAAAAAATGGTAGATGTGGTCTGAGCTACAGACACACATGTGCCTCCAGCGACACCAAGCAAAAAACTGACTAGCTACGCCCCCATACGGGTGTATACTGCAGGAAGGAGGGCTTAACTTTTTTCTATACTTAGTGTCGCCTCCTAGTGGCAGAAAAGCATACACCCATCGTCCTGTGTCCCCCAATGATGCGAAGGAGAAACTACAATTTAACAGCCTGTGTCAGTATATTCTGTTCATAAGGTCAATCAGCGTTTCCTTTGTAACTTAGAATCCTTATGGAAGTTTGAGTTGGCAATTCCATTCATGAGGACAATAAGTGTTCCCCTTTGGTAACTTACAATTCTCACAGCAGCTCATGTCAGTAGTTTCATTCATAAGTATAATCAGTGCTCCTTCTAAAGTTCATAAAATCCTTTAGTAGACACAGAAATGTAACTTTTCTGGTTTTAAAATCAGTATAAATAAATAACAAGGAAAATGGTGTGCTTATTCCTATTTTTGTTATTTTGTAGTTTAATCTGCTTCATTTGGTGATGATGTTTCTCCTATATGTATGGGGATAATCCTCACCAATGTTAAATCACTAAGGCTTTGCTCAGGATTCTTTATAAGAATGTGAATAAATTGCAAGAAAAAATGGACAAACAAAGCAATTTCAAATATTTTAATAAATAAATAATAAATCAATCAATTGAGTATATACGGTAGATACATGTCATACATGACTATAAACAAAAAAAAATAAAAATTATTATACATATACACACATGCATAAAATGTCAACAATAACTGAAATAAAATAAAAAACAAGGGGCATATATATATAAAAAAATTGCAGAATGGAGTATATGTATGAGAGTTTTACAAACAATAACTCTTGATGTTTACACATTCTATTATTGAACCAATGGCACAATGAAAGTTAAAATCCTTTATGTATGTTTAATATTTTTCAGCTGTTTTTTTTTTCTATAAATGTGTTGTGATGTTTATTGTAAATTGCTAATGATTATGGAAGGGGTGCCTTCTGAAACGCGTCTAGCGCCAGTTACGCTGAAAATGTTTTTTAAATTTTAATACTTAAAATAAAGGATTGCTAAAGAAAGAAGACCAGCACCGGTGTTTCTTCCTCTCAAATTATCTACTGGGCGATGGCCAAACCCCCACACCGAGTGCAGGAATCCAGGTGAAATCAGGCGGTGGAGCGGTCTCCTCCTTTCCCTTTCCTTCACAAATGGCATTGCGGTGAACTGAAAGTGCTTGAACTGGTCATCCAGACACCCGAGATACTGTTGGTCTCAATGTATGGGAAGGTGATAGTATGCATCCTTTAAATCCAGGACAGCCATGAAGCACATGGGAAACAGAAGTCTGATTGTAGATTTTATGTATTCTATCTTAAAAGGTGTGGAATCTGAAGAAAGGAATTCAAATTTTGTAAATTAATGATGATTTGAAAGGAACCATCGGGCTTGGGAACCAAGAACAGAGGGGAATAAACTCCCTCACTTCCTGGCTCTCAGGAACCTCCATCAGAACTCATTTTTCTAACAGTTCCCTAACTTAAGCTACCAAAGCTCGTTGTTGGACGAGATTAATTAGAGTAGTTTGAAGGAAAGAATCTTGAGGGATTCTCTGTAATTCCAAATTTAGTCCAGAGGAAATTATGTCAATCCATGTGCTAGATGTAATCTGGACCCAGTTGTAAAAATTTTTTAGCCTACCACCAACAGGGGAATTAGAGTCAACAGTACTTGCTTCTACTCTTGGATGACGAAGCCCCATTGAAGTAGGCACCTTTCTGTTTCAGCTTTGTGGGCTCCCATCTGCAGTATGACTTCTTTCAAACAGCCGCTTCCTAAAGGCTTTCCTATAATTAGGAGCAAATGGTTTAGGGAAACACTTCTTCACATCACCTGCCTTCGCTAGAATGTCATTAAGTACACGGCCAAACAAATACTCACTCTGGCATGGAATGGCGCAAAGTTTGGTCTTAGTATGCACATCCCCCTTCCAGCCCTTCAACCACAGGACCCTAAGAGCAGCGATAGATAAACAAGCGGACAAGACTGCCAATATAAGGGAATCAGCCAATGCATCTGCCAAATAGGCTGCCCCACCATGGACCTGGGGAACGGAGACTAGCAATTTGTCTGTAGGTGGTCCCGCTTTTATCTGGTCTTCTAACTGGTCTAACCATACCAGCATTGACCTTGCAATGCAAGTACTGGCTATTGCTGGTTTATTAAAGGCTCCAGAAGATGACTCCCAGACTCGCTTCAGGATCATCTCAGCCTTTCTGTCAGATGGGTCTTTAAGAAGACCTCCATTATCTAGGGGCAGTACAGATCTTTTTGAGGAAGAGGCAACTGCTGCATCTACTCTAGGTACTTTGCTTCATTCTGACAGCTACGTGTCATAAAAAAAGGGATATTATCACTTTGAAGAAGAGGGAAGGAAACCCCGGGTATCCAGTTTTTCCCACTCCTTCCATACAAGAGCTTTTACTACCTCATTGATGGGAAAGGATCTCCGTTACTTTTGTGAAAGGCCTGCAAACATAAGTTCATAAGCAGATTTAGGCTCCTTGGCATCTGCTATGTCCATTGTAGAGTGAACAAACTTTACTAGATTGTCTATATCCTAAATAGGGAAGCACAATCTCCATCTTCATCAGATGAGGATGATGATAGGGAAGATTCTACAGACCCTTCCTGCTGTACATCCAAAAAGGAATCAGACAGACTCCTACACCTTAAGGGTACCTTTACACACGGCAACTTTTCTAGGAATTTCACTGGCAACTTACTGGTTGCAGTGAAATCATGGACACATTGTTCTATTTTGTTGCTGTGTACAAATGGAACAATGTCTCCACGATTTCACTGCAACCAGTAAGTTGCCAATTAAATTCCTAGAAAAGTTGCCGCGTGTAAAGGTACCTTAAGACTGGTCTTGCGCTTTTTAGATTTATGAACGCCTTAAAGTGAATTTCTGATCTTCTCCCTAATAAAGGATTTGATATCAGAAGTACGGACAGGTGTTTCCTCGTCCAGAGTCTCAGAGATGCAGGAGTAACCTAATCGCTTGGTAAAATCATCAAGAAAAGGCTGCATACACAAGGCACACTCTCTATGTTTGCTCTTGGACAGCTTTTTAGTCTAAGGGCACATAGAAAAGAAGGGGGATTCAGATCACCAGGTGATCATACAGATACATTCACCATCTGAAGTTTGTCAGTGGGATACCGTCTCTGGAGGTGGAGGCACAGTATTGGATTTGCAAGGCTTGGAACAAAGGCTCTGCTCACTCCTGGTATCGGTGGTGTCACTGTCTTTAGGGTGACCACCATCGCTGCTCTTGTGATGCTTAGAGACCACCTCAAGTCGTGGGTGCTCCGTGGGAAGACATTGTGAAAGTACATCCTGTGCAAGGACGCCAACCTATTTCAAGGTATCGCCACGCCCCAGTCGTTCCCGCTAGCAGATGCACCTTCCCGGTCACCCTGTAAGTCATTTGAGCTACTTTCGGGTTTTCGGCCATCTGAGCACGCGCAGTAAATGAACCCGGAAGAGGCCTGCACAAGGCGCAGGGCGGTCGATACATACACTCTGCGCCCTCTGGATGAGTACAGGGATCACCTGTGCTGCACCCATACGACCCATGGCGGCACCACCCGGACCATAGAATCGATCCATCCTTCCCAGAGGTTGGGTGAGTCTGACAGGCAGGCCCCCCCCCTCCCCGACGCTGCTACTGGAATCCCAGACTCTGCCGTCCTCACAGGCACGGCTGGACCCAGGTACATTTTGCTGCAGGTTACCATAAGGACAGGAAACTAACTTGAGGAGGTGAGGGGAACTGCCTCTTTATCTGTAGGTTTCCTGTTCCTGTGGGCGGATCCCCTCTCTCAGTGAGTGCTGTCGTGGTGATAGGAAAAAATTGATACTTGAATTTTTGGTGAGTTGTATTTCTTGATTTTGTGAATATATTGAAAATTTGGCAAAAATGTTGAAAATGTTGCCATTTTTACATTTCTAATTTTCATGCCCTTAAACCAAAGAGTTACCGTATACCACATAAAATAACATTTCCTACATGTCTACTTTACATCGGCATCTTTTTTTTTTTTTTTTAAACAATTTGTTAGGAACACAGAAGGGTTAAAAATTTTAAATCAACATTTTTTCAGAATTTACAAAATTTTTTTTTTTTTTTTTTTTTTGAGGGACCACATCAGATTTAAAGTTACTATATGTGGACATGCCCTCGATTATCTACATTCTGGTTGCTGGTGTTGACTAGAATTGAGGGGGCATACGGATGTGCCATTCCGAGGGAACCGGTGGTGTGCCTCCTGGGATATGTGGACGAACTCTCTGTGGATGGCAGCAAGAAGCTAGCAATTGCACGGCTGTTATACATAGCTAGGAAACTTATTGCTAGACACTGGGTGAGGGAGGAGCCACCGACTAGAAGTGAATTTTTAGCGCAAGCTAGATTCATATCCAGATTGGAAAAAGGGATATACTTTAAAAGGGGGAAATCGGGGCTGTATGAAAAGATATGGTCTCCGTGGCTGGATTATGGTTCATAGTTGCAGTAAGGGGAATGGTCAGGATTGCTGGCCTAGAGCGCAGGTATACTGTACTTAATGTGGCTTTGCTGGATATAATTTTGTATATGATTAATGGCTTAGTGTCACGCTTGCTGTCTATGGGGGAGGGGGGAATGGGGGGTGGGGTTGGGGATTTTGTGTCATATACCAAATGTGAAACTTGAGTATAACTTTTGGATGTCTGTTTAAATGACGTGTGTCTTTGTTTTATTATCAATAAAAATTATCTGATTAAAAAAAAAAAAAAAAAAAGTTACTATATGACAGAAAATACAAAAGTGACACCATTTTAAAAATGGATGGTGAAGGAAAATTAATCTATTTGCAGAGCCCCCAAGGTCCATAAAAGCAGAATCTCCGCTCAAGTATTCCCATTTTGGAAATTACATACCTCTGGGAATGTATCTACAGTGTAATAACCATTTTGACTCCATGGGTGTTTTCTAAAAACAAGCAAGCAGTGGATGTTGCTGAGAGAAAATGGCAAATCTGCCATTGTAGTGTCTAGGACAATGGTTCTGTAGTGCCAAGCTAGTTCTTCTGGAGACATGGACCCCGTTAATTATGTGGGCTCGTATTGCTACAGTACTGACTAACATGTGGATGTCAGCTGCTGTTAAAGGGAACCAACCACCTCAGATCACCCTAATACACAGTTAGTACATGTCCCTGCACCCTAAGGATACCTTTCCAGCACTGTTTTTGTGTAAAATCTTGCATTAGTATAACTGATATAAAGAGTTTATAAACTTACTAGCCTGGAGACATCTGGGCGTATCCCTCCTTCTGTTATACTTCAGGGCTGTGCATTGCATGGCTGTGCTCCCCCTCCCTCCGTGCCTGCTGCCCTGCCCTGATGGGCGTGATCGTTATCTCCTCTGCACTCCTCTGAAAAAAGGCAACTATGTACAAGCTCAAGAACAATATGAGAACTCAGTATAAAAACGGCCCGGAACGGCAACAGGGCGGGAGCTGCGTCCCCCAATTAGAGGCTAACAGAAAGATTTTACGGTGAGTACATAAAAATCTCCTTTTCTCTTTCACCTCATTGGGGGACACAGGACCATGGGACGTCCCAAAGCAGTTCCTGGGTGGGAAGCAATGGAATTATTGTGCAGACAGTCCCGTACAGGTGCGGCACTGCTGCCTGCAGGACACACCTACCCAGACTCGCATCTGCTAGACTAGGTGGCCGCCTTACACTCTTGTTGTGCCGAGGCCTGGTGCCAAACGGCCCAAGAGGCCCCTACCGTACGGGTAGAATGTGCTGTAATACCAGTCGGAAGAGGTGAATTTTTAAGCCTGTAGGCGAAGGTAGCTTTGGAAAGCTGGCATACCCTTGCGGCTGCCTTCCAGAAGAAGGAAGAGGGAATCCAACCTCCGGAAGGACGCATGCCTAGACACGTAGATATGCAATGCCCTGACAAGGTCCAGCGTATGCAGAGCCTTCTCAATCTTATGAACCGGTGCCGGACAAAGGGACGGCAAGGAGATTTCTTTGTTGAGATGGAAGGTAGATATAACCTTCGGGAGGAAGGATGGGACCGTATGGAGAACTACCTTGTCCTGGGGAAAAACCAAGAAAGGATGTCTGCAGGAGAGAGCTGTCAGTTCTGACACTCTGTGTAGCGAGGTGATTGCCACCAGAAAGGCCACCTTCTGGGATAGAAGGCGGAGTGGGTTTTCTCTAAGGGGCTCAAAAGGTGGTTCCTGTAGTGCTTTCAGCACCAGGTTGAGATCCCACATCTCTAGTAGTCGTTTGTAGGGCGGAACCAAGCGAGAGACCCCTTAAAGAAATGTCCTGACTTGCGTTTTGTTAGCAATGCTTCTCTGAAAAAGAACCAAGAGAGCTGACACTTGGCTCTTAAGAGAGCCCAGGGACAGTCTGGCCTCCAGACCAGATTGGAGAAAACCTAGTACCCTGGGCAGGGAATAGGGCAGTGGTGTGTGGCCACAATCTTTGCACCAGGTAAAGAAGGCCTTCAGGGACGATAATAAATCTTGGCAGAGGCTGGTTTCCAAGCCCTGATCATGGTTCCAATGACATCCGGCGAGAACCCTGCCTGGGTTAAAACCCAGGTCTCAAGGGCCATGCTGTGAAATTGAGGGCCCCTGAATTCTGGTAGTAGAATGGGCCCTGAGACAGAAGATCTGGACGGTTTGGGAGACGCTAGGGGGCATCTGCGGAGAGCTGTACAATGTCGGCGTACCATGTACGTCTTGGCCAGTCTGGGGCAAATAGGATGGTTGGAACTCCCTCTTGCTTGATTTTTCTCAGTACTCTGGGAATCAGGGGGAAGGGCGGAAAGACATACAGGAGCTGGAATTGGGTCCAGTCCTGGACCAGGGCATCCGCTCCCAGTGTCCACGGATCGTGTGTTCTGGCCATGAAGCTGGGTAACTTGGCATTGAGGTGTGATGCCATTAGGTCCACATCCGGAGTCCCCTAGCGATGGCAGATTTGTTGAAAAACTTCGGGATGTAGGGACCAGTCTCCTGAGTCCATTCCTTGTCGACTGAGTAAGTCTGCTTCCCAGTTGTCTACTCCTGGAATGTGGACCGCAGACAGGACTGAGTGTGTTTTCCGCCCATTGGAGAATGCGTGTTACTTCTCGCATCGCCTGGGCACTATGAGTCCCTCCTTGGTGATTCACGTATGCCACCGCCGTGGCATTGTCAGACTGTATTCTTATGTGAGAGGCCGCCAGTAAGTGCTGGAAGGCTCTTAATGCCAGTAGGATGGCACAAATCTCCAATATGTTGATGGGCATGGTCGCTTCTGTTGGGGACCATTTGCCCTGTGCTCTTTGGTGCAGGTGCACCGCTCCCCAACCTGTCAGACAACCTATCAGACAACTATGCCTCTGGAGTGTAGGACGTTCATGGTGGCTGCCATGACCTTGGAGAACACTCTGGGAGCCGTGGCGAGTCCGAATGGAAGAGTCACGAACTGGTAGTGTTCCTGGTCGACTGCGAACCTGAGGAATCGCTGGTGGGCAGGTGCAATTGGGATATGCAGGTATGCATCTTGCATATCTATGGAGGCAAGAAACTCCCCCTCTTCCATGGACGCTAAGATGAATAGGAGGGACTCCATTCGGAAGTGACGCAACCGTACATATTTGTTTAGTTGTTTGAGGACCAATATGGGCCTTACACTGCCTCCTTTTTTGGGGACTACGAATAGATCGGAGTAGAACCTGTGGAAGCGTTCGGCTGTGGGGACAGACACAATGACTCCTGCCTGAAGAGGTGAGTAGACCGCTTGAAAGAAGGCGCGAGCCTTGGCTGGCAGTTTTGGGGGAACAGAGAGAAAAAATTGGCTTGGAGGGTTGGAAGTTAACTATCTTGTATGCGGAAGACACGATTTCCTTGACCAACCTGTCTTCTGTAATAAGCAGCCAGACTTGACGAAAGCGTAAAAGTCAGCCGCCTACGGATGGGGTGTCTTCCGGAGACAGCGAGTCATGACGAGGATAACCTCTGGAATTTGGCTCCCTTAGGTTTTGACTGGCTTGCCTTCTACTGCCAGGTCTTGTCTGACTTTTGCGCCGACCGCGAGCTGTCCCTATGTGGGGAACTGCTACGAGTTCGTGCTGGTCGAGAGACTGACCAGCCTGACGAGTCAGAAAGGATCGGAATCGTGTTTGAGTACGCCTTTTGTACGTGCGGTTGGGTTTCAGTTGGGGAAGAGAGGTGTTCGTGCCCCCTGTGGCGTTCGATATCATCGTGTCTAACTTTTCACCGAAAAGTCGACCGCTAAGGTACGGCAGATGTGTGACTTTTTGGAAACTGTGTCCGCCTTCCATTCCCTAGCCAGACGACACGCCGGATTAGGACGGCGTTTGAGGATATCCCCGCTACACCGTTTGCAGAGTCTAAAGCTGCGTGGAGCATATAATCTGCTACAACTGAATTTTGAACAGCTTGGTCCGCCAGCTCAGGATTAGATGAGCGGAGGCCAGCCTGTAAGCTTTTGGCCCAAGCCATGATGGCCTTGGCAGCCCAGACTGAAAAGAATGCAGGTGCCAGAGAGGACCCTGCGGCTTCGAAATTGGATCGGGCCATGCGTTCCACCTGACGGTCCGCTTTGCCCCTGAGAGATTAGCTATCCAGCAGAGAAAGTAGTGACTGTGCTGCTAGTCTAGAGACTGGGGGATCCACTTCGGTGGGTCTGTCCACTCTTGGGTCACATCCTGTAGGAAAGGATAACAAGTCTCCAGATATTTGCGATTGGTGAATTTTTTCTCAGGTTGTGAGCGATGCTTTTTGAGGATCGCCTTAAACTCTGGGCGATTGGAGAAGAATTTAGGCGGCCTCCAAACCTCTTGAAAAGAGATTTTGTGTTCTGGAGTATCTGGGGGTGGATCAGAGGCGTCAAACACCCGATTGATGGAAGAAATTACATCCTCAACTAGCGCTGCAGTCCTAGGGGGATTTGGGTCGAGAGCCGTTTGTGCGTTCTGATCTGAGTCGGAATCACAGAGGCCCTCAGAATCTGTATTGTGGTGACGTCCCCTGTTAGGGGAGCTGGGACGGTGGCTCTCTCTGGCCGTGGGGATCTAGAACTATGGTGTCTGTCCCTGTTAGGTGACCTTCTTGGTGTTTCGGAGCTACAGCGTCTCTCCCTGGAAGGGGGTGACCGCGAGCTATGTGATGACGCTTACGAGTGTGACCCATGGGTCCGCTTGCATCCTGTTCTAGAAGTGGATGAGCCCTTGTCATCGCGTCCCTGGTCCGAGATCTCCCTTTGTTGAGCAGCGGCCACGGATGAGGGGGTGACTCAGCAAGACCTGAAGCAGTGTGGAGGTCAGCCTATCTATGGATCACGACATGGATTGGAACATGTGCGTGGCCCATACCGGCGTGATATTAGGGTCAGTGGTATTAGTCAGGGCAACTTGGGGCTCTGGCACATTAGGTTAAATGCAGTCCTGGCAGTTCGGGTACAGACTGCCGCTGGGCAGGGGGTTCCTGCAGGCTGCGCATAACAAGAGTCCTGAACCTTGGGGTCCTGAGCCCTGGCTCTCTTGGACTTTGAACCCGGCATAGTGCCTGGGACTCGACAGGGAGTTCTATGCAGAGTCGTCTTATATAGTAAATAGAGTCACAGCCGAGGATGGGGCCTCAGCTGTGATCTTACCCCACCGATGTACCCCTCTAGTGTCCAGCACCGAAGTCCTGTGTCCCCCGGAGACTGGCTGGCCTGATCCTGCTTTCTGCAGAGAGGACCCTGTGTCCTATTACTGTGAGCTGCAGAGTGAACTGCAGCAGTAATGGCCGTCGGGAGATGAGGGGGGAGGAGAGCTGAAAAGGCAGCAGGCTGCAGCTGCGATCCGCCCCCTCTGTGACACTGTACAGTCTCATATTAGTCATCCAGGAGGCGGGCCGGGGGCGGAGTAATGTGGCGGCTTTGATGTAGGCCGAAGCCAGGGCCTAAATTAGAAAGCTGTGCCTCCAGGCCAGAGCGGAGGACCTGGTAGGGGCCGGAATTGATCCGGACCTCTCCAGATCCTTAGGCAGGGTGGTGGAAGGGTTGTAGGTCAAAAGGGAGGGCCCTTGGAGGGTGTCCCTGGCACCTATAGGTGCTGTGTTAGTACAGAGGCACAGGGATCCTGTGCCTCTGAATGTGCCATGCCTGCCCAGCACTGCCCCTGGTTCCATCAGGAGCCCGCAGCGCTGCTGCGGCTCCTGAATAGTGCAGCTGTTGTGTGATCCTTGAGCTGGATGCCGTATCTGCTGCCACTGTCCGTCCTACCTGAGGTGTCTCAACCTTATGCCCCCAGAAGGGGTGATTAGGGAGGGTGCAGGTGTCACCTTCGGAGGGCTTCTCCATCGCCTCGACCTCAACCCAGAGACCAGAGGAATTGGGGAGGGAGGGGATCATCTCGACCTCAACCGAGCACCCCGGTTAGAGAGTCTGAAAGAGGCAGTCACCAAAAAGCAGTGAAGCACCATTCTGACCAGTTATAACTTGTGTAAGGATTGCTAAGCAGGGTGAGAGGGAGGAGGATAGGATTAAGATATAACAATCTTTTCATTAAGATGGGAGGAAGAAACCACGTTGGCAAAGCGGAATGAACCGGACTCCAGACCACTTCGTCCAGATGAAGTACAAGAAAAGTAAAACAAGAGCTTATTGTATTGTATCTAATTACTGTACTGCATTTTTTACATTGTTTCTCTGCTTTAATTATTGTGCTTTTTACATTGATTCTCTGCTTTAATTACTTACAGTATTGTACATGTTCATTGTTACCTACCCTGTTTCCCCGAAAATAAGACACCGTCTCATTAATTTTTGCTCCGAAAGTTGCACTATGCCTTATTTTTGGGGGGTGTCTTCTTTTCCCCCCACACACTTTCTGGACACTGTACCGGTAACAATCACCCACAGCATTGCCTTTAGCTGCCCCATCATCATTTTGCAGCCCCAAATATTTCCATCATCCCATTGCAGCCCTCATCATCCCTTTAGTCCCCAATACAGCACCCCCATCATTCCATTACATCCCCTATCATCCTACAGTACTGTATTAAAGCTCCCATCATCCCACTGCAGCCTTCCATCAACCCGGTATCCCACTGCAGCCTCCCACGTGTGTACACACACTTACTTTCTTACTGGTTTCTTCCGCGGTGCAGCTTTGGTGGTGCCCAGTGCAGGAGCCCTGAGCCAATCAGAGAGCAGGAGCCCTGGACCAATCATAGCCCAGGAACAATCAGCTATGGACTGACGTCAGCTAGCCCATGGTTTCTGCGCTGTGATAGGCGCAGGGCTCATGGGCAGAGATCGGCACACAGCTCCGGAGCTGTGATTAACTGCTGCGCTCCAGGGCTGTGAGCAGCACGGCTGCTGGAGTTAAAGCGGTAAAGAGTGGCGGGCACCGGACAGCGGGAGCGAGACACAGCTGCATGCCCCGGTCTTGTGATCAGTGGCATTCTGATGAGGCACAAAACAAGGCATGGCTTATTTTCAGGGGGGAGGGGTGGGCTTATATTAGCAGGCACTGTGCTCCCCCTAGCATGCCTTACTTTAGGGGAAACACGGTGTGACCGTTCGTATACGAACCACTCTATTGTAAAGCGCTGTGGAATATGTTGGTGCAATACAAAGATTTATTATTATTATTATTATTATTGAGTCACCAGTTACATCTGATTAAGTTATTGTTGCAAAAAAACAAAACAAAAAAACCTCTGTCTTTCAGGAGATTAGAAGCATGGAGATATCCTGGATCGGTTTAATGGTAATGCCTGGGTGCAATTCCTACTTGCTAGTATAAAGGGAAGAGCCATGAATTAAAATGAGACCCATGGACTGTGAAACGGAGGAACTTTTGGTGACTTTGAACAATGGTATGTTGAAATAGACATCCTGAAAGTACATTGAGCACAGAATGCCTCAGGTTCCCGTGAGGCTGATAAAACAAAGACTCCATTCAGAAGTTGTGTAGTCAGGCCCACTTGATTAAGTAGTTTTAGGTCCAGGTTGTGCCAAACTGAGCCAACATTCTTGGACATGACAAAAAGATTTTAATAAAATCCTCTAAAGCACTCATGTAGAGGAACAGCAACAATGCCTTCTCAACACAGGGATAAAATGTAACTCGAGATGGGAGTCCATGTCCCCCTTGAGTTTCAAAGAAGCAGTCATGAGGGATGAAGGAAAATTCTATTTGGTATCCAGAGGAGACAAACACTCTCTAACAGAGGCGTTGTTGACTGCGGAGAGCAATGCATCCCAGAAAAGAAGTTGGCTGTTCATCCAGAAAGAATTTCCACATGGGGGGCTGTGTCACTGTTGGATCTGAAAGGAAGGTTGTCTGCTGCAACACTAAACACTATGTGTGCGCATTAATGAGTGCAAGAAGTGGCTAGACTGCACAGCTATTACAGATACAATGTAAACGGATTCTAGCAATCACTGCTCTAGATATAATGCAAAATGGAAGACTTAGCTTCAACAGTGGCCAAAGTGGGGTGCCCGATGACCACCGACAAGATGCTTCCGTCTCACCGGGTCCTAGCACTATGACTAACGGAGGTATGCAACGTGTATGGGTTTATATGCCTCTATTTATAATTAACAACAGGAAAAGTGTGTGTTGGGTTGAAGCAGCATGGTGCTTTTACCGCCAGTGTTATCCGAAATAATCTGTTCCAACTGATTCTCAAACAGAAAGTGACCTTGGAAAGGGAGGTTGGTAAGGGATTTTTCATCCACATTTCATGCTTTTAGTCGCAAAACACTATGAATAACCACAATGTTGCTTAAAGCTTGAGTAGAGCAGCATCAACAAATGTAGAAACTAAATATTTTCCTGCTTGAGTGATCTGGTCTGTGAGATCCGCCAGTTTGGTGGATTGGGGGGTCAGAAATAATTCTCTGGCATAGACGCATGGCACCAGCAAAGAACAATTTGGAGTCCCAGGTAGCAGAATAAGCTGGACACAGGACCAAGCCTATAGATTTAAAGGCAGAATTAGCCAGGGACTCTATGCATTCATCTACAGAGCCCTTGAGAAAAAGAGAATTTTGTTTACGTACCGTAAATTCTTTTTTCTTTAATCATCAATGGGAGACCCAGACAATGGGGTTTAGGGCACTGCCCTCCGGAGGTCACACTAGGTACTACAAGTTTGTAGACACCGCCTCCTCCGCTTATAAACCCCTACCGCAGGGAACATCCTCAGTTTGGTCTACAAGCTGCGAGGAGGAAATAAACCACACCCGAAACATCGGGAAGAATGCCGTACACAAAACGGTTCAACAACCCGGCAAACACTGTCTCAACAGAGAACAGAGCAAATGCAAAACATGCAAAGGAACAACTGGGTGGGTGCTGGGTCTCCCATTGATGATTAAAGAAAAAAGAATTTACGGTACGTAAACAAAATTCTCTTTTTTCTGGTCATCATAATGGGAGACCCAGACAATGGGGATGTCCTAAAGCAATACCCCAGGGCGGGAAGAGTTCCTCAACAAGACGGAAAACACATGGTTCCCTATAAAGGTGGGCAACCGCCGCCTGGAGAACCCGCCTGCCCAAACTCGCATCCGCAGAGGCATGGGCATGCACCATATAGTGCTTAGAAAAAGTGTGCAGGCTGGACCAAGTGGCCGCCTGACACACCTGTAGAGCAGACGCTCTATGTCGCAAGGCCCAGGAGGCACCTACAGCTCTAGTAGAGTGTGCCTTCAAACCCACCGGGAGAGGCAAACCAGAAGACCGGTAAGCCTCCTGAATGGGAGCCTTGATCCATCTGGCCAAGGTCGACTTCGAAGCCGCGGACCCCTTACAGCGACCCATCGTGAGGACAAATAAGGAATCCGAACTCCTAAAGGAGGCGGTCCTGGACACATAAATGCGTACAGCCCTCACGAGATCCAGAGTATGGAGGTCGCGCTCAACCTGATGAACGGGAGCGGGGCAAAATGATGGGAGAACAATCTCCTGGTTTAGGTGAAACGTTGAAACCACCTTCGGCAAGAATTCTGGCCGTGGGCGCAACACCACCTTGTCTTGGTGAACCACCAGAAAGGGTGACTTGCACGAAAGTGCAGCCAATTCTGAGACCCTTCTCAGGGACGTAATTGCCACCAGAAAGACCACTTTCTGGGACAGACGAGAGAGAGAGATGTCTCTCAGTGGCTCAAACGGCGGTTTCTGCAGAGCCGCCAGGACCATGTTGAGGTCCCAAGGGTCCAGAGGTCGCCTGTAAGGCGGAACCACCCGAGCTACCCCCTGCAGAAATTGGCGGACCTTCGGCAGGAGCGCCAATCGCCTGTCAAACAGCACTGAAAGTGCTGATACTTGACCTTTCAGAGAGCCAAGGGATAATCCCAACTCCAACCCCGACTGTAGGAAAGCCAACAATGTCGGGATGGACAATGGCCACGGTGAGCGTCCACCAGAGGCACACCAGGAAAAAAAGATTTTCCACGTTCTGTGGTATATCTTCCTGGAGACAGGTTTCCTAGCCCTATTCATAGTGGCAACCACTGTAGGAGAGAATCCTCTGGACGTCAGCAGCCAGGCCTCAAGAGCCATGCAGTCAATCTGAGGGCCCTGGAATTGAGGTGGAAGAATGGGCCTTGCGCGAGTAGATCTGCGCGTTCTGGAAGAGCCCACCTGTGTCCGCCTGACAGTTGCCACAGGTCCGGGTACCAGGACCTCCTGGGCCAATCTGGAGCCACTAGAATGGCTACTCTGCATTCCATCCTGATTTTCCACAGGACCCTGGGAATCAGAGCCAGAGGCGGGAACACATATGGCAGCTGGAAGCTGGACCAACTCAGGATCAGGGCATCCGCCCCCAGAGACTGAGGATCCCACGATCTTGCCATGTATTGGGGCACCTGATGATTCAGCCGTGAGGCCATCAGATCCACGTCCGGAGTGCCCCATCTGCCGCAGATGTCCCGGAAGACGTCTGGATGAAGAGACCACTCTCCGGCGTCCATGCCCTGTCGGCTCAGGTAGTCGGCCTCCCAGTTCTCGACCCCTGGGATGTGAACTGCGGAGATCAGGCAGCCGTTTTCCTCCACCCAGGCTAGAATGCAGTGGACTTCGGCGAGGGCCTGAGCACTTCTGGTCCCTCCCTGATGATTTATGTAGGCGACGGCCGTCGCATTGTCGGACTGCACCCGAATGGGGTGTCCTGACAGGAATTTCTGAAACGCCAGGAGCGCCAGATAGACCGCCTTGATCTCCAGCACGTTGATCTGCAATGCCGACTCCGACTGAGTCCAGAGGCCTTGAGCCCTGTGGTGCAAGAACACCGCACCCCAGCCCTTCAGACTGGCGTCTGTGGTCACCACTAACCATGACGGTTTTAGGAAAGACCGGCCTCGTGACAGGTGACGTGGCTGGAGCCACCACTGTAGGGAGTCCCTGGTCGGTTGTGACAGTGTCACCAGCCGATTCAGCGAGATCGTCCTCTTGTCCCATCTGTGAAGAATCTCCAGCTGGAGAGGACGGAGGCGAAACTGTGCGAACGGCACCGCCTCTATCGCCGCTACCATGCGTCCCACCAGTCTCATCAATACCCGTAGGGATGAGTGTGGTGACAGGAGGACTGCTTGTACTCCTGATTGGATCGCCATCTGTTTGACTCGTGGCAGAGACACCAGGGCTGAGGCTGTGTTGAAGTCCATGCCCAGGTATGTCAAAGACTGGGTCGGAACTAGCGTTGACTTCTGAATATTGAGGAGCCAACCGAACTGTTCCAGAGACCGCATGGTCACATCCAGGCTCTCTTGACAGAGGTGTTCTGATGGCGCCCTGACCAGCAGGTCGTCTAAATAGGGAATGACGGCATGTCCCTGCATGTGCAGGAGAGCCATCATGGAAGCCATCACTTTTGTGAACACCCGCGGTGCCGAGGCTAGCCCGAATGGCAGTGCCACAAATTGGAAGTGTTCTTCCCCCACTGCGAATCGCAACCAGCGCTGATGAGCCGGTGCAATGGGTACGTGAAGATAAGCGTCTCTGATATCTATGGACGCTAGGAAGTCCCCCTGTGACACAGCTGCGATCACGGAGCGCAGTGATTCCATACGGAACTTCCGAACCAACACGTGATGGTTGAACAACTTCAGGTCCAGTACTGGGCGGAAGGATCCGTCCTTCTTCGGGACGATAAAGAGGTTGGAGTAAAAACCCCTGAACCTCTCTCCGGAAGGTACCGGGACCACCACTCCGTCTCTGCGGAGACCCTCCAACACCTGGTAAAAAGCCTGAGCTTTTTCTGGTGACGGGACCGACCGATGGAATCGGGATATCGGTTTTGACGTCAGCTCTATCCTGTACCCTCGCGAGATCACGTCTCGAACCCACTGATCTTGAACGTGAAGCAGCCACTTGTCCTGAAAGCGAGACAAGCGGCCCCCCACCTGTGGGGAGGCAGGATGAGAGAGCGAGTCATGTAGAGGCGGGTTTGGGGGTGGCAGCTGCCGCCCCTGCCGGCTTCTTTGGACGACTCTTAGAGCGCCACTGGGAAGCGGGCTTTCCCCCTCGGTCCGTGCGAGCGGACGGTGCTGATGACTGCGAGCTGGAACGAAAGGACCACTGTTTTGGGTTCCTTTTAACGGTATACCGTGGCTTAGGCTTATTCTGCGGTATCTTAGACTCAGCAGAATCCTTAATTAGCTTGTCCAGTTCGGTGCCAAAAAGCCTGTCACCAGCAAACGGAAGATTCTGCAAAATCTTCTTGGATGTGGCATCTGAGTCCCAAAGACGCAGCCACAACAACCTGCGGATCGCTATAGCATTGGCCGAAGCCACAGCTGAGCGAGTGGCAGTTTCCAGAGTCGCCGTCCTGGCGTAGTCCGCATAGGCCCTTGCCCTTTCGGTAAGTGCTAGGACCTCTGGACTGGATCTTGCCATGTCAGAGATACCATCCAAGCAGGTAGTAATCGCTTGTAAGGTCCAGACCGTGGCAAAATTAGGGGCAAATGAAGACCCCACAGCCTCATAGGAAGACTTGGCGAGCTGCTCGACCTGTCTATCAGTAGCATCCTTCAGTGAGGAGCTATCAGAGGCAGAGAAAAGGGAGCGTGCAGCAATCCTGGTCATGGAAGCGTCCACCTTCGGGGACTGCGACCACTCCTGAAGCACCTCCTGGGGGAAGGGGAAGCGATTGTCCTTGGTTTTACGGACATAACGCCGCCCAGGATGTAACCTGGGAGCTCTAACCACCCTTCCAAAATTAGTGTGGTCCATGAAGGAGCCACTTGGTCTAGCCTCCGGCCGCAGCCATTGATAGACCTCCTTCGGGTGCACCGTCACCTCCTCAGGGGGTGTCACGAGACGTAAAGTCTCGTTGATAGAGGACACCAGATCCTCCACCCCGTCTGGTGGTTCAGATACAGACACAGACCCGAAATTTGAACCCCCATCATCTTCCTCACCATCAGAGGAACGCTCCTCCTCAGAGAGCCTGGAGCTCGGGTGACTCCTCACGACGAGCTCGCTTAAGGGGTCTCACAGCAGAAGAGGGAGACACCCGGGGGTAACTGGACGGAGTAGCTGGGCTATCCAGTCTCCTATTAAGTGCCTCCAGGGATTGCGACATGGAGGACAGCTGAGACAACAGATTTTCATTGATCTTATTCTGAGTCTCCCATGGCCCTGAGATCACCTGAACCTCAGGGTATAGCACCGGAGCTGCTGACTCAACAGTGCCAGCCCGGGCCTCTGGGCGTCCGCAGTTATTGCAGGACCCCTCCACCAGTGTTCCATTGCATGTAGCACAGGTAATGGTGGTCTCTGCCGCCCTAGCAGCACGCTTCCCGGCTGAGGACATCGCCACAGTAGGGGAAGATAAGCCAAAATGCAGACAATAAAACCGGGAGTCCCGGTGGCTTACCGACCGCAGTAAAGCGGTATGAGGAAGCGGTGCGTGTGTGTGACCTCCGCGACTGTTTCCGGTCTCCCCTCTTGGAGTGCAGGCGCACGCTGTATACAAATCCCAACCGGGAAGTGAGGGTAAAGATGGCCGCCGACAGTGAAACTGTGGGCGGCGCCGAAGACACGCGGGAAACACACACACACGCCCATCGATGACGTCACCGCACGGGCTGCTTCCCATCCTCCAAGCAGCCTCAGCATGAGGGAGCCGGAGCCCGCAGCGCGGGAAAAAGTGTAATAAGTTATACACAGACTGCATGCACATAACAAACATCCGCAGCCTACAGCCTCAGCCCCTGTGACACACAGGGCGGTCAGCCAGGGTGACCCCAGCACAGGGTACACCCGCAGAACCGCGGACCCGAGGGTAACGCGCGGTCTGAGTGTCATGAAACACATGAAGTGCCAGACACTACCCCCAGGCACACAGGAGACACTGAGTGCCTCAGTGCCGGTCCGGTCTGTAAGCACCATTTAGGGAGGCCTCGGACGGGGGTTCAGCACCAGTCCGGAGTGTAAGCACCATTTAGGGAGGCCTCGGACTGGGCTGGCTCCAGTCCGGTCTGTAAGCACCATTTAGGGAGGCCTCGGACGGAGCGGAGCTGTGCAAGGCTCCCATCTCCCACTCTCCAGAGCCCCCCAGAGAGGGATGGAAAGGAGCGCAACAGCGTACCGGGAGAACACAAAGTGTCCAGGCTCTAGGCCCTCCGGTACCTCCACCAGCGTGTTCCACAAGGGTGAGCGGGGAGGCTGTCGCAGGTCCCGACTGGGACCCTTTTACCTTGTCTTCAGACGCCATCACGTAAGCTGTGAGAATGCAGTGAAGTGCAAGCAAAGCGTGATCCTCCGAGCACACTAAGTTTAAAACTGAGGATGTTCCCTGCGGTAGGGGTTTATAAGCGGAGGAGGCGGTGTCTACAAACTTGTAGTACCTAGTGTGACCTCCGGAGGGCAGTGCCCTAAACCCCATTGTCTGGGTCTCCCATTATGATGACCAGAAAATGCTCCATTAGACAGCCGATAGGTTTCGTTCGCAGAAATCAAACATAGCGGGAGCTAATGAAGGAAATTTGGGCTAGTTGTTGAATTCTCAAGAAAAGGGATACAGAATTTCCATGTGCCTCCATCCATGAAAACACCAGTCCAAGTGCTTACAATCTTGATAGCACGTGATCAAATTCCTTGTGATTTGACAAAGCATCTGGCCAGTCACCGGACCCTGTTCGTTCAAGGGGAGAGGATATTGCTTCTTTTGAGTTTAAGGATTAGTTCACACATGAAGACTGTAGACCATGCCTGTTTAGAGTCTAGTTCCAAATCAGATTGCTTCACTGTTTGGGACATCCTGGTTGAAGTCAGGTGGAACTTGATCAGAGCCGCTTTGATCTTCTTTAAGACCTGCCATGCTGGTTTGGAGAATCTGGTGGGTCTCACTCACTCTGGGAAGTAGTCAGAATACCAGGGGAAGTACAAAAATTTAGAGCATCTGTCTGTAACAGAGAGCAAGGGTCTGTGATACTTTGGTTAAGTCAGCAATACAATAAAATAGAGCTACATCCCCTTCACGGGAGGTGGGGTGCACACATCACGAGCTGTAGGGAAACAATCGGTACAGGTAGTATCAGGTGGAGCAGAGGGAAATTTGCACTAGCAAGAGCTGCATGCAAAGTACACAACTATGAGAGGCAGGACTGATATGGGAAGAGATAGAAAAACAGGCACCAGGAGAAGGGTGAAGCTACCAAAGGGAGCAGTGTCTATTCAAGAGAAAACAGCAGAGCCTATTCAGTCCTGAAAACACCTGAATGCCTGACTGGAGGTGCTAGCACATCAGATGGACAGACCAATGCTTTTTTTCTGGTGGCAAGAACCTTACTTTGTGGTCAACAGGAAGCTATTCCTGTGCAGTGTGGGGACAAAATGGCTCCGTGCAACTGAGAGAAACAGGTCTGATTTGACGGAGGACAGAAGGTGTGGTTTGCAGACGTCAACTGGGTCAAATAGATACAGGGGGCCAGATTGGTGCAGAAGCTAGTTAGAGGTGTCAGCTCACAAAGAGGGACAGACCAAGGAAGCTTTCACTACTTGATTAAGGGCTCCTAAGGACTAAGGGGGCTGTGATGTATGAGCCCGGGAATACACATGTCCTGTCCTTTAGATGAAAGCTCTGAATATCTATCGTGGAAGAAGCCTTTGGGGATGATTTCAGTGCCTGGAACCATCTTTGCAGGGACCTTGAGATCCGGCTTCCACGCCATGTAGTGTACCTCGCAGTGCAGGCCATTTGGATAGCAAACCAGGAAAAGGACTGTCCACTTGGTCACCTTAACATGGCTGCATTAAGTAATACAGTCCTGCTGTCGAGATCCACACCAGAGCTGATACAGTGTGACCTCATCAGCACCGTACTCTCAGCCTCTATGTGAGGGTGACAAAGAATTCAATTTTGTTTCTTAAACTAAAAAAGAAGGGAAGAAAAAGGAACACAATTAGGTAAAAATTTATGAAATCTGGATCCCACACCTATGTCTGCCACCTACTGACACTAGACTGAAATGGAGTGGCTTGATGACAGTAGGTAGGTGTAACCTGTTGAGTTAAACATTTTTTTTCCGTTAGTGTCCTGGTGGCAGAGCATACAAGCATGACTTTGTGTCCTCCATTAAAGAATTATAGAAAAAATGTATTACAAAGTTTAATTTTCTTATGTGCACTATATTTATTAAAATTGAAATAAAGGTTACGCTTTAACATTTTTGTGAAAGTCAAATTTAGATATCAACTCAATTCAGACAAACCTTGGGTTAACCTTGGACTCCTCCATCATCCTCTTGAAGTCTTCCTTTGATTGCATAATCTTGTTTTTCTTTTCCCTCCTTTCCTCTTCAGCCCTCGTTTTAACATACTGATCAAACACCTTCAGACACAAATGACAAGAAGCAGAAGCTGCAGTTAGCTAAATATGAACAATAAAAGCAAAAAATATATGAAGATGGCTTAAAGGGGTGGTCCCAAAAACACAGTACATTTAAATGCATAGGTCTTGCATTAATAAGAATTTCCACTTCCTGAGGTAACATATTGCTACCTGAGGTACCAAATACGTGTTTCTGCTGCATCTCCAGCTCCTTGATGTCATTAAAAATTATGTCAGTGATGTACAACCTGAACTTCTAGGACACTGTATTGAGAATTCCCCACCTGAGGTGACATTTCCTTGTGTTATTAGAGTAGAGTAGTGTATTTGCCATACTATGAGTCCTGTGACTCAAAGTATGCCAATAGCAAAAGCTCAGCTCCTACATCACGATATGGTTTATGCGGAGATCAGACGGCTGGAGAATGCAGCAGAAACCCTCACTCCTGTTACCTAAGGGAGTGAAATGTGTTACCTCAGGAAGCAGCAGAGTCCCTGCTGTTTCATCTGTATACTCCCTTATTAGAAGTGACTTGTGGTTCCTCATGCCAACCATGAACAGGTGCAGCTATACATTGTCAGACACAGCATATAACAGTACATAAACAGGGGCAAATTTTCAAGATTATCACAGTAGAAGAATAATACGATTTTTGGGTAGTCATCATAAAATCTCTTTCTAGGGGGCCTTCATTGGGGCTGGGGCACAGGAAATCATGTGCTAAGTCCCCTATTGAAGTGATGGAGAAAATACTTTTAAGTACTCACTGTAAAATCTGTCTCGGAGCCTTTATTGGGTGGACACAGCACATGGTTTTGTGTGTCCCAACAAAGTAGCGATAGAGAATTCTTTTTTTAACACATCCAATTGTAAAACTTCGTTATCCCATGATTTATTAAAGTGTTATTTGTTCATAAGACAAGCCATTTAATGCTGCAAAAACCCAAATCTATCATTGTGAATGACAAGTCAATTTCAAAAGGATACTTTACCATTCAGTTTAAAAATCCGTAGGAAAATGTTTTTTCAAGCTACAAACACTCTACTGTTATGTCACACCAAAACATGAAGCACTTTAGATTAAGTATTGTTACCTGTTTCCTTTCTTTGGGATTGAGGAGTAAATAACGAGGGTCAAATACAATCTTGTGGAGCTCCTTTTCCCAAGTGGAGAATGCAGATACCTTTATAATGAGGGAAACAAAAGAATCAAAGAATACAATTTGCTTAACCTAGTAGTGAAATATAAAGAGCCTCAATAAGATGGTTTGCATGTAAACCTATAGGCAAGCTGTTGAATGCAGTAAGCAGCTAAAAGACATGATGGATTTTTCATAACTAATAAATGATTACTGGCAGGGGGTTAGGATAGCACATTTTTAATACTAATTGGCTCAAAACACACTGTAATTATTCAGAGGCAACAGAGCTAATAACTCATTAAAATAGCCACTACTGAGTGACATTTGGAAAGCACTTCAAAAGCAACCCTTGAAGATGTATAATGTGCCCTGCAAAGGTTGGAGACAACTCTTTCAGTGCCCAAAATGCAAGTAATGCCAAGTCTATTCATTGCAGGTCACTTTCTCCTGAAAGTTAAGAACATCTGCACTACAAACATATACCAAACACATTCTAAATTTAAAACCAATTAGTCAACATCACATTTTTTTTCTACGGTTTGTATATGACATAAAAGCATCATTAACACTTTAACTAGAATACAATTTCTTAAAGGGAACCAACCACCCCCAATGACCCCCCCGGACTATTAATATCAGTCCCTACACACAGCACATACATGTGCTGCACTGATTTTTGCTAAATAAACTGGTTTTTGAAACTAAAGATAATGATTTTTAAAGTTTAAACCGAAACGACGGTTGGGCGGTACTTATCTGTGGAAACCGACGAGATCTGATGCCAATCATCTTCCCTGTCTCCCCTCGCCGCAGTTATGGACAGCCCTTTGTGCAGCGTCACAGCCCTGTGCACGGGCTCGCATGCCCGTGCACACGTCATCATCTGCAGCCGGGAAGCGAGCGCACGCTCTGTCTTCCTGCGCTCGGCTGTGGAAGACAGAGCGCGCGCTCGCTTCCCGGCTGCAGATGATGACGTGTGCACGGGCATGCGAGCCCGTGCACAGGGCTGTGACGCTGCACAAAGGGCTGTCCATAACTGCGGCGAGGGGAGACAGGGAAGATGATTGGCATCAGATCTCGTCGGTTTCCACAGATAAGTACCGCCCAACCGTCGTTTCGGTTTAAACTTTAAAAATCATTATCTTTAGTTTCAAAAACCAGTTTATTTAGCAAAAATCAGTGCAGCACATGTATGTGCTGTGTGTAGGGACTGATATTAATAGTCCGGGGGGGTCATTGGGGGTGGTTGGTTCCCTTTAACTAGATTTAACTCAATTTAACAGAACACTACATCTAGTGCTTACACTTTTTCAGTGTAGGGCTTAAATAAGGGAAAGATGTGCTTTTTTTAATTTTTTTTTTTTATTTTGGCTTCACAATGATACTTTAAAAAAAATCCACATCAGTAATCATTTTTGGAGCATGGATTTCATTCATTGCAAGTGGTAAAAATCTATGGTGGAAATACAAAAAACCCCAAAAAGTTAGGGAAGGCCCACCACGAAACTAATCTCAATCCACAGTTAAAATGTAAAGTAAAATATGAGGGGGAGCTTTGGCTACGTTCACACACTGCATATTTTTTGCTGCTTTTTACATGTGGCTTTCCCCAAAAGCCCATCTGCATCTCCCGGCAAAGTGAATGGACGGTTACTTTTGTCGTTCAGACGCTGCACAATTTTCAGCCGCGCTTTTAGGGGCTGAAAGCGTGCGTGTAAAACCAGGATTTGTGTGTACTCACCATAAAATCCTTTTCTCCAAGCTCATCATTGGGGACACAGGACCATAGGTGTATGCTTTCCTACCACTAGGAGGCGACACTAAGTAGAAATAAAACTTAAGTCCTCCTCCCTGCAGTATACACCCATCTGTAGGTGTAGTCAGTCAGTTTAGTATTAAAACAGTAGGAGAACATGTTAACGTAATAAGGTACAGGAAGCAAAAGCCAAGGTTATGTTTGGGCCATTGAAGGCTGTTAGGGTGGGTGCTGTGTCCCCCCAATGATGAGCTCTGAGAAAAGGATTTTATGGTGAGTACACAAACATCCCTGTTTCTCCTTCGCATCATTGGGGACACAGGACCATGGGACCTCCCAGAGCAGTCCCTGGGTGGGAACTATACAAGTAACGGTCGAGCATCATACGCCAGTCACTTACAGGTGTGCAACTGCCACTTGCAAAATTATTCTCCCTAGGCTTGCCTCTGCAGAGGCCTGGGTGTGAATGTTGTAGTGTTTGGCGCAGGTATGCATGCTGGACCAGGTTGCTGCTTTGCAAACCTGAGCTGCTGAGGCCTGGTGTCGAATGGCCCATGAGGTGCCGACTGATCGAGTTGAGTGAGCCTTGATCCTTGGTGGGATTGGCCTGTTTTTGATGCAGCAGGACTCTTGGATTGCTGAGCGGATCCACCTTGCCAATGTGGATTTAGAAGCCACCATTCCTTTCCTAGGTCCTTCAGGGATGACAAACAGTGCTTCTGTTTACGGAATGAGGCTGTTCGGGATATGTAGCTTCTGAGGGCCCTTACTAGGTCCAGGATATGAAGCTCTTTTTCAAAGCGGTGTACCGATGCTGGGCAAAAGGATGGTAGAACAATGTCCTCATTGAGGTGGAAGTGAGACACCACTGTGGGCAAGTAGGATGATGACGGACGGAGAACTACCTTATCCTTATGGAAGGATAGAAGGGGGTGGGGGGTCGACAGGATAGGGCCGCTAGTTCTGATACATGCCTGATCGATGTGATTGCGACTAGGAAGGCGACTTTCCATGAAAGGTGGGTTAGATACTATTTTGCAGTGGTTCAAACGGGGGCTTTTGTACAGCGCCCAGAACTAAATTTAGGTCCCAGATGGCCACAGGTGTCTTGTAGGGGGCTGCGTGTGTGAGACCCCTTGGATGAACGTTTTGACCTGAGGTCTGGTAGCTATCCTGCGTTGGAAAAGTATGGTTAGGGCAGAGATTTGGCCCTCGATGGAGCTGGGTGCGAGGCCCGAGTTAAGGCCAGTTTGAAGGAACTCCAGGATTGTAGGGATGAAAAATAGGAGTGAGTTACGGTTGAGGTCCTTGCACTACTGGAAAAAGGTCTTCAAGGTGTGGTGGTAGATGCGTGAGGATGTAGGTCTGCGGGCATTAACCATGATGGTTATAACCTCTGGTGAAAAGCCTGCCTTGGTCAGGACCCAGGATACAACAGCCACGCCATTAAAGACAGGGGCCCCAAGTTCTGGTGGCGCATGGGGCCCTGGGTCAGGAGGTACAGTCTGTTTGGGAGTAGCCAGGGCACGTCGACGAAAAGCTGTATGAGCTCTGTGTACCACGCTCGTCGTGGCCAATCTGGGGCAATGAGTATTACTTGGACTCTTTCTGTTTTGATCTTTCTGATTACGCGTGGGATCAACGGCAGTGGGGGAAAGATGTATAGTAATTGGAATTGGTACCAAGGAAGGACCAGCAAATCCACCCCTAGAGCTAAAGGGTCCCGGGACCTGGCTACAAAGGCCGGGACTTTTGCGTTCAGCCTTGATGCCATCTGGTCCACGTTAGGGGTTCATCAGAGTCGACAGATTTGTAGAAAGACGTCTAGATGGGGGGACCATACTCCTGAGGCCACTCCCTGGCGCTTACAAGTCTGCCGCCCAGTTGTCCACTCCCAAGATGTGGACTGCTGATATGACTGACTGAGTTGTTTCGGTCCAGTGTAGGGTATGTTCAACTTCGCACATTGCGGATTTGCTCCATGTGCCGCCCTGGTGATTGATGTATGCTACTGCTGTTGCGTTGTCTGATTGAATGCGGATGGAGCGACCAGCTAGAAGGTAGTTAAAGTGTTGGAGCGCTAAGCAGATTGTCTGTAGCTCCAGAATGTTGATTGGAAGGTGAGACTCCTGGGGTGTTCAGCGCCATGGGCCGTGTATTGGTAATAGACGACCCCCGCAGCCAAGTAGGCTGGCATCGGTGGTGACGAGTAGCCATTGGACTGTGAGAAAGGATTTTCCCTGTGTGAGTGAGGATGGCTGTGTCCACCAGGTGAATGCCTTTTTGACTTGTGGAGCTAGGCGGTGCTTGCGGTCGAGGCTGAAGGGATTTTTGTCCCAAGCCGAGAGGAGGGCAAGCTTGCAAGCTGCAAGTGTAGATGAGCGAAGGGAACTGCTTCCATTGCCGCTACCATTTTTCCTAGGACTCCCATGTCGAAGCGGATGGATTGAGGTGGTCGACCGCAAAGAATGCAAACTCCTTTGCGAATCGCCATGGCCTTGTCTTGAGGGAGTATAACTAGCCCTTGTGTGGTGTCAAAAGACATCCCTAGAAAGCTTATTCTTTGGGCCGGCATTGGGGATGATTTGTCTAGGTTTATGAGCCACCCCAGGCGGGAGAGCGTGTCCGATGTTATTCAGACGCTCTCTAGGCAAGCCTGGAAGGATGGTCCCTCGATTAGCAGGTCGTCTAGATAAGGGAGGACGACCACTGCCTGCGAATGGAGAATGGTCATGACGGCTACCATGACTTTTGGGAAGACTCTGGGTGCAGCTGTCAGGCAAAAGGGCAATGCGACGAATTGAAAGTGGCGTTTTTTCATGGCGAACCGCAGATACTTTTGATGTGGGGGAAAAATGGGAACGTGGAGATATGCGTCCTGCATGTCGATGGTTGCTAAGAACTCTCCTTTTTCCATTGACACGATTACTGAGCGTAGGGATTCCATTCTGCATTGTCGGACTTTTACAAATTTGTTGAGGAGGTTAAGGTCTAGGATGGAGCGTACGGTTCTGTCTTTTTTTGGAACGACAAACAGGTTTAAGTAGTATCCTTTGAACTTTTCGGTCTCTGGTACTGGTGTTATGACACCAGTTTTGAGTAGTGAATTGATGGCTTTGAAAAACGGACGCGTGTTTGTTTTTGGGGGACGCGAGAGGAAAAAGCGAGTTGGGGCTGGAATGAGAATTGTATCTTGTAACCTGACGACACCAGTTCTCTGACCCAATTGTCATGTACAACAGCGAGCCATGAGTGTTGGAAGTGTAGGAGACTTCCGCCTATTGTGTTGGTATCGATCGGGTGGGGGAGGGAGTTGTGCATTGAATCTTTGGGGTCTAGTGCCCTTAGAGCGGGTTTGTTTAGGGGGCTTTTCCAGGTGGAATTGGTCTTGAATGAAAACGGGGTATTTCTGTCCTCACGGATAGGGCATACTACGCCTGTTTTACCCGTTGAGGTGGTCCATCCTGATGCCCTGTGTGCGTATCGAGATTCTGGCTGCAGATGGCAAAAGGGCAGCTTGAGCCTTTGCTGGGGGAGAAATTTGCCTTTTTCCCCCGTTGCTTTGGAGGAGTTGGTCAAGCTTTTCCCCAAATAGGCGACATTCCTGGTAGGGTAGGGTTATGAGGGATTTCTTAGATGCAGAGTCCGCATGCCATCCTCTGAGCCAGAGTGTTTGGTGAATAGAGATGGCATTCGCCACTGCTAAGGCGGAGCAGTTTGTCATGTCTAAGGGCATAAGCAAGAAGTACTCCCCAGCCATTGAGAGGTGGTTGAACAGGTCAGCTGCCTCTTGTGGGGGATCGAAGTCTTGTAATCTGCGCATAGGGAATCTATCCAAGATACCGTTGCCTTTGCGACCCACGTCGTCGAGAACGAGGGTGAGAGGGCGGCTCTTGAGGCTTCAAAGACAGAGCGAGCTAGGTTATCCATTTGGCGGTTGTTGGGGTCTTTGATAGATGAACTGTCAGAGTAAGGAGGGTTCTGCTAGCTAGGCGCTATACTGGAGGGTCGACGGCTGATGACTCAGCCCATTGTTTATGATGAATTAAATAAAGTTGAGTTACTTGCTAGGAGAGCTGGGGACACAGATAAGGAGCAGTATTAAGGTTAAAACACATCTTTTATTACCACAGTGGATTGTTGTCTTCCTCAGGTGGATTTACATTAACAATGACCATGGGCACATTAAATAGTCTAACCTACCAATCAGGCTCTATCAATTAATGATGTCATCATGTTAACTCTGTCCACCCCATACCAGCCTAACGTATGGACGTGTTCAGTGGAAACCAATCTATATAAAATCATTAGAATTAATTTCTTATACAATAAAATAATTAATGAAATTATTCAACTCCTATCCCTTTTAGAGAGTCAATTTCAAACAAGGGGGAACAGAATGTTCATTATCACATACCTAAAATATAATTAAAAAATTATGCATTAATATCAATCGATTTCCCATAAAAAAAACTGAATATTTTTTTTTAAATATAAAACAATATAAACTTGAACTGTAAAATATATATATATTCTGGGAGAGAAAAAAAAAAAATGTATAAATGAGATTGATATTGTCTGTAATGAGCCCATACAATCTCTGGGTTCAATGTTGCGAGTTTGAAAATCCAGTAACTTTCTTTTTTTTATTACATCCTTGAATCGATCCCTCACAGTTTTCAGGGATCTGGTCAATAATAATGAGTTTCAGATCTTTTGCATCTTTAGAATGCATCGCACCAAAGTGTTTTGAAACACTATGCAGAGGGTAGCCACTCCGTATGTTCGACCTATGTTTTTTGAGCCTGGCATGCATTTTTTGGATCGTCCGACCCACATACTGGAGTCCACAAGAGCACTGGAGTAAGTACACCACTAGCTGGATTGACAATTTACGTGCAATTAACGGTGAAAACTTCTCCTGTTATTTGTGAATGAAAAGAGACCGTCCATTGACCACTATCTTACAACACAGACAACCAGGGAAATTTTATGTGAAACAACCATTTGGGGTTTGTTCATCCTCTAGAGCCTCTCCTATTCTCAACACAGCATTGTTAGGGGACACCCAACTGCGTATGTTACGACTCCTTCTATATATTATATGAGACATTTTTGGTATGACCTTCAATAGAACGGGATCCCCTTCTATGATAGACCAATGTCGCAATTGCTTAAATTGCTTCTGGCTTTATACTAAGGATCTTTTAGTGATTAATAGGGATTATGAAAGGGAACAGCTAATTAATGTGGCTATAGGGAAATTGTCAGCTTCTTTATTAATTGAATGCCAATAACCTGGCCCTGAGGCCTTGGATGAAGCTGCCAAAAATCATACTGAAGCTGAACAAAAACTCAAGAATTGTATCTGGAGTATGAGAATAAGTGTAAAATTGAAGTATTCAACAAATTGGACACCTTGTTTTTGAGACTATACATTTCCAATAAACCAAGAGGCCTAAAGGTCTCACTAAAATCCTCATATCCACAAAATCCTGAATTCACCAGGCCTTGGGATGAACAATTAAACAATTGTTCTTTAGGTCTAATGGAAATTCTAATTGTCAAGAGAGCGTCTCTAGCTGAAAAGGCCTTAAACAAAATGAGTTCCCTAGAAGGCTCAATAGAATTTGTACTCCTTGTCTAGAGATCATCAAGAATATGATCCTCTTAAAATCTAGAGTAAAAAAATTCGAGGAGGATATAAGGAAAAAAAACATTGAAATTCATATGGGACAAAATTGAAAAAAAGTGAAGCAAATTCTAATGAGAATAACAAGAATTCTGGCAGTGTGGAAAAAATGGATACCCTTCCACCTCTGGGCCTTGAAACTAATAACGAGCAGTGAATTGGGAAGAACAGTGGAAGTGGTAATATAGACCATATAATAAGAAAGAAACATAAGAGTATGTTGAAGACAAAAGAACAAATAGAGAACTATGAGAAACAGATTGTCATTACAGGGTAAACTTGGAGGGAATAAAAAGGAGAAAAGTGAGTCCAATCAAATAAACGTGGGAGGAAATTCTTATAAGAAAGAAATTGGAGATCTTGCAAGTTTGGGTATGAGGGGTAGTAAGGATAATGAATATTAATATAGGAGACAGGAGAGTTGAAAGAAAAACCTTGAATGAGAAACAAGTGAAGGTTGCGGATTTGGTTGATTTTGGACTAAAAGATATACAAATTCACACTTCTACTCAGGAGAATACACTTATTGATTTTTCAATTCTCACATTACATCCCACATCTTGCAAATGAGGTATTAAATTAAAAAATCATTGCAAATTGTCCACCGATTGACAGTCAGAAAGACCTCAATGTGGAGGCAATGAGCACACAGTCATCACAAATGATACCATCTAGTGATATAAATGTAATTTTAGTAAAACAGCCAGATATCGATCCAGGTAATTTCCCCAATGGTGGAAGACCCCCAGGCAGTGGGAACGGATGCCCCCCCCTTGAGGGAAACTATAAACCCTGATGGCTCTTTATCAATTGAAAGTGTCATGCAGGGATGATATGTGGTAGAAAATTCTGTCACTAGAGATCAAAATACAAAGGTCGATACCACTCAATCACTAATGACAACACAGAGTGAACCTATAACAGGGAAGAATTAGGACAAATTCAGATTTGTCATGAGGGAGGGCACAGTACTCACAGATATAGCTGGAAGGTCACCGAACACACAGTCTAACACAAGCCAATTGAATAGTCAATTTAATGTTAATAGTATAAATGTCAATCAGACACAAGATGATGATCCTGAGGAATTGGGAAATGGTATTGCTTTACCAGTTCCAACTGGGAATGTTCTTTTACTAGTGAGCAACTCCAGTTTTTGTGAACTGACTAATGAGGAATCCAGTGAAGCTAAGTGGATGGTACCCTCAATGTGATAAGACAAGGGCCCAACAGCTTAAGAGACACAAAAATCACTAAATGTTTTTCGGATGGCTCTGAGACGCCATCCGAAAAGGAGAGGGTGTAGGAGCGGAAGCAGATTATCCGGTAAACGGTCAAACACAAGAAGTTAGATCAGAAAAGAATGAAAATATATTAAACCCTCAAACTAGCATATTCGAAAGAGAGAGGAGTTTTTAATATATCAAGTGCTAGGCTTAATGATGGTGAATTAGCTCTACTGGGGAAGGGCTTATCCTTCTGTCCAGACTCCCGCCTTAACAGTTTTGAGCTCTATTTAGATCTAAGTGAGTTCTTTAGGAAATTGACAATCAAACATCACTTCCTTATAGAAGAGAAAACTAGGAACTGTCTGGATAATGAGGGGGAAAAAGGGATATAGAAATAGCACCGGATCAATTTAAACATGTAGTGAGTGGAAGATCAAAGACTTTTTATCCTCTCCACCATAAGGGTTCACATTTGGAAGCATTCCAACAGCTGGTCTTGAAGAAGTTGCGTACAATCAAACACTGCACAAAAAGGGACAATCTGATTAAAAGAGAAATGGATGCTCTTATCTCTTTAAAACGAAATATCTATTATATTTAAGAGTGCAGATAAAGGGGGGAGGGGGGAGTTGTTATTATGGATCGTAGCTGGCATAGGGAGGAAGGAGAAAGGATTCTGGGTGACACAGAATATTATGAGAAACTGGAATCAAATCCATCAATCTCAATATCTCTAAATTATAATGTTCTAATCAAGGAAGCATATACAAAGGGAATATTGAATAAAAAAGGAAAAAAGTTTTCTTGACATCCTGAGGTATCGTGTCCCCCATTTTTAATTCCTCCGCAAGCTGCATAGGATCCAACCAACCCCCCTGGTCGCCCGATTATCTCGGGTGTGAATACAATCACGGCTAATTTGTATCATTACATGGATCTTTTTCTGCAAAATTTGTTTTGGAACTTGATTCTTATCTCAAGGATTCCTCAGAGTTGATCCAAGTGGTGAGAGGCTTAGGGGTACCTCACATACAGCGATATCGCTGAAATCAGCGACTTCGCTAGCGATATTACTGTGTGTGAAAAGCAGCAGCGACGCAGCCCCTGCTGTGAGGTCGCTGATCGCTGCACATCCTTCAGGACCATTTTTTGTCTTCCGCTGGTCAGCACGCTTCACTGCGTGTGACAGCGAGAGACCAGTGATCAGCGACCTCACAGGCTGGTAACTATGATAAACACCGGGTAACTAAGTAGCACGCGCTGCCTATATACCCGCTGTTTATCATGGTTACCAGCGTCCTTCCGCTTACCCAGCGATGTGGAGGTCGGCTCCCTGGTCCCTGAGGAGATCTGCCTGTTTGACAGCTCCCCAGCGACCACATAGCGATGTCCCAGTGATCCTGGTTGTTGTCAGGATCGCTGGAACATCGCTGTGTGTAACAACACCCTTACTATTAAAGAATGGTCTACTATTAACATGCGTGCAGTAAAATTCTTCCTGGGTATGTCGTGTCCGCCGGCGGACATTATCTCTCTCCTCATGGAGCTCCATGAGTTCACCCTGACCCATAATTTATTTGTATTCAATGAGTCCTTCTACCTACAGCTCCAGGGCACTGCTATAGGGGCGGCTTATGCACCCTCGTATGCAAATTTGTTCCTGGGGCTGTGGGAGAGGGACCTGTTCCTGTCTGATCGGATGTATTCAGTGGACCGAATCCTTTTATGGGTTCGGTACATCAAGGACATCTTTTTGATCTAGCAGGGACGAGAAGATGATCTATATAAATTTATGGCATTCTTAAACGATAATGATTTGAATATTAATATTACATATCAAACCCATAAGGTCAGGGTTGAGTTCTTCGATGTCTCTGTGAGGAGGGATGATTATGGATGTTTGCAGACTGATATCTACAAGAAGCCCACGTCTACTAATACACTGTTACACGCTACCTCATCCTATCCACCGTATATGATGCGGTCAGTACCGGTGGGGCAATTTCTGAGGCTTAGGAGGATCTGTTCATGAGAGGCAGATTTCCGTACTCATGCAGAGGATCTAAAAAGACGTTTTTTTTGAACAGGGATATAGTAGAAGGTCGGTGTTTCACAGGGCACTTCACAGTCCTAGAAATGATTTGTTGTATGGTAGGACAGGTAGGACGTGGGATGGTCATACCAGGTTTGTGACTACGTATAACGGGCAATTTAGGAGGATACGATCATGTTTGGATCAGAGTTGGCCAATACTATTGGCGGACGCAATATTAGCAAAGATTTTACCTCCACGCTTTATGATAGCGATGCTTAGATTGATGAACCTGTGGGACCATTTGGTGTCCAGCCAGTATGTGGGGAGTAAGACTACATTCTTGGATACTATCCCTAAGAGGGTGGGCTGCCGCCAATGTGGCAGATGTGTGGCATGCCCGAATATTATAAGAGCTGATTCATTTAGGGATTCTAGGGGAGTAAAAACCTTCTCAATAAGAAAGACAATTACATGTACTACAACAGCTGTGGCCTACTACACCACTTGTCCCTGCGACAAAATGTATGTGGGCCTTACTACAAGACCATTGAAGGTACGAGTATGTGAGCACGTCTTTGCTATAAATGCGGCGAAGGATTGCCAGGACGTATCACATCTTAAAACAGTGCCAAGACACTTTTGGGAGCATCATGCATCCCCAAGGTGAGCTTCTTAAGGTAAGGGTATTGATGCTGTGGATCTGGGAGTGCGGGGGGGACCTATAGCCAAGAGGCTTGCAATGTTGGAAACTCACTGGATTTGGAGGCTAGGCACCCTACAGCCTGATGGTTTAAATGAATATAATAGTTTCATCCCATATTTGTGATTGATGATCTGGGTTGCCATTATTATTAGGGTGTTGATCCTAATCAGGGTTGTTTTTATTCATGTTTTAATAGGCTGCAGTCTTGGGATTCTGTTTGTGACCCTTGGAACTTGATATAAATAATGAAACATTGACCCAATTGGAATTAATATCGTGTGGATTTATACAAGAGAAGTGTAACCAGAACTAGGACACCATGCCTGTAAAATATCTACTATGATTGCTTTGATGTGCTGGACATGCTGATAATACGACAATAAGTGTTTTGATCAGGGAGGTTTTGTACAAAGACTAATTGTGTAACTAATATATATGAAAATGTACGGTGTAGAATAACATAACACACTATAGTTTTCTTTGTATATTACATTATGGATTTGTATATTTGAGCCATAAATGTTTCAAACACTGACTGTGGTATAAGACAAACCAAATTCTTTATATAGAGGCAGACAAGGGGTTAATAGGTAGTTTTCAGCCTTTCTCCGGCCCCCTTTGATGAGAGTCTTGGTATCCTAGGTACATGATAATACAGACTGACTGCCGTGATTCCTTGGTGTTGTGCGGTCACGTGATTACCATGTGACCGGCGCCCCTATGATACGTCATCAGTCACGCCCACAAACTCCGGGATTATGGTGGTGTAAATTACACCACCAGGTCCATGGACTCCCAAATGGCTAGCCAGCCTTTTTAAGCTCACTTTACAGCCCCAACAGACACCCCCTGATAAAGCCGGACCTGAAATGGCCGTAGGAGTCGGGGGCACCACTGGCTGATCGCACAAGGAGCACTATAGCACTTTATAGGTAATCATAACAGGCTTTCTGCTGGATAATGGGCTCAATGATGGGCTGCTAAACAGTGTGTTTATGCAACACGTCTTGTGGTGTTAAGGGACACCTATGATTCATTTGACCACATATTGAGTCCTGTGATATTATACAGACCCAGGAGATTGTATTCTGGGCTGATTGTGCCTTGCTGGGTATAATGTTTATACATATTACACTTATGTACACCCATTTGGGTATGGATTATGCTTTGTACTAGTACCAACTGCTATGTGTACATGTTTTTCTGGCTTGAGCTAGCCCTGTATACCATCTATTACTTTATATACATCTTGAGTATGTCAGTGGTGCAGTCTGCCACACTGCTGCTTGTACTCTGGTTGTAATCCCTGTTTTTACCTGCCATTAAAAATCACTTGTTTTTTGCAATAATTGGACGTTTGATCATGTTTGTTTACAACTGGATTCATGTACCTATGGTGCGATTAGTCCTGTCCATATGGGATGTAGTTTGTGCTGATGATTATGGTAGTACATACAAACAAACAATCCCTAAATGAAGTATATTAACTAATAACAATGGATGTAGCAGCATTGTATAGCAACATTTCCCACACTCTAGGATTGAAAGTTATAGACCACTCTCTTGGTTGGATCCCACTCTACCAAGGGAACAAAAACAGTTTCTTTAAAAATCCAAAGAGTTTATATTGGAGAACAAAATATTTACATTTGAATGGACGACTTCTTGCCAACAATAAAGGGGCAGTGCGATGGGAACGAGATTCGCCCAGAGTTATGCAAATCTGTACATGGGGTATTTTGAGTCTGTTTTCATAGCACAATCCCCTCTGGCCCAGAACTATATAGCGGTCTATCATTGGTTCATTGACAATCTCTTCTGTATCTGGGATGGTCCAGAGGATGAAGCACTGGAATTTGGGCATGAGTTGAATAATAATCCTTGGGGTCTCCAGTTTACATGGTCTATGTCAAGGTTCGAAATACAATTTTTGGACTTGAAAATGAGCATTGGACAATCGGGGTAGTGTGTCCACTTCAACATATTTCAAACCAGTGGACGTAAATAGTTATTTGAGGTTTGACAGTGGACACCAACCCAGACGGCTAAAACATATTCCCTGCGGCCAGTATTAGTGCATCCAGAAGAATTGTACTAGCCAGGAGGACTTTGAGAAGGAGGCAATAATTTAGAAAAATAGGTTTATTCAAATAGGATACCCAAAGACATTGGTAAAAGATGCCTACTTACGTACTGCCCCCTTGACAAGACTCCTGTGTCTCAAAAATTGTTTCGGATAGTAAAAAAATCTCGAGGGGGTTATAATGATTGGAGTCTTATCACAACCTTTAACAAGTCTCGTCGGAATATACAAAAACTATTAATGCAACATTGGTTTATCCTAGGAGGTGATCCCGTTCTATCGAAGGTCATACCAAAAAGGCCTCATCTAATATATAAAGCTGAATGTGTGTGTATGTATGTGTGTATGTATGTATGTATGTCCGGGATTGGCATGTACACCGTCGCAACTACAGCCACAAAATTTTGCACAGTCACGTCTGGACCCCGGGAGCGTCATAGGCTATGTTGTGAGGCGAAATTTTAACCCCACGTATTCCAATTCACCAAACAATTTTGCCCCTATCTACATAATGGGGAAAAAGTGACAGTTACCAGTTGATAGTTTGAATGAGAGGGGCTTAATGATAGCGCCAAAGACTAACAGCACATACCAACATATAGTCACTAAGGTGGGGCGCCCCAACATGAGATATTCACCACGCTTGGGGACTTGTATACACACACCACACGCACACAAAGAGTAACAGCAAGTGTATAGTCGCTAAGGTGCAGCCCCAATATTGGATGCTCACCACGCACCCAAACAAACACACACACACCACAAAGACACACACAACACAGAAACACACACACACCCACGGGGACACACACCCTATGGAGACACATGCACTCACCCCACATGGATACACACACACACACACAACACAGACACACACACACCACACAGACCCCCCCCCCCCCCCCACAGGGACACACACACATAGCCACCCTATAGGGACACATGCACTCACCCCACAGGAACACACACACCACAAAGAGACACACACACACCACACAGACCCCCCCCCACAGACACACATAGCCACCCTATAGGGACACATGCACTCACCCCACAGACACACACACACCAAAGAGACACACACAACACAGATACACACACACACACACCACACAGACCCCCCCCCCCACAGGGACACACACCCTATAGGGACACATGCACTCACCCCACAGGGACACACACATACACACCCCAGAGACACACACACCACACAGACAGACACAGATGTGCACAAATCACCTCACACAACTCGCCTCATACGTGTGCCATCTTTAATTTCCAAACATAAACATCTGATTAAAAACAGCCAATGTGCAACACATGTGCCATATAGGGAATTAAGGCAGATGTCAGTCACATGAGCTGTCTATTATGTGTATGTGTGAGGTAACATATACTGCCCTGCCGGGGGGAGGGTTTACTGTTGGCTGGAGAATTATTAGGCTGCCTATAGCAACCAATTACAGCTCAGCTTCTATTTCTTACAGGTCATTAATATGACATATTCAAATTCTATTTTGTTATAGCTAACATCAGTTATTTATTAACCCGGGCGTAGCCGGGTACTACAGCTACTATAACAAAGATGGAGCCATAACATACGCAGTTGGGTGTCCCCTAGCAATACTATGTTGAGAATAGAAAACGAGGCTCTAGAGGATAAACGAACCCCAAATGGTTGTTTCACATGCAATTCCCCTGGTTGTCTGTGTTGTAAGATAGTGGTCAATGGGATGTTTTTTTTTCATTCACAGATAACAGGAGAGGTTTTCAACATTAATTGCAGAGTAAATGGTCAATCCAGCTGTGTAGTGTACTTACTTCAGTGCTCTTGTGGATTCCAGTATGTGGGTCGGACGATCCAAAAAAATGCATGCCAGGCTCAACAAGCATAGGTCGAACATACAGAGTGGCTACCCTCTGCATAGTGTTTTAAAACTCTTTGGTGCAATGCATTCAAAAGATCTGAAACTCACTGTTATTGACCAGATCACGGATACTGTGAGTGATCGATTCAAGGATCTAATAAAAAAATAAAGTTACTGGATTTTCAAACTCACAACATTGAGCCCAGAGGACTAATCCTACGATTGATAATTAATGTCTGTAAATGAGCCCGTACAATCTCATTACGTATACATTTTTTTCTCTCCCGAAAATATATATATTTTACAGTTCAGGTTTAGATTTTATTTTTATTTAATTTATTCTGTTTTTTTATGGGAAATCAATTGATATTAATGCATAATTTTGTAATTATATTTTAGGTATGTGATAATGAACATTCTGATTCCCCTTGTTTGAAATTAACTCTCTAAACGGGATAGGCGTTGAATAATTTCATTAATTCTTTTATTGTATAAGAAATTAATTCTAATGATTTATATAGATTGGTTTCCACTGAACGCGTCCATACTCCAGGCTGGTATGGGTGGACAGAGTTAACATGACGACATCATTAATTGATAGAGCCTGATTGGTAGGTTAGACTTTTTAATGTGTCCATTGTCATTGTTAATGTAAATCCACGTGAGAAAAGAACAATCCCTTGTGGAAACATGTTGTGGTAATAAAAACGTTGTTTAACCTCATCTGTGTCCCCAGCTCTCCTAGCAAGTAACCCAACTTTATTTAATGTATTTACTTCCCACCGTTCCTGGGTGTGGGTTATTGGAGCTGCGGGTGCCGCCGATAATTCCCTGAAGCAATAGGCCTGTGGAGCATGAGGTCCTGTGGTGACGTCAGATCCGTGACCGGTGACGTGGAGGTCACAGGACCGCAAGCCCAAGCCGAATGCGGAAGTCAGCGAGGAGAGTCACAATCAGCGGTGCAGGCACCAGGAGGCCCCTGGCAATGGCAAACACTGAGGTTGTGCGGTGGAGACACAACCTGATCAGGTTAGAGGTAAACCCCCTGCTCACCTCCCCATCACCCCCCCCCCCCAAATAGATCACCAGGTACTCCCCATTGGGAGCTCTTCCTGTCTGTCTTTTTGTGTCTTACATTCTTTATGATGGTGTGACGCGAAAGGGTATCTAGCTTTGGTAGGTCTGTGCTGCCGCTGGGCGGCCAATGTCGTCGGATTTCGTCCTTAAAAGCTGGGTGATTAGAGAAGACTCGACGAGAGCGTTTTCCCTTTTTAAAGGACATTGTGTGCACAGGGGCGGTGGTAGGTTCGTCATTGACCTTTAGTGTTTTGTTAACCACCTCAACGAGGCTGTCAACCAATGCCTGGGTGTCTGTCGTCTCCAGTTCCTGGGACGAATGTGCTTCGAAGAGTCCCCCTTCAGTGAGTAACTCGGGCCGGTTGTTGGGAATCGAGATGCGTCACTTATGGGTGACGTGGTGGGGGAGTGTCCCTGGGACGGACTTGTATGGGCAGTCTCCTGGTTGCCCGTGGGGCCCTAGACTGTGGACATTCCCTGCCTGTTGGGTGATCCCCTTGTGAGGAGCCTGGAGTGGGGGGGGGAGAGTGAGAGCGGTCTCAGTTGATGGCACTGGCTGTATGGGAAATGGGGAATTATTCTGGCTAATGAGGCTACTGATTACATCAGTGTCAGGGCCCACGAAGGGGTATCAGACGTTCTGGGTACTGTGTCAGTGATAGGCTCCATGGGGCATTGGGGTTCACAATTTAGGCAAAGTTGCAAAGCGTGTCTCCGTGGGAGTGCAGTCTGGCAGTTGGTACATGATGCACTGACCCCTGTGTGGGTTTTGTGATTTCTTTTGGCTAGTTTTGGATCTGCCATAGTATACCAAATTACAGTGAAAAGTGGTACTGCAGTGTACTAAGCGGTCTGCTTTAAGGGCAAAGAGCAGACACTGGTCAGGGGCGGTTTAATAGGCTGCAGGTAGGGGGGTCCTCCTATTGGAGTTTACCCGGATCCTGTGTTCCCTTTCTTGTGCAGTATGCTGAGGTGCTTTCGCTTCAGAGGCACCGGAAGGAAAGGGCTGTGAATTTGGTGTACACTGTGCTAGTGTGTAGGCTCAGTGCAGCCACCATTGCTGGAGGAGGAGCAGGGAGAACGGGGAGGGCCACGTGATGCATAAGGATCTGCCTTCTACCTGGGACTGCTGCTGTGCTCAGCATTTAATTTCTTTGTTAGTAGAATTCCGCGCCGGTTTGGGGGCGTGGCTGGTGGTGAATGGGCCATGGGCTGATTGGCCGGCTCTTGTAGTGTCATCGCGGGGAAGTGTTACAGGCTGTCCATTGGCATGTGCCCTGATAGAGGGTGTAGGTTTGCGGCCGGTGACGCGGCCATGATTAGGCGCATGGTGTCATGCCCGATGTCTCTGCCGGTTGGGGCTCGCCGTGATTGGCTGCTACGGACGCCAATTGCAGGTGGGCGGTGTTTGGGTGAAGGACCGGTTCGGGGCCTGGATTAGTGCGGCCCCCGGGAGCAGCGCCTGGGCCCGCGATATCTGCGGTGCACCATCCTGCCCAAAAACCCCATGCCTTGGACACGCTCCCGATCTTACCAGCGGTGCGTGTCCCGGCATGGAGCCACCGTGGCTGGAGGGACACAGGGGGCTGTTTTTGCGGTGCTGTCCTGGGTCCCTCTGAATCAGCAGCAGCATCCCAGTATTGGCAGTGCCCTCGATCACCTGCTCCTTGGTTGGAGGTGAGAGGGAGATATCATGCACTCCTTGGATTCCCGCTGTTATGCAGGGGGATGCAGTGGGATATGCGCGCTGACAGCTGCCTGCAGGTTCTGTGGTGGAGAGTAGGGAGAGCGGAGCCTTTCAGGGGTCCGTCGCCCCTCCAAAGGGAATGTGTGCTGCCTTGGGAGTCCCCGTGCTTAAGGAGAGCGGCGCCCTAAAGGGAGCAGGGGGAATAGAAAGATGTGATGTCACACGGGGGGTAGGAAGAATCCGGTGTTCCTCCCGCCATGTGACATGTACTTTCGCTTTAGGCTGCTTTCACATCACGTTCTTCTTAATCCGACGCTGTCCATTGTAAATCGGACAGCATCGGATCCGATTTTGGCCCCATGTTATCCCCCCCATGTTATGGGGATGGATCGGATTTGCCCTTAATGGCATCCGATTTGCCTCTGATCCGAACCTGTCTGATTTTCTGCAGCAGCCAAAATCGTAGACTGCTGCGATTTTGGACTCTACTGCAAAAATCGTATCACGTCGGATCCGATTACAATAATATGGGAGTCTAAGGGGATCGGATAGGATGGAAAATCAGATCCGATATCGGATCCGATTTTCTGTATTGAGCATGCTCAAACTCCAAGACCACTCCCAAAACCTCCCACAGCCCCCCCCCAGCTCTCTTCAGACGCCATAAACGGATCCAATAAAAAAAACGGACCGATGACATCCAATTTTGAGCATCCGTTGCTGTCCGATTTACAACAGATAGCAGCGGATTGCAGAAAAACGTGATGTGAAAGCAGCCTTAGCTTCTGGCTGCCTGTACAGTCGCTGCAAAAGCG
This sequence comes from Allobates femoralis, assembly GCA_033576535.1. Taxonomy (NCBI): domain Eukaryota; kingdom Metazoa; phylum Chordata; class Amphibia; order Anura; family Aromobatidae; genus Allobates; species Allobates femoralis. Next base: position 465,681,425 of record JARQOC010000004.1, read on the forward strand.
AAATCCAAGTGAACAGTCAGAAAAAAATGGCATACTCACCTCTCCGCAGACTCCCAGGAGCATCCATTCAGCTGCAGGATCAGCTGATTGTTTAAGTCCGGTTTAAATGAACAGCTGAACGGTAAAAAGCCGGCTTTTTACCGTCGACTTTAACGATCAGCTAATGCTGTCAAGTGACAGCATCAGCTGATTACCGGCAGGTCCTTCAGCTGATGTCTGCAGAGAGGCGAGTATGTTTTTTTTTTTTTCTCTCCTACTGATGCATCAGCTGATTGATCAGATGAGTTGTCAGGTTCAAGGAATCAGATACCAGTTTCCCGTCTGGCAAAACGATGAGATGATATTGGATCCGGATTAGACGTCGCGTGACCCTCGACCCTGGACTATGTCGGGGGGGGGGGGGGGTTCTTTTCTTTAATAAAGATGGAGTCACCAATTGTGTTCTATTTTATTGCTGATAAAAATATTTTTCTCTGTGCTTTTTTCTTTATATGATTACTAGAAATTTATGGTGGTCATGTCTAATATTGGCGTGACCCCATGAATTTTGGGCTTAGGCTCCCTGGTTACAATGCCGAAAAGGTCTCCTCTGAGAAGACAGGAAAAGACATCAAGGACCCTTTTTATTTTTTTAATATCTTTCTTCACTGTCCTAGTGGACAGTGCAGAAAAAAAACCTGATGCATAATAAAAGAGATCTGTGTGTACTCACCGTAAAATACTTTTCTCTGAGCCTCTAGCTGGGGAACACAGGACGCGTCTAGGAGGTGACAGTAAGTGGAGATTGAAAAGAAAAAAAAAGCAGAGTGGCTCCTCCCCTGCAGTATACACAACTGGTTGGCACCAGCCTGAACCAGTTTAGTGAGTAAGCAGTAGGACTAACAAACCAAGGGCCTGTAAAAAGACCACCACATATAAACTCAAGGAACTAAGAAAAAATTATCAGAAAGGCCCGATACGGGCAACAGGGAGGGTGCTGTGTCCCGCAATTAGAGGCTCAGAGAAAAGGATTTTACCGTAAGTACACAAATCTCCCCTTTTCTCCTTCGCCTCATTGGGGGACACAGGACCGTGGAACGTCCCAAAGCAGTCCCTGCGTGGGAACAGAATAATAGTAAAGTACCCTACAGGTGGGATCCTGCCGCCTGTAGGATGAGTCTACCTAGACTCGCATCTGCTGAAGAATGAGTATGCACACTATAGTGCTTGGCGAACATGTACAGGCTTCACCAGGTGGCAGCCATACATACCTGTTCTGCCGAAGCCTGATGCCGGATGGCCCAGTAAGTCGAGTAAAGTGCGCCTTTATACCAGCTGGACATAGGAGCGCTTCGCAACTGATAAAGTTTCCTGAATGGTTGTTCTTACCAATCTGGCCAGAGTGGCCTTGGATGAAGAACGAATCAGGCTTCCTAAAGGGTGCCTAGTACCGGAGGGCTCGGACCAGATACAGTGTGTGAAGAGCCTTCTTGACATGGTGCACATATGCCGAACAAAAAGATGGGAGAGAAATCTCTTCAGTCAAGTGGAATGAGGAGACCGCCTTTGGAAGAAAAGATGGTACAGGCCTAAGCACCACCTTCTCTTGGTGGAAAACCAGGAAAGGATCCCTGCAGGGTATCTCCGCTAGCTCAGAGACACGACAGATGGAGGTAATCTCCACCTGAAACACGACCTTCTGGGATAGAAGGAGAGAAACCTCTTTGAGAGGCTCAAAAGGTGGCGTTGGAAGAACGTCCAGGACCAGACTGAGGTCCCAGGCCTCCAGTAGTCTTCTGTAAGGGGGAACCAGGCGGGAGACACCCTGGATAAAGGTCTTAACCTGAGGGTTAACCACAAGGCAGCGCTGAAACAGTATTGACAAAGCCAGAGAACGAGCAAGAGACCAGCGTCTAGGCCGGATTGAAGGAACCCCAAGACGGCAGGGAGAGAAAAGCGAAGAGGAGAGAGGTGACGAGTACTGAACCAGGTGAAAAAAACTTTCCAGGTGCGGTGATAAATGCGAGCGGATGCAGGTTTCCCTGCTCTAAACATAGTCTGAATGACGTCTGCTGAAAAACCGGCCCGGGTTAGAACCCAGGGCTCAAAGGCCATGCCATCAAATTAAGGCGCTCGAGTTCTGGTGGCAGATCGGACCCGAGTGAGGAGGTATGGACGGTCTGAAAGATACCAGGGAACGTCAGCGGCGAGCTGAACCAGGTTGGCATACTTTGCGCGACTGGGCCAATCTATGGCTACCAGAATGACTGGAACGCCTTCTGATTTGATCTTCCGCATCACTCTGGGTATGAGAGGCGGGGGGTTGGGAAGAAGATGTAAGGGAGGCGAAATCGAGTCCAGGATTGGACTAGAGCATCCATTCCCATTGACAGCGGGCTGTGAGACCGGGCTATGAGCCTGGGCACATTGGTATTCAGCCATGACATCCACATACAGAGTCCCCCAACAACAGCATATCTGTTGAAACAATTCTGGACGTAGGGACCACTCTCCTGCTGCAATGTCCTGGCGGCTGAGAAATTTGCCTCCCAATTGTCGACACCCAGAATGTGCACTGCTGAAAGAACAGACCAGGTTGACTCGGCCCAACGGAGAGTGGGTTGTACCTCGCGCATCACCTGTCTGCTGCGGGTCCCTCCATGGTGATTGACATATGCCATTACTTTGGCATTGCCTGACTGGATTTGGATGTGGTGGCCCGCTTGCATCTGATGAAAGGATTGTAGCACCACATAGATGGCGCGAGTCTCCAGGAGATTGATGGGCAAGGTGGACTCCAAGGGGGACCACCTGCCCTGAGCAGTGTGGAGATGGTACACCGCTCCCCAGCCCAGGAGGCTGGCATCAGTGATAAGGGAGTTTTGCTGAGGTAATCCTGGCATGTATCCACCTCAACCCAGATTCCCAACTGTGGGGCCTGGGGAGGGTGCTGAGCAGGGGCAGACCTACTGTGGTGCAGCTTGTTTAGCTGCACCAGGGCCCCGACCGGCTAGGGGGCACCTCAAGCACCTGTAGGGCCCCCCCCCAACCGCGTGTCAGAGGTGAGGAGGTGAAGTGAGGACAGCAGCTAGCACCCCCCCATCGCTCCTCACCTAGGATAGCAGCCCGCATCCCCACCAGGATGGCAGCTCACATTCTTCCCCCACCAGGGTGGCAGCTTGCATTTCCCCCCCCACCAGGATGGCAGCTCGCATTCCCCACCCCACCAGGATGGCAGCTTGCATTTCCCCCCCACCAGGATGGCAGCTCGCATTCCCCACCCCACCAGAATGGCAGCTCGCATTCCCCACCCCACCAGAATGGCCGCTCACATTCCCCCCCCCCACACACTGCTACACCTTGCCGCATCGGGGCCCGCCAGGCTCAAGTTCTGCCACTGGTGCTGAGGTAGCCCAAATGGTCTTTCGCTTCAACCCAGATTCCCAACTGTGGGGTTTGGGGAGGATGACAGGCTAGTCTTGCTTGAAGCTTGTAAAAATCTGTGAAAATTCTGGCTAAAATCCTATAAAAAAACATAAGTAACAGATGTGTCTATATACTGCATCTGCCTCCTAACGACACGAAGCTAAAACTGGTTGAGGCTGGTGCCAGCCAGGGTGTATACTTCAGTGGGGGAGCCAATCTTTTTTTTTTTGTTTTGTTTTTCAATTTGCACTTCTTGTTACCTCCTAGGGGACAGCAGCATAACACACACAGTCCTGTGTCCCCCAAAGAGGCGAAGGAGAACAACGCAGCAAAAAAAGCAGTGTGTGAACACACTGCATTTTTTTTTACATTCTCAAAAATACGCATCCTCAAAATACAGGAAAAATGGGCACATAAAAAGAATCAGAAAATACACAGCGTGTGAACATAGCCTTTCTAGAACAGGCAGTATAGGCTCATCTCATGTGAATTACTGACTGCTCCTATTACCTTGCTGGTGGCCTAAATAACGAAGCAACACATCTAGGGCTCAATGCAACCTTCATGTCACTAAACAGTCTCTAGGACTGGGACTGTACTTCATTACTTCCAATTTTTAGCAAACTAACTGATTCTTGACAATTTAAGTATTTAAGACCTGTCAGGTCCACTGTGCACCCAGAACCATGATCAGTTCTGGGCACATATCTATAATCTCTGCCTGATAGTCCCAGTATGTAGTAGCATACATAAACCAATCTGACTTCGCAGGTGCGCAGCGAGTCTCCCAGAAGCCAAGAAAGCATACACCTGGCATCAGAGATGCTTAATAATGAAGGATATACAGCAGCATGCTTATGCATGGCTTAATATAGTGATTATAATGACGATGTTATGCAAAGCATGTAATCACGCCCATAAGGTCGGCATAACATGCTATGTGAGCCAAACAGTCTGATGAACCAATGCCCTATCCACTAGTCAAAGCCCCAATTACAATCTCGTAAAAAATCTTCAGAAATACTTTTTCTAAGGCTGGAGGCACACTGTCGTGCATCAAACACAGAGCGTGTTTGATGCACAACATTGATGGAAGTTAAATGCGTCGTTTTGGGTGTGTGGTGCGTGTGCCTGCCTGTATGCATGCGAGTGTGCTGCGTGCGAGAGTGTGATGCTGTCCAAGGTCCTGAAGAACTACGGACAGCATTTGCGGTGAATTTAAACTCGCCGGCTGTCAAAGCCGGCGAGTTTACTGCAGTGGCAAATCACAGCAGTCACAGCAGCGCTGAAACAGTATTGTTAAAAAAAAACCTCAGAAATCAAATTAAGTGCTGTGTGTTAATAATCATTTTAACCCCCTTGGTAAGCTCTGCGCTACATGTCGGCATAGAGCCTCCAGTTGCGGCTCGTAAAAGTCAGTGTTAGAAGGGTTAAAATGCAGTTAGTGTGCTGCCATCATGTGTACAGAGTGTGTACACACGGTGTAGACATAGTGACAACACACCCTGGCAGTGCAGGGGTGAATAACTTTAATTTAATGATCCCGGCAATTGTCGGGTTATTTTACATTACTGTGAAGCCGCTCAGCTCCTGCACTGAGCTGTCCTGAACGCAATTGGCGTAGTGTACCATCAGCAAAGCTCATAAGATCGTGAGCTGTCCATATTACTTACGCCAATTGCGTACGCAAAAAGCGTACCATGGCAGCCGCTGTCCCTGGTGCTGAATCTCCAGCGTTATATTACTGTAATATCACGCTAGAGCTTCAGGACCATGGACAGCTCGTGCAGGAGCAGAGTGGCTTGTCAGTAATGTATACAAACCCCACAATTGCCGGGATCATTAAATTAAAGGTATTAACCCCTGCACTGCCAGGGTGTGTTGTCACTATGTCTACATAGTGTACAAACTCTTATACACATGGATGCAAATCTCACATCCAAAGGAAAGATTCAACATAACTATTTCATGATCATAAATCTTTATTAAATCTCATAAAAATTACAATAAAATATTTATAGTTAAGAGCATTCCCTCCAGGGACACACACAAGGAAACACAATCAGGCTGATCAGATTAACAGTATAGTATGCTTTGCACCGTCAGTATACTACAACTATATTCAATGAAGCGGAAGCGAAACTGCTGTAGGGGAGGAGGGAGCACGAGCACACACAGGCGATTCAGTGATTGAGGTATGAGGCACGTATTATGATTATAGTAATGCAAACTGCAATTCTGACCTAGCCGCAGTGATAGGAGACTATTGATGTTTTTTGAGCTGCTGCATGGAAGTGAATCACAGTATGCCTATAGGGATGTGTTATTTACTAGAAAACAGGTGTCAACTTGGTGAATGGGCAGTTGATAGGTGTGTTATAACCATCCTAGTAGGAACTTCAGCAGTTGCATTGTTTTCAGTTCAATGTATGCGAGTCAGGACTGTTGGTAACATATTGATTCCACTTCATTGAATATAGTTGTAGTATACTGACGGTGCAAAGCATACTATACTGTTAATCTGATCAGCCTGGTTGTGTTTTCTTGTGTCTCCCCCCGGAGGGAATGCTCTGAACTATCAATATTTTATTGTAATTTTTATGAGATTTAATAAAGATTTATGATCATGAAATTGTTATGTTGAATCTTTCCTTTGGATGTGAGATTTGCATCCATGTGTATAAGATTTAGTATTTTTAAGGAAAGCAATTTGTTTGGGACCTTGTTTTGAATTATAGTGTACAAACTGTACACATGATGGCAGCACACTAACTGCATTTTAACCCTTCTAACACCGCCTTTTATTATCCGCATCTGCAGGCTCTATGACGACCTGTAGCGCAGAGCCTGTAGAGGGGGTTAAAATGATTATTAACACACAGCACTATAATATTTAGATTTCTGAGTTTTTTTAAACAATAATGTATCAGAGCTGCTGTGACATCGCTGGAACATTATTGATTACTGTACTGACAAAGCAGTAAATTCAAATTCGCCGGCATTGAACAGCCGGCGAGTTTGAAGCAATTATAACAGCACACTCATGCGAATATTGCACAGTGTGCTGTATGGTCTCGCACCCATATACTTTTAATGGCCATTCGCGCAAGAAAATCACGTGCAATCCCAGCATGCTGCAATTTCACTCGCATTTCCATCGCATTGCAAGTGTAATGCGAGAAAATCGCAATGATGTGACCTGTATCATTTAAAGATACAGGTCTGAGTGCAATGCGATCTTTTTCTCGCATTACACTCACGAGTCTTGTGCCAGTGCGCCTTCCGCCTAAGGATCAGTTTATGTATGCTACAAGATGCTGGGACTATCAGGCAAAGATTATAGATATGTGCACAGAACTGGTTCTGGGTGCACATGGGACCCAACCAGTTCCCTTTACGACATGTCTTTTCAGAATTTGATTGCAATGCATGCTCTTCCAGAAAAATCACAAACAGATTGGAGCAAAGTTTGCCAATGGAACTTCATTTGGTCTTAAATTACAACAGCCAAGGATAAAAGCATTGTAAAATGTGTTCTTACACATTAGAAGAAAGTCAACCAAAGTCACCGATTTACACAGAATTGGCCAACATACATGGGGATGTCAAGACTCCCACCTCACAAAGTATTCACTGATCTCAGGGAGACCAGTCCAAGAAAACACTGCGGGCAGCTGGCTAAAGCGCTCAACACAGTGAATTCCTAGGCGCATTGCCTCCTGGGAATTATGAATATGCAAATAAGTCTGTGGAGCCTCGGTTAGGAGTCTCAACACAGGACTAGCCAAATATCCTTCCAGGGAAGGACCCAGTCAAGGGGTGGCTCCTTGCAGAGAACACCATAACCACCATGTTAAGTGGCCCTTTTAGTCAATATCCAGCTGTTTTACAAGCTTAGAGATATGACAAGGGAATACCAAGACCAGGTATCCATCCACAGACAGCTGTTTCGGGGTGTTGCCCCTCATCACTGTGGAGTAGGATTCTGGCTAGGTGGAAGCAAGGCCTAGTAGACCAACATCACAAAGTATTCACTGATCCACTGATGAGGGGCAACACCCCGAAACAGCTGTCTGTGGATGGATACCTGGTCTTGGTATTCCCTTGTCATATCTCTAAGCTTGTAAAAGAGCTGGATATTGACTAAAAGGACCACTTAACATGGTGGTTATGGTGTTCTCTGCAAGGAGCCACCCCTTGACTGGGTCCTTCCCTGGAAGGATATCTGGCTAGTCCTGTGTTTGAGACTCCTAACCAAGGCTCCACAGACTTATTTGCATATTCAAGACTCCCACCTGGCATAAAATGTGCATACGGTATCTTAGGCCAGTGTCACATTAGCGTTTTTGAACGCAGCGTGGGCTGCATACTTATATTCTATAATCCACAAGCGTACTGCGCACCTATGCTTAACATATTGTGCGCAGGGACATGTCAGTATGTGTGAGTATGCGTCCCTGTGTGTGGTTTCACGGCGGCCACCAAACGCAAACTTTTTTGTGCGTCACTGGCTGCTTGGTTTATACGCAAGCAAACAGACGCGCACAAAGAATGAGTGGAAGTGAATCAGCTCCTGGCTGCTTCATAATGATTTCCAATGGGCGGCCATACATGGGCAAAATTCTGTCAACGCATGCAGACAAGTCACGCTCCGTTCACACAATTTTGTCTGTGTTTTGGCATGCGTTTCCACATGCGCATCATACACAGCGTTCAAAAACGCTAATGTGAAAGCAGCCTTAATATGTCTTATCCATATTTTCCACAGGACATAAGCCAATGCTAGAGAAATTCAGAAGATACTTATTCCCTTGTGCCCATTAACCCTTTCACGGCATATGTAGTAAATTTTATTGTAGTCTTAGACGCTGAGCCTGCATCTTTTCCGGCAGAAGTATCAGCCATCATCAGCCTCTAAGGCTGCCTTCAGACTTGCAGATGCATCTGCAGCGTTTTGCAGATGCATCTGCAAGCATCTGCATGCAGACCGCGGCCCCTATGTTTATAATGGTGCGCACGGCGGTCTGCAGATGCTTGCGGACCGCAGTGCGCACCCATTCACTCCTATATGTGATCTGTGCGCACGAGGATGCCTGCGTACAGATCACACACTCTCGTCCGCACCAGGGACGCGACATCTCGCGTCCATGGTGCGGGCGGGAGTGTGTGATTTGTGATCTGAAGCCAGCCTAAGTGTTTTGCCTGCAGATGTTAAATACCGCTGCAAATCCCTCATAACGGCATGTAACAAGAGCAGGCTGGCGTCCATAATGTGATCGTGGGAACTGATAAGTTTCCATGACAACTGGGGGTCTGCTGAAGACCCCAGTGCTTCAAATCACAATTATTCTGTGAAATCCATAGATGATGCACTGTTCTGCAAAGCACAAGTGATTGGATGATTGCAGCTTCAAGTACCCTAAGGGGCTAAAAGTATAATGTGAAATAAGGGGATTCGTGGTACTCACAGTCAAAGCCTTTACTTGAAGCTTCAATTGGGGGACAAAGGAAGACCTTGTGTGTATGTGCTTGCTGCCACCAGGAGGCTGACACTATGCAAAACAGAAAAAGCAACTCCTCTCCAGCCGCGTAATGGCTGAAATACAACTCAGTTAGTGAGAATAGCAATAGGAGCCACTATAGGCACGCATACCTGCTTACCTATGTAGAAAAGGAGGGAGCTGCGTCCCCCAATTGAAGTTCCAAAAAAAAGATTTGAAGGCGAGTACCACAAATCCCCTTTTCTTAATTGCTTCATTGGGAGACACAGGATGACCTTAGGATGTACAAAAGCAGTCCCTTTGGGTGTGTATCATAACAGAACAACAAATGGGCCAACTAAGACCACAGCTTCCTGGAGAATCTTGCGCCCCAGAGCAGCATCGGCGGATGCGTATGTATGAACTTTGTAGAAGTTAACAAATGTGTGAACTGACAACCAGGTAGCTGCTCTGCAAAGCTGAGCGGCCAAAGCCTGATGTCTGATGGCCTAGGAGACTCCCACTGCTCTAGTGGAGTGAGCTCTGATCCTGGATGGACAGGGAACCTGCTTGAGACAGTATGCCTCCGAGATAGCGGAGCGAATCCACTGGGCAATCGTAGCTTTGGAGGCTGCCACACCCTTGCGAGGGCCATGAGGGATCACAAAGAGTGCGTTTGCCGAAAGGCAGCTGTACGCGACAGGTAGATACGAAGGGACCTTACAAGTCCAGACTATAATCTTTTTTTTACGAGAATGAGATGGAGCAGGGCAAAGAAAGGGGAGGACGATCTCCTCCCCTCTCCTTGTCCTGATGGAAGATCAAATAGGAAGAACGGCATATGAGAGCTGCAAGTTCTGACACCCTCCGAATGGAGGTGATCCCCATAAGGTAAGAGACCTTCCAAGCTAGGAGCGGAAGACTGACCTCCCGCAGAGGCTCGAACGGCGAGCTCTGGAGTACATCTAGCACCAAATTTAGAGCCCAAGGGTCAAGTGAAGGGCGATATAGAGGGGGTGACGTGTGAGTCCCCTTGGAGGAATGTCTTGACCTGTGGCCGTGAGGAAAGCTGCCTCTGAAAGGGCGGACACCTGGCCCTTTAGGGAGCTAAGGGATAGTCTGGTGTCAAGGCCAGACTGGAGAAAAGCCAGAAGAGATGGGAGAGAAAAACCATCCGGGGTTGTGTTCCCCACACCAGCAGAAAAAAGCCTTCCATGTACGGTGGTACGCACGTGACGAGGACGGATTCCTGGCTTTCAACATGGTATCATGGTATCCCTGGAGGGATATATGGCTAGTCCTGTGTTTGAGACTCCTAACCGAGGCTCCACAGACTCTATTTGCATATTCATATTTCCCAGGGGGCAATGTGCCTAGGAATTCACTGTGTTTGAGTGTTTTAGCCAGCTGCCCGCAGTGTTTTCTTGGACTGGTCTCCCTGAGATCAGTGAATACTTTGCAATCGAGGACGGATTCCTGGTTTTCAACATGGTCTGAATGGCCTGCTCAGAGAAACCAGATCTCAGCACCGCGGCTTTAACAGCCACGCCGTTACATTCAGCGACTGAGAATTTGGATGATGAAAAGGACGTGGTGTGGCCACGGAGAGAGGTGGTTTCCGACCTCTTCGTACCAGAGGTGTCTGGGCTAATCTGGGGCCAGGAGCCCGACTCATCCTGCTCGGATTTTCTTAAGAATCCTGGGAATAAGAGGGATGGGGGTAAGAGATAAAGGAGGGAGAACTGGGTCCATGGAATCGCGAGAGCCGCGGAGTCGAGTGCCAGGGGATCCCTGGACCTGGTCATGAAGGGTTGAAGCTTGCAATTTTCTCTGGAGGCCATCAGGTACACGTCCGGAAATCCCCACCTGAGACAAATCTGATGGAACACTACCGGGTTCAAGGACCACTCTGCCTGGTCTAACCCCCCTCGACTAAGATAGTCAGCTGCCCAATTGTCTACCCTGGGAATGTGGACTGCTGAAATTTCCGGAACATTTAGCTTGGCCCATTGAAGGATTTTTGTAACATCCAACATGGCTGAGCGACAGAGTCCCTCCCTGGCGATTTATATATGCCACGGGTGTCGCGTTGTCCGTCTGAACTCGGACATGGTGGCCCGCAAGAATGTCTTGCTAGAAAGAAGGGCTCGGAGAATCACCCACAGCTTATGGGCAGGGAGGCTTCTTGAGCGTTCCATCTGCCCTGGGCCATGCGGCTGTGGAAGGTTGCACCCCAGCCTGAGAGACTGGAGATGATTGTCCACCTGACCGAGAGAAACTATCTGCCTCGAGAAAGGAGGGGGAACTCGATCCACAAGAGGAGCGATTGCCTTGCTAATCTGGAGAGGTGGACTGGGTGGTCGACTATAGTTGCCATCATATCCTGGGCAAAACACACTTGGTGAAGCTCTATATTTCAAGTGCTACGCTATTATGTTACAAAGTGAGTAACTGAGGGCTAACTGGCCCGAAGAACACCTGCAGTGGCCTTTTGTTAGTTTTCATGGCCTGCTACCATGGTTTGCACGAATTCTGCATACTAAACGCATTTGTGCAAGTCCGCAGCTACAAGAATGATTAGGCAACATTTTGGTTTGTTATTTTTCACTACCCTGGTAGTGGAGACGAATAGAGGAGAAGGAGACGGGTCCAATCTTGGACTAGTGCGTTTGTTATTGACCGTGGGTCTTGGAACGTTGTGAAGCAGGTTGGAACCTGCTCATTGAGGCGTGATTTCGTGAAGTCTTCCCCCTTGGCTTCCTGGTGCTGGCCACCTTGACTGAGGCTTTCTTGATGAAGAGATCGCCTTCCTAAGCTTATCTGGTGGCGTGTTAGGCAACTCTGCTTCCGAAATAAAGAGAATTTTGTTTACTTACCGTAAATTCTTTTTTCTTGAATCATTAATGGGAGACCCAGACAATGGGGTTTAGGCAGTCTGCCCTCCGGAGGCCATACTAGGTACTACAAGTTTTTTGTAGTCTCCGCCCCTCCGCCTATAAACCCCCACTGCAGGAGCAGATCCTCAGTTTAGTTCACAAGCTGCGAGGAGGCAACCCACACCACAACTCTAGGCATGGCCGCGAACAATGCTAGCCAAAGAAGCCTGAGCCAAAAGGTTCAAAAACACAACAAAACGTCCAACGGGACAACTGGGTGGGTGCTGGGTCTCCCATTAATGATTCAAGAAAAAAGAATTTACGGTAAGTAAACAAAATTCTCTTTTTTCTGATCATCATAATGGGAGACCCAGACAATGGGGATGTCCTAAAGCAACACCCCAGGGCGGGAAAAGAGTTCCTTTGAGACGGTTGATGTGCGGGGCACCTCAAAGGTGAGCCACCGCCGCCTGTAGGACCCGCCTGCCCAAACTCGCATCCGCAGAGGCATGGGCATGTACCATGTAATGTTTGGTAAACGTATGGAGGCTAGACCAAGTGGCTGCCTGGCAAACTTGTTGAGCCGAAGCCCTGTGCCGCAGAGCCCAAGAGGCACCAACGGCTCTGGTAGAGTGAGCCTTCAATCCCACCGGGAGAGGCATACCAGAAGAACGGTAAGCTTCCAGAATAGGAGCTTTGATCCACCGCGCCAAAGTAGATTTTGAGGCCGGGGAACCCCTACGGCGACCAGCCGTAAGGACAAACAGAGAGTCCGAGGTGCGTACCGACGCAGTACGAGACACATAAACCCTGATAGCCCTCACCAGGTCCAGAGTGTGTAACTCCTTCTCACTCCGGTGAGTCGGGTTAGGGCAAAAAGAAGGGAGAACAATCTCCTGATTAATATGAAAAGGTGACACCACCTTAGGCAAAAATTCTGGTCTCGTGCGCAACACCACCTTATCCTGATGAACCACCAGGAATGGAGACTTGCACGAGAGCGCTGCCAGTTCCGAGATCCTCCTGAGCGATGTAATGGCCACCAAAAAAGCCACTTTCTGGGAAAGATGGACCAGAGAAACATCCCGCAAAGGCTCAAAAGGAGGCTTCTGCAAGGCCGCCAGGACCACATTGAGGTCCCAAGGATCAAGAGGACGTTTGTACGGTGGAATCACCCGGCTAACCCCCTGCAGAAACCTACGGACCGTTGGTATCTTAGCCAAACGCTTGTCGAACAGCACCGACAGTGCCGACACTTGTCCCTTCAGAGAACTGAGGGACAATCCCATGTCCATTCCTGACTGAAGGAATGAAAGCAACGTTGGAGACGGAAAGGCCACGCCTTCCGTCCAACAGAAGCACACCAGGAAAAGTAAATTTTCCAAGTTCTGTGGTAGATTTTTAACGAGGTAGGCCGTCTGGCCCTGGTTAAAGTGGAGACAACCGAGGGAGAAAAACCTCTGGAAGTCAAGAGCCAGGACTCAAGGGCCACACAGTCAACTTGAGGGCCGCGGAATTGAGATGGAAGAACGGCCCCTGAGACAGAAGATCTTGTCTGTCTGGCAGTCTCCACGGTTCCCCGTCTGCGAGCCGCCACAGGTCCGGATACCACGACCTCCTGGGCCAATCCGGAGCCACTAGAATGGCTCTGCGACATTCCGTCCTGATCTTGCGCAGGACTCTGGGAATCAACGCCAACGGCGGGAATACATACGGAAGGTGGAACCTGGACCAATCCTGGACCAGAGCATCCGCTCCCAGAGCCTGAGGATCCCATGAACGCGCCATGAACTGCGGAACTTGATGATTGAGGCGAGACGCCATCAGATCCACATCTGGAGTTCCCCACCGTCGACAGATGGACTGGAAGACGTCCGGGTGTAGAGACCACTCTCCGGCGTCCATGCCTTGCCGGCTTAGGTAGTCGGCCTCCCAATTGTCCACTCCTGGGATGTGGACGGCCGATATCACCGAATCGTTGTCCTCCACCCATGACAGGATGCGGTGGACTTCGGTGAGGGCCTGGGCGCTTCGAGTCCCGCCCTGATGGTTTACGTAGGCGACGGCTGTCGCGTTGTCCGTCTGAATTCGTATGGGTTTCCCTGCCAGAAAACGGTGGAAAGCCAGAAGTGCCAGGTAAATCGCTCTGATTTCCAGGACATTGATTTGCAGAGAGGACTCTGACACCGTCCAGAGACCCTGGGCCCTGTGTTGCAGGAACACCGCACCCCAGCCTGTGAGGCTGGCATCCGTGGTCACTATCAACCACGAAGGTTGGAGGAAGGATCGACCCCCGCGCCAAGTGATGGGGTTGAAGCCACCAATGAAGGGATTCCTTGGTCCGAGGAGAGAGAGACACCACTCTGTCCAGAGATGACGACCTCTTGTTCCACTTGTGGAGAATTTCCATCTGCAAAGGGCGGAGATGAAACTGCGCAAAAGGCACCGCTTCCATTGCCGCCACCATGCACCCCACCAGCTTCATTAAGCCCCTCAGGGAAGATTGTGGCGAATGAAGAAGGGTGCGAACTGCCGACTGGATGGAGGTCTGCTTCTTGCTGGGTAGCAACACCAGCGCCGGGGCTGTGTGAAAATCCATGCCCAGATAAGTCAACGACTGGGTTGGCACCAGTGCGGATTTCGGGCGATTCAGAATCCAGCCAAACTGTTCCAGAGCCTTGAGGGTCGCATCCAGGCTCCCCTGACACAACTCCTGCGACTGGGCCTTGATCAGCAGATCGTCCAGGTAAGGTATTACGGCATGACCCTGAGCATGCAGGGTTGCCACCATTGCCGTCATCACCTTCGTGAAGACCCTCGGGGCCGAGGCCAGACCGAACGGCAATGCTACGAACTGGAAGTGTTCTTCCCCCACTGCAAACCTGAGCCAGCGTTGATGTGCTGGCGCAATGGGCACGTGCAGGTAGGCATCTTTGATGTCCACGGACGCCAGGAAATCTCCCTGAGACATGGCAGCAATCACCGAGCGCAGAGACTCCATGCGAAACTTCCGCACTTGCACATGTTGGTTGAACAATTTCAGATCCAGCACTGGGCGAAACGAACCGTCCTTCTTTGGAACTATAAAGAGGTTGGAGTAGAGCCCTCTGAAACGTTCCCCAGACGGCACTGGGATCACCACTCCGTCCCTCTGAAGACCAATCAGGACTTGGTGAAAAGCCTGAGCCTTCTCCGGTGACGGGGAGGAAAGAAAGAAACGGTTTGGAGGAAAGGACTTCAGCTCGATCCTGTAGCCCCGAGAGATAATGTCTCTCACCCACCGGTCTTGAATGTGAAGAAGCCATACGTCCTGAAACAGGGCCAGGCGTCCTCCGACCGGTGGGGTGGCAGGAGTTGGGAGCGAGTCATGTAGAGGACACCTTGGGGGCAGTCGCCGCCGCGGTGCCCGCTGGCTTTTTCTGGCGATTCTTGTTATGCCAGGGACCGGAGGGTTTACCTCCTTTGTCCGATTCGTTAATGGAGGAAATCAAGTCCTCCACACCGTCCCCCGGACCCTCTGAAGGAGCCGTGTGGTGCCGGGGCTCAGGGCCAGGGTCTCCACCCTCATCATCACTATCAGATGGCTGTTCCTCATCAGAGGAACGATGTTCACCATCCTCAGGGTCATCTTCCCAGCGAGGTCTCTTATGAGAACCCTCACTCAGCCGGGGGTTAGCCCCAAGAGCCCCTGTCTGGGGGGCTGAATCAGACAGCCTCCTTAGTATAGCCTCTAAGGATTGCGACATGGAAGACATTCTGGACACTACAGTATCTGAACATCCCATGGCCCTGCCTCCCCCTGAACCTCAGGGGAGAGCAGTGGTGCTGTAGCTTCAGAGACAGAAACACTGGGGCCAGGCCCAGTGAGACCACAAGCTGCGCAGACACCATCCCCATCTACCTGTCCCATGCACTGTTTGCATGTCTTGGACCTCGTGGCGGGAGTCCTCTGTCCAGCCGTAGACATACTGGCGCTGCCCCGGGCAGTAAGGGGTTAACACCGGACACCCAGCGGATACCGACCAGGGAAGCGGTGAATCAGAGCGGGACGTGTGCGACCTCCTCGGGCAAACTGCAGCTTCTCCCCGGAGCGCGATGTGCACGCCACCAATCCTCACAGGAATGAGGAGAAAATGGCCGACGCGCCACTAATGAGTGGGCGCGGCTAAGCAGAAGCCCGAGGAGACCGACGACACATAGGCCGCAAGGAGCGTGACGTCACCGCCCAAAGGGGGACGCGCTCAGGAGCCGCACACAGGGAGAAAAAAGGCGCCAGAACCCATCTGTAATGGCGGCCACCCACTGTGTAACGCGGATGACAATAAGAGGAGCCCTTCAGGCAGGGGCCTCCTCCCAGAACCGCATGTCCCGAGGGAACCGAGGTTCTCCATACATGGTCACATAACATACACCATGTCCCCCCAGGCCCACATAAGGAGATACAGAGTACCTTCACCCAATGGGTCCACGTCCGGCACCGGTCCAGCGGGTAGCGGACGGGGGTCCAGGTTCCGGTCCGCATAATACGCTTCCATGGATAGGCCGCAGACCGGAACGGAGCTGTGCAAGGCTCCAGGGCTCCCACCCCACCAGAGCGCATCAGAAGTGAGTAGTGGGGGAGCACGGCATAGTACCAGGCCAGACAATAAAGTCCGCGTCCAGGCCCGAGGGCTACGGACCAAGGTACCTCGACCTGTATGCACCCAAAGGTGGACAGGGAGTATGCCGGGGATCCCCACGACAGGGATCCACTTGTCTTCATTGCATCACAAAATCTTCTAAGTAAATCTCCTGTGACGTGCAAGTCATAGGTGTGATCTCCGAGCACACTGAAGTAAAACTGAGGATCTGCTCCTGCAGTGGGGGTTTATAGGCGGAGGGGCGGAGACTACAAAAAACTTGTAGTACCTAGTGTGGCCTCCGGAGGGCAGACTGCCTAAACCCCATTGTCTGGGTCTCCCATTATGATGATCAGAAAAGTTACACTTGTTATGAGACAAGCTGACCTCACAGTGTATCGGGACCTTACCTAGCGACAGCTGTAGCGAACGTTTGTTTCGCTTGTTGACTGCGGGTTTCCACTTGGTGGATGACCTATGCCACCTCTGCGGCATTGTGTGCATGTATTCTGTACCCCTAGACCTACTGCCCGATTATCGTCTGTCGATGGACTTTTTTTTTTGTTTGAGCACGACTACTGTCTTATGCATGGTTATGGGGGTACCTCGCACCACCTCCTGCTGATGTGCTGTGTCTGAGCATGTATAATTGAACCCACCATAGCTCCCTGGGCCCATGGCACTGCATCCTATATTGCCACTACCCTGACTTGTCATCTTAGGTGTGCAGTATTGAGGAGACTGCTGAAGGAGACAGCGGATAACCAGACGACGATGGTAGACTTGTGGGGATTGATCCGCCCCTGAAGTCTTTTAATGTGCACAGATGAGTAGCTGAGGAGGGATATGCTATGGGTCATGTAGTTCAGAGACCCTTTGTAGATTTAGCCGTGCAGCTGCGGATTACGGTGTCACAGCCTGCCTCTTTTGAGACTTGGCTATCCTGTCCGCCCTCCAGAACTCCAGCTGTGGAGTCTGGATGGGATAGTAACTCGTCCTTGTACGCCGTACATTCGTCGGGTTATTGGAGGTTATGTTAACTTTCTCTGGTGTTTGTCTTAGCTGTGTGGTGACCCGGGTAGGGATATGTTTGCCGAGTATTCTTCGGTAATGTTGTAGGATCGATGAAAAACCACTTCGTTTTTCTACTTGGAACCCAGCTCCTACCTATGTTCAAGCTGTAAGTTTGGATAGGTGTATCCACGTGTACCCACATGCAGCCCTGCGTTCAGGGCTGAATGTATCAGGCAAGTAGTTACAATGTCTGCTTGTGTTGTCTGGGCTACCAGCATTAGCTATGTTGTGATGTCTTTCGCCGTGAAGCGAAGAGCGAATGTAGGAACTAGACACAGACTTGAACACAGCCTACTCTAATCTGGTGAATTGTACGATGTCGGTCAGTGCGAGCAAATGCCCGACGGAGAAAAACGTGTTTAACACCTTACGGTTGCTAAACCGGTTTTCAGATTGAGAACGGCGCTCGAGAATGACGCTATTAAGGACAATATGGAAACTACCTGATCGCTTTACTTGGTCTAGGACATTGGTGCACCGACAGGTATGTTGTTTGTCAGTACCACCCTGAATAACGGCTTGTTATTGCCGATGTAGCTTGAGCCCATGCCAGAGTATCCGACGTGGCTGCACTGATGCTCGTAGTATATGTTGTTCCATGCCTCACCGCGTGAGGATGCTAAGCTGCTTCAGGATATAACACTTAAGTTGTTCCTGCGATAGCCACGTTAGGCTATAGTCTAGGGAGGTTTGGTTACTGTACTACCGCAGGCCCTGTTGTAGCATCCTGTGCTAGTGGCCGACCGGTTCGGTATTTCGTGGAGTTACCGACCGGCGCCACCTTACATAGGGAGGTTGGGGAGACCTTGTTGTGCTCCCTATTTTTTGTGGTATATACTCCGATTGTGCTTGTACGTAATATATATGTGCAGCATCTGACGCTCCACATCCATATGGAGGTCCTGGCAGCTAGTAATGCTGTTCTCGACATCATGGATGGAGGACTTTTGGGAATCACACGACTTCAACCCAGAATCCACAAGGGGTATGGGGAAGGAAGAAGGCATATGACTTGGACTTTGATCCTCACTGTGCGACCCCTGCACAGCTGACTCTGCGATAGCTCCTCTGCTAGTGGTGTGCGTGGCACTGGGGACCCTGTGGACCGTCTTCTATTGTCAGGCTACTGCCTAGTTCCTGGCCTATTACTTGCTTTCTCCCGCGGTAAGGCTGCCCTGTGGGGCTACCAGCCATAGAGCTGTGGCAGAGTGTTTAGCCCTGCACTTGTCTGTAAAGTGCAGGGTCTATTCAGTAGTGTAGGTGGCGGTCTGGCGGCCATTCCATTGCCTGTAATGGCCGCTGTGCTAGTCCTTTATTTGCACAAGGTGGGGGCGGAGCATGCAGGGAAGTATAAGCCCATAGCTTAGCTGCGCCCTGCATGCTGTTCCACCCTCTGAATGCCGCGTCATCCGGTAGCGGGCCCGGGGGCTGGAAATAGGAGGCGGCTCCGGCCTAAATTAGCTTTTGTATGCCGCAAACAACTCCAGGCTGGCGCGGTGCCGGAATTGCCCCAGACCTCGCCAGAACTCCAGAACCGCCAGCTTAGAGCCTGCTAGAGTCCCCACAGGGAAGCCAGAGCCCTGGCTTCCCTGGCACTTGTATAGAAATGGGGTAACTGGGGATGAGATGTGCTCATCTGGCCTCATCATATGTGCTACAAATGTACCTTACCTGGCTCTTCTACAGATATGGGGTAACGGAGTAAGCTGCGCTCATCCAGCCTCAGCACTTCTACTTCTGCAGCTATTTTCCCTGCTGCAGAGGTATGGTCAGCCTGTGCCCTATGTGACTGAGGCTTCTGACGAGGTGTTGCAGCTAGAACGCAGCACCTGTGTCTGTACCTTTGATGCTCCCCTAAGTGCCTCCTGAGGGGTGCATCTGGAGTGATGCTGCCGTCCACGTCTAGAGGGCTGCTGCCTATCCTCGACCTCAACCCAGAGACCCCAACAGTGTGGACCAGGGGAAGGAGGACCATCGTCTCAACTTCAACCCAGCCTCCCAACTGTGGGGTACCGAGGAAGGAGCGGCATGTGGATCGACCTCTCAACTTCAACCTGGCGTCCCCAAAAGTGGGGGGCCGAGGAAGGAGCATGCCGGGAGTCTTGCCAGAGACCCACTTTTCTTCATCATTAAAGAAAAAAATAAGATATTCAAAAATTTTAAGAAAAATAAAATTTAGTGTTCCTCCTAACGACACTAAGCAAAAACTGGTAAAGCACTTCCTGCTTCAAAGGTGTATACTGCAGAGGAGCCCTTTTAACTCTTTTACAGATTCTGCATAGTGTCTATTCCTAGTGGACAGAAGTATAACACCCATGGTCCCGTGTCCCGCAATGAGGCGAAGAAGGAAAACCAGTCTTGGGGAGGGGGGTGGGGGGTGGAAAGAGGTGAATTTGATCTTTTACCCTACCGAGATGTTGTTTTGGACCCAAGCATCATCGATCGAGAGCCACGCTGACCCGAAGGCCAGAAGGCGGCCCCCACGGTTTTGGGTGGTGTCATGAGCGGGTGGATCGGGAACTGGCGGGTCGTGTTTGGGCGTTGCGAGGGCGCCAGGAGGGGATGGATTTGTAGGAAGGCTTCATACTATCCTGGCGGGCAGGCGAGAGGTCACGCCGACTGGAGAATTTGGAAATTGTGGACTGAAAGGAGCGAAATAAAAAAATTTTGCTTCTTAGGGGCCCAACGTTTGTACTTTGCCTGAGGGAGGGAAATACTTCTCCCACCGGTGGTGTCCGAGATGATCTTGCCAGTTGCCGAACAGGTGATAACCCTGGAATGGGAGATTGGCGAGTGATTTTTTAGAAGCTGTGTCGGCATTCCAGGCTTTCAGCCATAAGGCCCTGCTTATGGCGATCACATTAGCGGAAGCAAGGGCTAAGCAGGAGGTGGAATCAACACAAGCAGTGGCAATATAGTTGCCCGCCCAATCTGGTCTTCTAGGCCTGCTAGTTGCGTAGGGGGAGCTTGGGCAAGAATGCCTCTTCTGAGGTTTTTGGCCCGGGAGGATACAGCCAGGGACACCCAAGGTGGCCGCAAAGTGGGGAAGAGATGCACCCGAAGCCTCAAAGATGGATTTCGCCATAGCCTCCACATGTCTATTATCTGGACCTTCCTTGAGGGAAGCGCAATCCGCCAGGGAAAGGTTGGTGTTGGTGGAGAGGTGTGAAACTGGGGCGGGGGGGGGGGGGGGTCTACTGCCAGAGAGTTAGACCATTTCGGACGAAATTCTTGAAAGAAGGGATATAGGGCCTCCATACGCTTTCTGGGTGCTGCCATTCTTTTTGAAAGATGGTGTCAAAATCTTCTAGGCAAGAGAAGACTCTGGGGGCTGGCTTAGGGCGCTTGACTGACACCTTACGAACATGCTGTCATCCGTGTCGAGCTTAAAGGTCTGATTCACTGCTAGAATCAAGCTGTCTACCATGTCCCTGGATTCTGGAAATCTGATCAGAGACCAGGTTCGGGTCAGAGACCAAGGTAGACTCGAAATCAGCCGGTGTGGACAATGCAGGGTGAGCTGCAGGCTGAGTGCCCCAGTGGGCTAGGTTGAGTTTCGGAGGTTATCTGTGTAGGCAGGGGCACTGGGGCCGCTATAAGGGTTTGAGAGATCTTAGCCAGATCAGAAATGGATTTGGATAAGGAAAGCCACCTCGCAGGGAGAAGAGACATCTGTAGGGCCAGTGGGAGGTTCCTGAGCTGTCTGCATAGTTTGTAGGTTACAAGTGAGGCACAGTGGTGAGGTCTAACCCGAAGAGAGATTCTGATTACACTTACAGCAGGCATAATAGAGCAGGGTGGCTGTGGAGGATGGACGGGAGCTCCTTGTATTAGGCATTTACAACGGCCAGTTATCTGAGTGCCAGAGGTGTAGGGACTTTGAAGGTTGCAGCTCACCGAGTCCCAAGATTTTCTGGTGTCCCTAGCTCTGAGCTGGATCTGTGCAGGGTTCAGCCAGAAGGCACAGAGGGAGCCTGCAGCGTCCTGTGTGGGGGGCCTGAGGGGTGTAAAAACGTGGGCCCAGGCTGAAAATCAGGAGGCAGGGCCTAAATCAGTGTGAATAGAGCACGTGGTGGCATCCCATTGGTATGGGGGCAGGGCTGGGCTTGATGGACAGGGAGAGACAGGTCCAAGGTGTCGGGGGCATGGTGGCTGTTAGCTAAAAACCCCAACCCTGCTCTCTTATGATTAGGCCCAGAGCAGTCAGTGGGCAGAGCCCCGGATGACATCACTGCCAGTGGGTGCCGTGATTGGTTAGGGTTCGGTCCGTGGGCGGCACATGTGCCCCTGAGGCTGCAGCTAAGTCAGGGGCTAAATTTATTGTCACAGCCAGGTGTTAGTCTGTAATGTGGTGGGCATGGGTTCCCAAGCTTGGGGAGGCCGGGGCCGGGGGCCACCTGCATAATAAAGATTGTGTCTCCAAATCCTCCTCACAGTACCCGATAGGTTGCAGGCAAACCCCTGCTGCAGCCATGTGTGCTGCTCCCAGGGCAGCCCTAGACTGTGTACAGTGTCTAATGTGCCCAGTTTGCACACAGAGGGGATCCACTCTGGGTCTGAACCAGGAGAAGAGCTGGTATGGAGGACGAGAGGGAGACGATGACCGGGCCACGGACAGGGGGAAGAGGGTCTGTCTCCAAAGATCTCTAACTTGTCCAGAGTGGTGCTGGGCTCCAGACGCAGGCTGTGTGCTTCCCCACCACTTCTCCACCAGGAGGCTGACATTATGCGGTGTGGGGATCCGGGCGTCTGATGAACCTACCGGCTGGCTCTGGTGGGAGAGCGGGTAGGGGAGCAGATGGACCAGGGCAGGCACGAACGTCCAACCTCCGAGTTCTCCAGGACACGTAGCCGTGTGAGGGAGAACCTGGCCCAGAGAGGGAGAGTTAACAGTGAAACCAACGTACACTGGACTCTTGATCACTTTTTGGGGCGACAGATTGGCTCAACCACCTTGTATTCCCTGATGAACTCTGAGGATAAAAAAATAAAAAAAGATAAAACTGATAAAAAATCTTTACAGATACGGGCTCAGAGAGACCTGTGCCTGCCTCCTATGACATTAGCTGACACCGAGTTGTATTTCGGCCAGTACGTGGGTGTATTCGGCTGGGGAGGAGTTGCATTTTCTGTTTTGCATAGTGTCAGCCTCCTGGTGGCAGCAAGCACATACACCGAAGGTCTTCCTGTGTCCCCCAATGAAGAGATTAAGAAAATTGTTTTTTACAATACACATTTGGTATTGATGCATTCGAAAACGTTATTAGTGTAAAATTAAATAAATTAATCCGTTTAGTAAAGGGCGCAACAAAAACAAAAATTAATGCCAGTTATGTTTTTTTGGCTGCCAAAACATTGTAGTGAAGAGTTATTAAAACATATGTACCCCAAAATGGTATAGGTATAAACACCAGTTTAGGGCACAAAACAAAGCCTCACACAGCCCAGACACCGAATATTTAAAAGGTTACGGGTCTTGGAAAATGGTGACATAAGCAAACTTTACAGATTTTCACACACACACTGCAAACACTAAAAGTCAAAATAATTTCGATCTGTTATGATGGATACAGATATTACTAATATTTTAAAGAGGACCTGTCACCAAACCAGGCATGGTGATCTATATACAGCACTGGATGCAGCATGTGTGCAGCATCCAAACAAGGGGTCCCCCAGCACTTGAGCAGCCCTGTACCCCGAGTAAATACATTTAGAAAACTTACATCCTGCAGACAGAAAGGAGGTGGCTAGGGGCTGGAGCCAAGGGCAGATTCACACGCCCTGCAGGTCTAATCTGCCCACCGCTGTCAATCATTCTCTCCTCCTTCTCCAGCATTAAACAGAGGTTTTTTTTCTCTCCCAGAAATGGCAGTTTAGCCCTGCCCCCTGAGGGGCGGGGCCAAACGGCAAGTTCTGAAAAGAAAAAAATAAAACTGTTTAATGCTGCTGAAGAGGGAGAGAATGCCCGAGTGGACAACCCAATCCTATCCTACCCCTTTCCCCCCCTTCCCTCCTCCCATTCTCCCCCCTCCCCACTTTCTCTTTCTTTCCTTATTGTTAAATTTATGTGTTTGTTCCTGTGGGCCGTAGAGTCCCCCTCCCCCACCTATGCACTGCGTTTGCTTCTCTGTTGCTCCGGCCTGCGTGCAGGGAGATGGATATCTAATTTAACGGCATCAATGAATGCTCACTGTCTATGTCTGAGTTGATAACTTGTTCAATAAAAATTTATTGTTAAAAAAAGAAAAAAAAAAAAAAAAAGAGGGAGAGAATGATTGGCAGAGGTGGGCAGATTAAACATGCAGGGGGTGTGAATCTGCCCTTGGCTCCAGCCTCTGGCCACCTCCTTTCTGGCTTTAGGATGTAAGTTTTCTAAGTGTATTTACTCAGGGTACAGGGATGCTCAAGTGCTGGGGGACCCCTTGCCTGGATGCTGCAGACATGCTGCATCCAGTGCTGTAAATAGATCACCATGCCTGGTTTGGTGACAGGTCCTCTTTAAAACAAGAAAAAAAATAACTGATGTAATTTCCAGATGTAAAAAGGATATTCTCATCATATAAAATGACAGCATGCTCCTAGGATCTTCCATCGTCTTATAAATGTGAATGATGGGATCCTGCTGCAGACTTCACTGTGAATAGGCCACCCACTGTGGCAGAGTCAAACACATTCATCTCCACCCTCCTGCACCCACCCCACGACAGATGTTCAAGTCAGGATATATCCTGGAAGTGGGGTCCCATCAATGAAAATGTGATACTGTATCAAAGTGAGAAGATAAGAATAACCCTTTAAGCAAAGGAAAGCAATTGTTCGCCAAGGAATAAACCCTGTTACTGAAGATTTAATGACTCGTGTGCAAAAATCAGAAAAGATTTATATACATCTCAAAAGATGATTTTCTAACCCCTCTCTCCAGCAACATATCTCTAAACTGCTTCATTCGAGAATCCAGTGGAACGATGGCGCGCTCACGAGCAGCTTTAATTTCCGCTTCCATAGCAGTCTCTTTGTCTGACTCTGTATCTTCTTTCCTAATTTAAAAATAAGAAAACAAGAGTAAATGTTCAGTTACATGAAAAAGAATAACCCAAGTTATCTCAAGCTAACAATTGAGAATAAAAAACACATATTTGGCATTATTGAGTTACCGGTAGTAAAAGTTTGATGTATCAACATATAAATTAACATAAAAAAAAATTACAGCTCCTAAAAAGTCATGACAAGCAAGATTTTTGTTTCTTTCAAATTTTCAGAAATTTTTTTACCACTTAAATAAAACAAAAAAAGTATACATGTTTTGTATCTACATAATCGCAATGACCTGGAAAATCATTGACAAGTGAATTTTATGGTAAAACGTACAGTAAGAAAAAAAAAAAAAAAAAAATTCCGCAAATTTTATTTTTATTGTTTGACCAAGCTTGGAATTGTTCTCCGCTTACCATTGCATAACATGATAAAATGGTTACAATGGATAAAAGTCATTCAAAAGTACAACTCAGCCCTTAGAAAACAAACCCGCACACAACTATATGCACACATTATATCAAAGGAAAAACAGGGATTTTTGTGTACGCTCTGTAAAATCCTTTTCACCGAGTTCATCATCGGGGGTCACAGGACCATGGGTGTATGCTTTTCTGCCACTAAGAGGCTGACACTAAGTAAACACAAAACTTAAGTCCTCCTCCTTGCAGTATACACCCACTGACAGGAATATGAAAGCAGTTTAGTGCTAAAGCAGTAGGAGGACATGTTAAGGTAATAAGGTACAAAGAGGACATAAGGTAAGGCTATGTGCAGGCCCTTGAAGGCCACTAGGGCAGGTGCAGTGTTCCCCAATGATGACCTTGGAGAAAAGGATCTTACGGTAAGTACACAAAAATCCCTGTTTCTCCTTCGCATCATTGGGGGACACAGGACCATGGGACTTCCAAAAGCAGTCCCTGGGTGGTGATTAGCTGTAAAATATTCCTCCCTGGGCTTGCATCTGCAGAGGCCTGGGTGTGGATGTTGTAGTGTTTGGTGAAGGTGTGCAGACTGGACCAAGATGCAGCCTTGCAAACTTGAGCTGCCGAGTCTTGATGTTGAATGGCCCATGAGGCGCCATTGATCGAGTCGAGTGCGCCTTTATCCAAGTTGGTAATGGCTTGTTTTTGATGTGGTAAGACTCTTGGACTGCAGAGCGGATCCACCTGGCTATTGTGAATTTTGAAACTGCCATGCCTCTTCTATGTTCCTCGGAAATAACGAACAGCGTGTCGGTTTTACGGAAGGGGGCTGTTTGAGAGATGTACCATCTGAGAGCCCTTACTAGGTCTAAGGTGTGGAGTGCTTTCCCAAAGCGGTGTACTGGTGCCAGGCAGAATGAGGGTTGAAAGATGTCCTCATTGAGGTGGAAGTGGGAAACCACATTAGGCAAGAATGACTGACAGTCAGAGGACTACCTTAACCTAGTGAAAGGATAGTAGAGGGGGCCGGCAGGATAGGGCGGCTAGCTCTGATACACGCCTGATTGATGTGATGGTGACTAGGAAGGAGACTTTAAAAGACAGGTGGGTTAGGGGGACTTCTTGTACTGGTTCGAACGGGGGCCCTTGTAAGGCACCCAGAACCAAGTTTAGGTCCTGGACGGCCACAGATGTCTTGTGGGGGGTTGAAGGGGGTGGGCGCGTGTGTGAAACCCATTGGATGAATGTTTTGACCTGTGGTTTTGTTGCAATCCTGTGTTTGAATAACACGGATAGTGCAGAGATCTGGCCTTTGATAGAACTGGGTGCTAGGCAAGTTTGTAGGAACTCTAGTATCGTTGGGATGGAGAAGTGGAGTGGATTACGGTTGCAGTTTTCACATCATTGGAAAATGGTCTTCCAGGTACGGTGATAGATGCGCGCAGATGTAGGTTTTCGATCATTGATCATGGTGGATATGACGTCTGGTGAAAGGCCTGCCTGGATCAGAACCTCTCAGTTCTGGTGGCAAATGGGGCCCTGGGATAGCAGGTCTAGTCGGTTTGGGAGTTGCCAGGGTCCGTCACGAGGAGCTGCATGAACTCTGCGTACCACGCTCGTCGTGGCCAGTCTGGAGCAATGAGTATTACTGAGAATGTTGACTGGAAGGAGTGACTCTTGGCAAGTCCAACGACCCGAGGCTGCGTGCTGTCGATAGACGGCTCCCCAGCCGAGAAGACTGGCGTCGGTGGTGACAACTAGCCATTGGACTGGGAGGTAGGATTTTCCTTGGGTGAGATTTTCCTTGGATGTGAGCATCCACCAGTCGAGTGCCTTCTTGACCTGCGGGGATAGACTGCATGGGCGTTCAAGGCTGAAGGGGCTTTTGTCTGAAGCTAAAAGGATTGCAACCTGCAAAGGTCAGAAGTGTAGCTGAGCAAAGGGAACTGCTTCCATTGCCGCTACCATTTTGCCTAAAACTCCCATGCCGAAGCGGATAGATTGAGATGTGAGACAGAGGGTGCAAACCCCTTGGTGAATTGCTGTGACTTATCCTGAAGGAGCATGACTAGCCCTCG
The DNA here is from genome assembly GCA_033576535.1 of Allobates femoralis. NCBI lineage: Eukaryota > Metazoa > Chordata > Amphibia > Anura > Aromobatidae > Allobates > Allobates femoralis. The sequence continues at coordinate 465,708,417 of JARQOC010000004.1, forward strand.
TGCAGTGTCGAAGTTAATCCCCAGAAACAGGGCCGGACTGGGACCAAAAAGCAGCCCTGGAAAACAAACCCCACCAGCCCATGTACTATAACACCCATCAGCCCCGATCAGTGAATTTAGCTTTTATGTTGTAATGCCCCTCACCACTTTCTTAAAGGAGTGAAGAGCTACATGTGAATGGTGCAACAGAGGGAAATCAACCGCAGCTCCATTTACATGGTACTCTCCAAAGTCACGTTTCCAAGGATTGATTGCGGGGTCCCAGGTGTCAGATTTTAGGAATATGTTAAGTGCAACAACTCCATTTCTGTGTATGTAAGTGTTGTATAGCTAGGTTTTTGTATTGTGTATAAATTCGATTTTTTTTTTTTTTTTTTAAAAAGACTCTCAGAGGCTCACACACAGGAAATACCATGTGACTGTAACCAGTTTCCTGTGTCCGTGCATGAGAGAAGCAGCTTGCTGATGCTGCAAAGATACATCTAAGATATGTATAATACAGTCATATGAAAAAGTTTGGGCACCCCTTTTAATCTTACTCTTTTTTTTTTTTGTTTAAAATTGTTTTTTTGCAACAGCTATTTCAATGTGATATATGTAATAACTGATGGACACAGTAATATTTCCGGATTGAAATGAGGTTTACTGCACTAACCGAAAATGTGAAATATGCATTATTTCAAAAATTGACAGGTGCAAAAGTATGGGCACCTCAACAGAAAAGTGACATTAATATTTAGTAGTTACTTAAGGGGAAATGGTGCATCAGTGTCCGCGCTGCTGAAATCCCAAGAAAACGATCCGGAAACCATATGTAGGTTGCATCAATCATCCATTTATTCCTTTTCCTACGCGTTTCGGCACTGTCCTAGTGCCTTCCTCAGGGATCCCTGAGGAAGGCACTAGGACAGTGCCGAAACGTGTAAGAAAAGGAATAAATGGATGATTGATGCAACCTACATATGGTTTCCGATCGTTTTCTTGGGATTTCAGCAGCGCGGACACTGATACACCATTTCCCCTTAAGTAACTTCTGGATGGTTCCCACGTGCATGTGGAAGGTGAAAGTCCTGCAGCAGCTGCATTTAATGCTAAATGCTTTTACACCAGTTGTGGGTCTCACAACTATGCTAGGTGAGTGAATTCATACCCACCACATACATTAGTGTCACTAGTGATAGGGCACTATTGCGCCTCTTGTCCCCCCCCCCCTATTTTTTACATTAATATTTAGTAGATACACCTTTTGCCTTTAGTCGCTTCCTGTAGCTGTTAATGAGTTCCTGGATCCTCGATGAAGGTATTTTTGACCATTCCTCTTAAAACAATTCCAGTTCAGTTAAGTTTGATGGTCGCGGAGCATGGACAGCCCGCTTCAAACCATCCCACAGATGTTCAATGATATTCAGGTCTGGGGACTGGGATGGCCATTCCAGAACATTGTAATTGTTCCTCTGCATGGATGCCTGAGTAGATTTGGAGCGGTGTTTTGCATCATTGTCTTGATGAAAGATCCATCCCGGCGTAACTTCAACTTTGACACCTATTCTTGAACATTATTCTCAAGAATCTGCTGATACTGAGTGGAATCCATGTGGCCCTCAACTTCAACAAGATTCCCATTGCCGTCATTGGCCACACAGCCCCAAAGCATGATGGACCCTCCTCCAAATTTGACAGTGGGTAGCAAGTGTTTTTCTTGGAATGCTGTGTTTTTGTGGCGCCATGCATAACGCCTTGTTGTATGGCCAAACAACTCAATCTTTGTTTCATCAGTCCACAGGACCTTCTTCCAAAATGAAACTGGCTTGTCCAAATGTGCTTTTGCATACCTCAGGCGACTCTGTTTGTGGCGTGCATGCAGAAACGGCTTCTTTTGCATCACTCTCCCATACAGCTTCTCCTTGTGCAGTGTGCGCTGTATTGTTGACCGATGCACAGTGACACCATCTGCAGCAAGATGATGCTGCAGGTCTTTGGAGGTGGTCTGTGGATTATTCTTGACTGTTCTCACCATTCTTCTTCTCTGCCTTTTTGATATTTTTGTTGGTCTGCCACTTCTGGCCTTTACAAGAACTGTCCCTGTGGTCTTCCATTTCCTTACTATGTTCCTCACAGTGGAAACTGACAGGTTAAATCTCAGACTACTTTTTGTATCCTTCCCCTGAACAACTATGTTTAACAATCTTTTTTTTCAGATCATTTGAGAGCTGTTTTGAGGAGCCCATGATGCCACTCCTCAGAGAAGATGCAAATAGGAAAACAACTTGCAAGTGGACACCTGAAATAGCTTTTCTCATGATTGGATACACCGGGCTATGAAGTACAAAGGTCAATGAGGTTACCAAAACAATTTAGTGCTTCAGTAAGTCAGTAAAAAGTAGTTAGGAGTATTCAAATCATGAAAATCAAAAGGGTGCCCATACTTTGGCACCTGTCAAATTTTGAAATAATGCATATTTCACATTTTTGGTTAGTGCAATAAACCTCATTTCAATCCTGAAATATTACTACGTCCATCAGTTATTACATATATCACTCTGAAATAGCTGTTGCAAAAACCCAATTTTAAACAAAAAAAAAAAAAAAGTGTAAGATTAAGAGGGGTGCCCAAACTTTCATATGACTGTATGTACAAAGCCCTTCATATCTGTACTTGTTTGTTGCTAATTAAAGCTAAGTTCTGTTGTCAACACACTTTCAGTGTATCCTGAATGGTCCGCTGCCAACATTGATCCACCACGAAGAGAATGACATCACCTATACAGAAGAGAACTGATGACTTCCTTGTTCAGTATTTAAATGCTGAATTTCACAAAGTCCAATACCGCCTCTCTGACAATAGGAACGGAGACGTGGTACTGTGCAGTGTATATATACAGAATACAGATACTGAGGATTACACCGACTATACAGGACAGGAGAAGTGGTACTGTGCAATGTATATATACAGAATAATACAGATACTGAGGATTACACCCAGTATACAGGACAGGAGAAGTGTACAATGCAGTGTGTATATACAGAATAATACAGATACTGAGGATTACACCCGCAAAGTCCAGACAAAATGACCAGCTCACCAGCAGTAATTCCCAGAGTGCCACACCTCATTCAGACGGAGCAGGTGACTCCCTGCAGGTATTGCAGGTTAACACAGGATTCCAAGGAAAAATGTCCAGCTCACGTCATAATAAAATCTTCATACTTTATTATTCAGAAGTTAAAATGCATGGCATTGATGCGTTTCAACCCTTCCTTGGGTCTTAGTCATAATACCAATGGAAGGGTTCACTAAGACCCAAGGAAGGGTTGAAACGCATCAATGCCATGTATTTTAACTTCTGAACAATAAAATATGAAGATTTTATTGTGACGTGAGCTGGACATTTTTCCTTGGAATCCTGAGGATTACACCCAGTATACAGGACAGGAGAAGTGGTGCTGTGCAGTGTATATAAACAGGATAATACAGATTCTGGGAATTACATCCAATATACAGGACAGAAGTAGTATTGTGCAATGTGTATATAGAATAGCATACAGTGTGGACTCAACACTATAAACTATATATACAGTCAGCATATATTGTAGAGTTGTGTATACTGGGTGTGTACAACTGTCCATGTACAGTTGTGGCCAAAAGTACTGACACCCCTGCAATTCTCTCAGATAATACTCAGTTTCTTCCTGAAAATGATTGCAATCACAAATTCTTTGGTATTATCGTCTTCATTTAATTTGTCTTCAATGAAAAAACACAAAAAGAATAGTCCTAAAGCCAAATTGGATATAATTCCACACCAAACATAAAAAGGGGGTGGACAAAAGTATTGGAACTGTTAGAAAAATCATGTGATGCTTCTCTAATTTGTGTAATTAACAGCACCTGTAACTTACCTGTGGCACCTAACAGGTGTTGGCAATAAGTAAATCACTCTTGCAGCCAGTTGAAATGGATTAAAGTTGACTCAACCTCTGTCCTGTGTCCTTGTGTGTACCACATTGAGCATGGAGAAAAGAAAGACGACCAAAGAACTGTCTGAGGACTTGAGAAACCAAATTGTTAGGAAGCATGAGCAATCTCAAGGCTACAAGTCCAACTCCAAAACCTGAATGTTCTTGTGTCTACCGTGTGCAGTGTCATCAAGAAGTGTAACGTCCATGGCACTGTGGCTAACCTCCCTAGATGTGGACGGAAAAGAAAAATTGACGAGAGATTTCAACGCAAAATTGAGCGGATGGTGGATAAAGAACCTCGACTAACATCCAAACAAGTTCAAGCTGCCCTGCAGTCCGAGGGTACAACAGTGTCAACCCGTACTATCTATCAGCGTCTGAATGAAAAGGAACTGTATGGTAGGATACCCAGGAAGACCCCACTTCTTACCCCGAGACATAAAAAAGCCAGGCTGGAGTTTGCCAAAACTTACCTGAGAAAGCCTAAAACGTTTTGGAAGAATGTTCTCTGGTCAGATGAGACAAAAAGTAGAGCTTTTTGGGGAAAGGCATCAACAGAGTTTACAGGAGAAAAAAAAGAGGCATTCAAAGAAAAGAACATGGTCCCTACAGTCAAACATGGCGGAGGTTCCCTGATGTTTTGGGGTTGCTTTGCTTCCTCTGGCACTGGACTGCTTGACTGTGTGCATGGCATTATGAAGTCTGAAGACTACCAACAAATTTTGCAGCATAATGTAGGGCCCAGTGTGAGAAAGCTGGGTCTCCCTCAGAGGCCATGGGTCTTCCAGCAGGACAATGACCCAAAACACACTTCAAAAAGCACTGGAAAATGGTTTGAGAGAAAAACGTTTCAGGCCTTCTCAGATAAGTTTTGGCAGACAGTTCTTTGGTCGTCTTTCTTTTCTCCATGCTGAATGTGGTACAAACAAGGACACAGGACAGAGGTTGAGTCAACTTTAATCCATGTTAACTGGCTGCAAGTGTGATTTAGTTATTGCCAACACGTGTTAGGTGCCACAGGTAAGTTACAGGTGCTGTTAATTACACAAATTAGAGAAGCATCACATAATTTTCTAACAGTTCCATTACTTTTGTCTACCCCCTTTTTATGTTTGGTGTGGAATTATATCCAATTTGGCTTTTGGTTTCAGGAAGAAACTGGAGCATTATCTGACAGAATTGCAGGGGTGTCAATACTTTTGGCCACAATTGTACATTAAATAAGTATCGCCCCAGTCTCAGTACATCCTATCTAATGTACTGTCTAAACCTGAGCAGTACATGTGAGAAATATGCATAATGCAGTGCAGGGGCCTCAACTTTGTCACTCACCAAGCCTGAGTGATGCAGGCAAGCAGCAGCTGCAGCCCACCCAATGCCGGCATACAGAGGACGGCGTCGGCGTCAGCCTCATAAGGTGCGTGCGGCCCAAATTACCGCGACCGCACGTTCGCGGCTGCTTGTCATTACAAAATGTTAAAGGGCCAGCAGCATTAATGAATCCAAGGCAAGGGGCCCATTAAACAGCATGCAGCTCAATGCTGCGGCCCGCTGACTCCCCGCTGTGCACAGCGGTGTCGGCCGCAAAACGATTTAAAGTCGGTCTGCGGCCACAGGAGCGGGCGCAGCGGCCCCCGCCCACACCATCATCTCCGGCCAATTGGGAGAACTCCCGGTAGTCCCAGCTGTTAGTCCGGGCCTGCCCAGAAAGAATATTTGTTGGGCCGGTGTTGGTGATTTGTCTAGGTTTATGAGCCAACCTAGGCAAGAGAGCGTGTCCGTTGTTATTCGGACGCTCTCTTGGCAAATGTGAAAGGATGGTCATTTGATTAACAGGTCGTCTAGGTAAGGCAGGACGACTACGCCCCATGAATGGAGAAAAGTTATGACGGCTGCAATGATTTTTGTGAAGACTCTGGGTGCGGTGGCCAGGCCAAAGGGCAGAACGGTGAATTGGAAGTGCCGTTTTTGATGTGGTGGAAAAATATGGATGTGGAGGTATGCGTCCTGGACGCCGATGGTTGCTAGGAACTCTCCTTTCTCCATCAACGTGATCACTGAGCGCAGGGATTCCATGCGTAATTGTCGGACTTTTACAAATTTGTTGAGAAGCTTGAGGTCTAGGATGGGGCGTACTGTTCGGTCTTTCTTCGGAACAACGAACAGGTTTGAGTAATATTCTTTGAACCTCTCAGCTTCTGGTACTGGTGCTATGAAGCCTGTTTTGAGGAGACCTCTTCCTGTTTTGGAAGAGCGGGTGAGCATCTGGTTTGGGTGGACGCGAGAGAAAAAAAAAAAAGCGTTGGGGGTCAGGTGGAGAACTCTATTTTGTATCCGGATGACACTAGGTCTCTGACCCAATTCTCGTGGATGACAGAGCCATGAGTGGCGGAACTGTTGGAGACGTCCACCTATTGTTTTGGTGTCGACCGGATAGGGAGGGGATTCATGTGGCAAATCTTTGGGATCTAGGGCCTTTGGAGCAGGTTTGTTTTGCTCGGCTTTTTCAGTTGGGGTTGGATTTGAATGAGAATAGAGTACTACTTTCTCCGCGGGCGAACCGCCCTGCGCCAGTGGTGGCAGTTGAGTTGGGCCATCTGTTTGTTCCACTGGAGTTGCGAAATCGTGGCTGTTGCTGTAGGTGGCGAAAGGGCTGCCTAAGCTTTTGCTGGGGAAAAATTTGCTTTCCCCGTGGCTCAGAAAAAGAGAATTTTGTTTACGTACCGTAAATTCTTTTTTCTTTAATCATCAATGGGAGACCCAATGGGGTTTAGGGCTCCGCCCTCCGGAGGTCACACTAGGTACTACAAGTTTGTAGACACCGCCTCCTCCGCTTATAAACCCCCACCGTAGGGAACATCCTCAGTTTAGTCCATAAGCTGCGAGGAGAAAAATGAACCACACCCGAAACATCGGGAAGAATACCGTCCACAACGGTTTGAACAACCCGGAAAACACTGTCTCAACAGAGAACAGATCAAATGCAAACATGCAACGGAACAACTGGGTGGGTGCTGGGTCTCCCATTGATGATTAAAGAAAAAAGAATTTACGGTACGTAAACAAAATTCTCTTTTTTCTGGTCATCATAATGGGAGACCCAGACAATGGGGATGTCCTAAGCAATACCCCAGGGCGGGAAGAGTTCCTCAACAAGACGGATAATACACGGTCCCCTTAAAGGTGGGCAACCGCCGCCTGGAGGACCCGCCTGCCCAAACTTGCATCCGCAGAGGCATGGGCATGCACCATATAGTGCTTTGAGAAAGTGTGCAGGCTGGACCAGGTGGCCGCCTGACACACCTGTAGAGCAGATGCTCGATGTCGCAAGGCCCATGAGGCACCTACAGCTCTGGTAGAGTGTGCCTTCAAACCCACCGGGAGAGGCAAACCAGAAGACCGGTATGCCTCCTGAATGGGAGCCTTGATCCATCTGGCCAAGGTCGACTTCGAAGCCGCGGACCCCTTACAACGACCCATCGTGAGGACAAATAAGGAATCCGAACTCCTAAAGGAGGCGGTCCTGGACACATAAATGCGTACAGCTCTCACGAGATCCAGAGTATGGAGGTCGCGCTCAACCTGATGAACGGAGCGGGGCAAAATGATGGGAGAACAATCTCCTGGTTTAGGTGGAAAGTCGAAACCACCTTCGGCAAGAATTCAGGCCGCGGTCGCAACACCACCTTGTCTTGGTGAACCACCAGAAAGGGTGACTTGCACGAAAGTGCAGCCAATTCTGAGACCCTTCTCAGAGATGTAATTGCCACCAGAAAAACCACCTTCTGGGACAGACGAGAGAGAGAGATGTCTCTCAGTGGCTCAAACGGCGGTTTCTGCAGTGCCGCCAGGACCATGTTGAGGTCCCAAGGGTCCAGAGGTCGTCTGTAAGGCGGAACCACCCGAGACACCCCCTGCAGAAATTGACGAACCTTCGGAGGAGCGCCAAGCGCCTGTCAAACAGCACTGAAAGTGCTGATACTTGACCCTTCAGAGAGCCAAGGGATAATCCCAACTCCAAACCCGACTGTAGGAAGGCCAACAATGTCGGATGGACAAGGCCACGGTGAGCGTCCACCAGAGGCACACCAGGAGAAAAAGATTTTCCACGTTCTGTGGTATATCTTCCTGGAGACCGACTTCCTTGCCCGATTCATCGTGGCAACCACAGTAGGAGAGAAGCCCTGGATGTCAGCAACCAGGCCTCAAGAGCCATGCAGTCAATCTGAGGGCCCTGGAATTGAGGTGGAAGAATGGGCCTTGCGCGAGTAGATCTGCGCGTTCTGGAAGAGCCCACCGGTGTCCGCCTGACAGTTGCCAGAGGTCCGGGTACCAGGACCTCCGGGGCCAATCTGGAGCCACTAGAATGGCTACTCTGCATTCTGTCCTGATTTTCCACAGAACCCTGGGAATCAGAGCCAGAGGCGGGAACACATATGGCAGCTGGAAGCTGGACCAACTCAGGATCAGGGCATCCGCCCCCAGAGACTGAGGATCCCATGATCTTGCTACGTATTGCGGCACCTGATGATTCAGCCGTGAGGCCATCAGATCCACGTCCGGAGTGCCCCATTTGCTGCAGATGTCCCGGAAGACGTCTGGATGCAGGGACCACTCTCCGGCGTCCATCCCTGTCGGCTCAGGTAGTCGGCCTCCCAGTTCTCGACCCCTGGGATGTGAACTGCGGAGATCAGGCAGCCGTTTTCCTCCACCCAGGCTAGAATGCGGTGGACTTCGGCGAGGGCCTGAGCACTTCTGGTCCCTCCCTGATGATTTATGTAGGCGACGGCCGTCGCATTGTCGGACTGAACCCGAATGGGTTGTCCTGACAGGAATTTCTGAAACGCCAGGAGCGCCAGATAGACCGCCTTGATCTCCAGCACGTTGATCTGTAATGCCGACTCCGACTGAGTCCAGAGGCCTTGAGCCCTGTGGTGCAAGAACACCGCACCCCAGCCTTTCAGACTGGCGTCGGTGGTCACCACTAACCATGACGGTTTTAGAAAGGACCGGCCCCGTGACAGATGATGTGGTTGGAGCCACCACTGTAGGGAGTCCTGGTCGATTGTGACAGCGTCACCAGCCGATTCAGAGAAATCGTCCTTTTGTCCCATCGCGAAGAATCTCCAACTGGAGAGGACGGAGGCGAAACTGTGCGAAAGGCACCGCCTCTATCGCCGCTACCATGCGTCCCACCAGCTTCATCAACCCCGTAGGGAAGATTGTGGTGACAGGAGAACATTCTGCACTCCTGACTGGATCGCAAGCTGTTTGGACACCAGGGCTGAGTCCGTGTGGAAGTCCATGCCCAGATATGTCAAAGACTGGGTCGGAATCAGGGTCGACTTTGGAATGTTGAGAAGCCACCCGAACTGTTCCAGAGACTTCATGGTCACCTCCAGGCTCACCCGACAAAGGTCTTCCGATGGCGCCCTGACCAGCAGGTCGTCCAAATAGGGAATGACGGCGTGTCCCTGCACATGCAGGAGAGCCATCATTGAGCCATCACCTTTGTGAACACTCGCGGTGCCGAGGCTAGCCCGAATGGCAGTGCCACAAATTGGAAGTGTTCTTCCCCCACTGCGAATCTCAACCAGCGCTGATGAGCCGGTGCAATGGGCACGTGAAGGTAGGCGTCCGGATATCTATGGACGCCAGGAAGTCTCCCTGTGACACAGCCGCGATCACGGAGCGCAGGGATTCCATACGAAACTTCCGAACCAACACGTGGCGGTTGAACAACTTGAGGTCCAGCACCGGACGAAAAGAGCCGTCCTTCTTTGGGACAATAAAGAGGTTGGAGTAAAAACCCCTGAACCTCTCTCCCGTGGTACTGGGACCACCACTCCGTCTCTGCGGAGTCCCTCCAACACCAGATGAAAAGCCTGAGCTTTGTCTAGGGATGGAACAGACCGATGGAATCGGTGTGCCGGCTGTGACGTCAGCTCTATCCTGTAGCCTTTTGAGACTACGTCTCGGACCCACTGGTCTTGAACGTGGAGGAGCCATCTGTCCTGGAAAAGAGACAGGCGGCCCCCCACCTGTGGGGAGACAGGAGGAAGGAGCGAGTCATGCCGAAGCGGGTTTAGGGGTGGCAGCTGCAGCCCCTGCCGGCTTCTTTTGGCGACTTTTGTTGCGCCACTGAGTGGAGGGCTTGCCCCCACGGTCCGCGCGAGCGGACGCCGCTGATGACTGCGAGCTGGAACGAAAGGACCACTGTTTTGGGTTCCTTTTAACGGTATACCGTGGCTTAGGCTTATTCTGCGGTATCTTGACTCAGCAGAATCCTTAATTAGCTTGTCCAGTTCGGTGCCAAAAAGCCTGTCACCAGCAAACGGAAGATTCTGCAAAATCTTCTTGGATGTGGCATCTGAGTCCCAAAGACGCAGCCACAACAACCTGCGGATCGCTATAGCATTGGCCGAAGCCACGCTGAGCGAGTGGCAGTTTCCAGAGTCGCCGTCCTGGCGTAGTCCGCATAGGCCCTTGCCCTTTCGGTAAGTGCTAGGACCTCTGGACTGGACCTTGCCATGTCAGAGATACCATCCAAGCAGGTAGTAATCGCTTGTAAGGTCCAGACCGTGGCAAAATTAGGGGCAAATGAAGACCCCACAGCCTCATAGGAAGACTTGGCGAGCTGCTCGACCTGTCTATCAGTAGCATCCTTCAGTGAGGAGCTATCAGAGGCAGAGAAAAGGGAGCGTGCAGCAATCCTGGTCATGGAAGCGTCCACCTTCGGGGACTGCGACCACTCCTGTAGACCTCCTGAGGGGGAGGGGAAGCGATGTCCTTGGGTTTCACGGACAAAACGCCCCAGGATGTAACCTGGGAGGCTCTATCCACCCTTCCAAAATTAGTGTGGTCATGAAGGAGCACTTGGTTCTGCCTCCGCCGCAGCCATTGATAGACCTCCTTCGGGTCACCGTCACCTCTCAGGGGGTGTCACGGACGTAAGTCTCGTTGATAGAGGACACAGATCCATCCCCCGTCTGGCGGTTCAGTACAGACACAGCCCGAAATTTGAACCCCCATCATCTTCCTCACCATCAGAGGAACGCTCCTCCTCAGAGAGAGTATGGAGCTCGGGTGAATCCTCACGACGAGCCCGCTTAAGGGGTCTCGCAGCAGAAGAGGGGGACACCCGGGGGTAACTGGATGGAGTAGCTGGGCTATCCAGTCTCCTATTAAGTGCCTCCAGGGATTGCGACATGGAGGACAGCTGAGACAGCAGAGATTCATTGATCTTATTCTGAGTCTCCCATGGCCCTGAGATCACCTGAACCTCAGGGTATAGCACCGGAGCTGCTGACTCAGCAGTGCCAGCCCGGGCCTCAGGGCGTCCGCAGTTATTGCAGGACCCCTCCACCAGTGCACCATTGCATGTAGCACAGGTAATGGTGGTTACTGCCGCCTTAGCAGCACGCTTCCCGGCTGAGGACATCACCACAGTAGGGGAAAATAAGCCAAATTGCGATAACAAAACCGGGAATCCCGGTGGCTTACCGACCGCAGTAAAGCGGTATGAGGAAGCGGTGTGTGTGTGACCTCCGCGACGGTTTCCGGTCTCCCTCTGGAGTGCAGACGCACGCTGCATCAGAATCCCAACCGGGAAAGTGAGGGTAAAGATGGCCGCCGACAGAAAACTGTGGCGGCGCCGGAGAGACGCGGGAAACACACACACACGCCCAGCGATGACGTCACCGCGGGCTGCTTCCCATCCTCCAAGCATCCACAGCATGAGGGAGCCGGAGCCCGCAGCGCGGGAAAGAGTGTAAAAACATTATACACAGACTGCCTGTACACATCCACAGCATGAGGACAAACATCCGCAGCCTACGGCTTCAGCCCCTGTGACACACAGGGCGGTCAGCCAGGGTGACCCCAGCACAGGGTACACCCGCAGAACCGCGGACCCGAGAGTAACGCGCGGTCTGAGTGTTCTGAAACACATAAAGTGCCAGACACTACCCCAGCACGCAGGAGACCAGAGTGCTCAGTGCCGGTCCGTCTGTAAGCACCATTTAGGGAGGCCTCGGACGGGGGTGCAGCACCAGTCTGGTCTGTAAGCACCTTTAGGGAGGCCTCAGACTGGGCGCTCAGCACCAGTCCGGAGTGTAAGCACCATTTAGGGAGGCCTCGGACTGGGCTGGCTCCAGTCCGGTCTGTAAGCACCATTTAGGGAGGCCTCGGACGGAGCGGAGCTGTGCAAGGCTCCATCTCCCACTCTCCAGAGCCCCCCAGAGAGGGATGGAAGGAGCGTAACAGCGTACCGGGAGAACACGAAGTGTCCAGGCTAGGCCCTCCGGTACCTCCACCAGCGTGTTTCCACTAAGGGTGAGCGGGGAGGCTGTCACGGTCCCGATAGGACCGTATTACCTTGTCTTCAGACGCCATCACGTAAGTAGTGAGAATGCAGTGAAGTGCAAGCAAAGCGTGATCCTCCGAGCACACTAAGTTTAAAACTGAGGATGTTCCCTCGGTAGGGGTTTATAAGCGGAGGAGGCGGTGTCTACAAACTTGTAGTACCTAGTGTGACCTCCGGAGGGCAGTGCCCTAAACCCCATTGTCTGGGTCTCCCATTATGATGACCAGAAAATTGCTTTTCCCCGTGGCTCGAAATAAGTTGATCTAACTTTTCTCCGATTAGGCAGCCACTTTAATAGGTAGAGATATAAGGGATTTTTTAGATACGGAGTCCTCATGCCATCGTCTGAGCCACAGTTCTCAGTGAATGGAGACGGCGTTTGATGCTGCTAAGGCGTAACAGTTGGTCGCATCTAGGGACACAAGCAAGAGGTATTTCCCGGCAACTGAGAGGTGGCTGATTAGGTCCATTGCATCTCATCAGAGCTCGAGGTCCTGTCAAGTTTCGTACAGAGTATCTGTCCAATATACAATGGATTTTGCGACCCATGCAGCGGCAGAGGGGGATAGAGCTGCTCCTGAAGCCAGGTTATCTATTTGGCGGTTGGGAGGGTCTTTGATGAGATGAGCTATCAGAAAGTAATGGGAGGGTTCTGCTGCTTAGATGTGATACTGGGGGATCAATGGGTGGCGATTCAGCCAATCCTTACGTAGTTCTTAAGCGAATGGTACCTAGCTTCAATAAGTCTGTGGCCTACGAAGCGCTTGCCTGGGCGCTCTCTATGTCTTTGGATTATGTCCCTAAATTCAGAATGATTCGAAAAGAATAGACGGGAGCGGTTTGCCTTTTTGAAAGACGCTGCGTGCTCTGGAGCGGTGTTTAGAGTCATTATTGACTCGTAACGTTTGGTTAACAACCTCAATGATGCTGTTGACCATTGCCTGAGTGTCTGTAGACTCTATGATCCCGGGCGAATCTGACCCGGAGAGTTTCCCCTCAGAGTGGTTCACTATGGTCACTGAGTGAAGGGGAACGAGATGAGGGGCCTATAGGTGCTGGGGTGAAAGAGTGTCCTTGAGACGGACCTGTAGGTGTTCGTCTCCTGGAAGTACAGAGGCCCTGGGGATGTTCACTGCTGGCTGGTCGATCTTGTTGGCGAGAGGAGCCAGACAGGGGCGAGTGAGAGCGATCCCGGTTGGCGGCACTGGCCAAAAGGGGCATGGGGAATGACTGAATTATTCTGGCTAATGAGTCTACCAATTGCATCAGTGTTAGAGCCCATGCAGGGGATTCAGATGTACTGTGTACTGTGTCAGTGATTGGCTCTATGGGGTTTTGGGACTAGCAATTTGGGCAAAATTGCAAACTGTGTCCCTCTGGCCACAGTCTGGCAGATGGTACATGAGGCGCTGACCCCCTCTATGGATTTTATTATTTCTTTTGGACTGTTTAGGATCTGCCATAGTGTACCAAATTACAATGAAATGTGGCACTGCAGTAAACTAAGCGATGTGTGTTTTTAAAGGCAAAGGTAGACCTGGCAAAAGGGTGTGGGTGAAATGATGCAAGACAGAAGTGTCTCCTATTGGAGTTTACCCAGGTTCTGTGTCCCTTTTGTTCTGGTGCAGCGGCAGGGGTGCTGGGCAGAGGAGCTGTGCATCATAGGAGCAGCTGTGATCAAAGAGATCAATGAAGCAGGCCAGCAGTGTAATAGTATGTGAGCTCCCTGGGTTGGAGGGGGTAAAGCTGGCCAATCACAGAGCAGCACAGATTTTATTAGGGTTTGTGCAGCACTCTCTATGTGGATCCCGTTGTCTGTGCTTGAATTTCGCTCTGAAGTGGGGGAGTGATTTAGCTGTGTACCCCACATACGTAGTTTAATGTGTGCCATCACTTGCACTGGAATGGCGTGTCTATCGCATGCATCATTAAGGGGCGTAGCCTTGTGACATCATGAAGAGGGGGCTGGTGATGCGGCTGTATAGGTCCTGCATGATTGCTAGCATCACCTGCCAGTCATTGACGGGGACGGTGCTATTGTGAAGGCCCTGACTGGGGCCTGGATTAGCGTGCAGCGAATGCTGTGATGCCAGTGTGCTACGTGACCCCATGCTCCTTGCCTCATGCCCTGGACGCGTACCCTGAGCTTATCAGAGTTGTGCATCCCAACATGGAGCCACCACAGCAGGATGGGACACAGGACACTGGGATTGTAGCTTGCAGAAGCATGTCTCTGTTCAGCACCGTTGTGGTGGTATGTGCTGTGCCCTCAATCATCCATCCCCTTGAGTGGAGGTGAGAGGTCTAGTTGCACTCTTTGCATCCCACTCTTAAGTAGTGGGATGCATTGAGATGTGTACAGATGATAGCAGTGTTCCTGTGGATCCACTGGGGTTGACTACTCGAGGATGCGACAGGCTGCTGCTGGAGGAAGATTTAACACAGGCCAGCTCATGTGGTCAGTTGGGGAGGTCAGAGCCTTTAAGGGATTCGTCGCCCCTCAAATGAAAGATCAGTATAGGGGATGCATATAGCCTTCATTGAATCCCATGTTAAAGGAGAGCGGCACCCTTAAAGGAGCCATCGCCTATGTCTGGAGAGGTAAACAAAAACAATAAAAATAAGAAAGGGTAAATGTGTTCTGCTAAACAGAGCACATGTGTATCCTTGCGACACTAAGCTAAAATTACTTTCCTATTCCTGTCGGTGGGTGTATACTGCAAGGAGGAGGACTTAAGTTTTGTGTTTACTTAGTGTCAGCCTCCTAGTGGCAGAAAAGCACACACCCATGGTCCTGTGCCCCCATGATGCGAACAAGAAATAAAAAGTTTTGGCTCTAAGAATAGGGGAATCAATAGTTAAAAAGCACAAAAATTAAACTTTGCCTGCATTTAAGGGGTTAATTGTCTACAATATACATAAAACAGGGATTTTTGTGTACTAACCGTAAAATCCTTTTCTCAAGAGTTCATTATTGGAGGACACAGGACCATGGGGGGGGGGTGGGTGGTGGAGTGGAGGGGGTATACTTTTCTGCCACTAGGAGGTCACTAAACAAAGAATTTAAGTCCTTCTCTGCAGTATACACCCACTTGCAGGAAGTAGGATATTCAGTTTAGTGCTAAAGCAGTAGGAGGACATGCTAACGTAATAAGGTACAAAGGACTTAAACTAAAGCTATGCGTAGACCCATGAAGGTCACTACGGTGCGATTTGTGTCCCCCCCAATGATGAACTCGGAGAAAGGATTTTACGGTGAGTAAACAAAAGTCCATGTTTCTGCTTTGTATCATTGGGGGACACAGGACCATGGGATGTCCAAAAGCAGTCCCTGGGTGGGAATAGATTAAAAACTTGAGCATATTGCATGTACTAAGTGCCAGCTGCTTACAAGTGCACGACTGACGCTTATAGGATTTTCCTAACTAGGCTTGCATCTAGGTCTGGAGCAGAAGGGGGAAGTGGAAACCTTGATCTGGGTATAGCTGGACGAGTGGGATTACTCCGCCAACAGCCCCCGAGAGCCAGTAAAAATGCACCCAATAAGATGCAGGTAGTGAATCTTTCCACTCACCAACTTTCCAACTCCAGACTGAGGTACTTGCTTTGGGTCTGACATTCTCACCCATAAATTCTTTCAATTTTTTTTCAGCCGTAAAGGATCTGCACCTGTTTGCAAGAAGGATGATCTTGAGAAAACTCCACCACAAAGACCCAACCTCTGATCCCCTGACCCCCATGGAGATGGATGTCTTGGCTGAATTAGAAGAGCTACAACTTGAGCACCCACGCACTTCAGGTGTGTTTCCCAACAACCTTCTTCCCAAGTCTAGGAAGTCCCCCCTTGTCGGTCTGCCCTGCGGTAGACATGTTCACACGTCTAGTTGAGTCGGATCTCAAACAGGTCTCTTGCCGCCGTAAGTTTGATAATCTTACTCACAAACAGAGACAGGCGATTAAAGAGCTACAGGACCTGAAAGACATGGTATTTAAGGCGGCCGACAAGGGGGGGAATATTGTTGTGTGGCCAGTGGCTCAATACGAAAAAGAGGCTCTCAGACAGCTTCGAGATAAAACTACCTATAGTAAACTACATTCTAACCCCTTACCTGCTCATTTGTCTGAGTTGATAGCTATCCTTTATGGTGCTCTTGATCAGGGTTTGATTAATAAAAAGATGGCCGATGGGCTCTTGGTGTTGTTCCCCCGTCTGCCCACGTTTTATTTGCTACCCAAGATCCACAAAGATGCCCTCAACCCTCCGGGACGTCCGATTGTGTCCGGGATAGGTGGTCTCTGCGAGCCAATTTGTAAATTTATTGATTACCATCTTAAGCCCTTAGTAGAGACCCTACCATCCTATCTCAAGGACACAACGGACGTCCTGAAGCGTGTTGATGGCATCTTTGTGGAACCTGATATGCTTGTGGTCACGGCTGACGTAGAATCCGTCTATACGTGCATTGGCCATACTGATGGCTTGAATGCGGTCCGCTTCTTCCTCGAATGTGGCAGTGTGGATGGTGCCCTTGGTGAGTTTATTCTACAGCTGCTCCGCTTCATCTTGACCCACAACACTTTTGTGTTTAAGGACGTCGTCTATCTACAGGAGCGCGGCACTGCTATGGGCGCGGCCTGCGCGCCTTCGTACGCCAATCTCTTCCTCGGTTATTGGGAGAGATACATTTTTGGCGACGGAGGCGTGCGGGCCAGCGCCCAGGTGCAGTGCTGGATGCGCTACATAGACGACGTCCTTTTTGTGTGGCAGGGTTCGGCGGAGCAGCTTGATACGTTTATGCAAGAACTTAACATGAACTGTTACAATATCAGACTGACGTACAAGTGTAGTCCGGTAAAGATTGACTTCCTGGACGTCGTCCTGGAGGTGGATGCTCCGGTCTGATTCAGACGGACGTCCACAGGAAGTCAACTTCCGTGAACTCCTTGTTACATGCTTCTTTTGGTCACAGCTCATCCACCATACGCGCCATCCCCACCGGCCAGTTTTTGAGGATGAGGCGGATCTGTTCGACCAGAAGGGAAGACAATTCAGTCTCGGAGCCTTGCCATATGAGGAAGACATCATCGATATAGCGATGCCATGTTATGCTATGTCGCTGTATTAGTGGATGGGAGATGATGTGGTCCTCCTCAAATTGGGCCATAAAAATGTTAGCGTAGGGGGGCGCAACGTTAGAGCCCATTGCGGTCCCCCTACGCTGAACATAGTACTGGTCTTGGAACAGGAAGTAGTTCTGCTCTAATACAATAGTCAGGAGGTCACTAATGAAAGATATTTTGTCTTCTTGGTATAGTGAATATTTGCGAAGAAACCATAGAACAGCTTGTAATCCCTTGTCATGGCTGATACTAGTATATAGGGAATTAACGTCTAATGTGACCAATAATGCGTCAGTAGGGATTTGACGAATGTCTCTCAGAACCGTAAGAAAGTGAGAAGTATCTTTCAGAAAAGAAGGGATCATCGGGACTAATGGAGTTAGGAGTTTGTCAAGTAAGATGGCTAGTGGTGACAGACCCACATAGATTAGAGGGCAGGCACATTGAGCAAAATATACCACATGTGTGGATGAGCATGATATCCTGTACCTGATCTCAAAACTACGTGAGCCGTCGGACGAGTGAAAATGGGTTGCACGTTCCACATTAGCGCAGGAGACGCAATGTCCACAAGGGTAACACCCCAACATCGGTCCCCGAGACCCAAAGAGATTCGGCACATGCGGCACATAGTGGCTGTTGACCAACATATCACCAAGGTTTCTGGCGCGTCGTGGAGTCATAAAAGGTCTATTGGGGATACATTTACTCAAAGTTGGATCGGTACGCAGGACCCCCCAGTGCCTCCTGAGAATGTCCCGCATGGTCTACCACTCATGGTTATAGGTACCCACAAAGCGCAGTGTCGGTTCAAACTCAGGTTTTTTTGATTTTTGTTTCAGCAAATGTTCTCTCGGTGTATGTTCAGCCCTCTGAAATCCACGTTTAATGCACCTGTTGGAATAACCACGATCCCTGAATCTTTGCTTGAGGTCCACGGACTGACGCTCGAATCCCTCCTTGGTCGAACAGATTTTGATGCTGCCATTCCCTTTCTGTGTCCTTCCGGGATGATGAATAGCATTTCGGTTTTGCGAAAGGGGGCCGTTGGAGAAATTTACCATCTGAGGGCACGTATAAGGTCTAGGGAGTGGAGTGCTTTTTCAAAGTGATGCACTGGTGTTGGACATAGTGAGGATAGGACGATGTCTTCGTTGAGGTGGAAGTGGGAGACCACCTTGGGCAGGAATGAAGGAGACAGCCAAAGGACTACCTTATTCTGGTTGAAGGATTCATAAGGAGGGTGGCAGGGTAGGGTGGCTAGCTTGGATACACACTTGATTGATGTGATGGCGGCTAGTAAAGCGACTTTCCAAGAAAAGTGGCTTGGGAAAACGTCTTGTAGTGGTTCAAACGGGCTCTTGTAGAACCCCTAGGGCTAGGTTTAGGCCCCAGACGTCAACAGGTGTCTTATAGAGGGGGGGGGGGGTCGAGTGTGACTTCCTGAATGAAAGTTTTAACTTGAGGCCTTGTTGCGATCTTGCGGAATAATACGAATAGGGTGGAGATCTAGCCTTTGAGAGAACTGAGAGCCATGCCAGAGTCCAGCCCTGTTTGTTGGAATTATAGGATAGTTGGAATGGAGAAACAAAATGGATATCGGTCACGATCTTTGCACCACTGGGAGATTTTTTAAGTACGGTGATAGATGCATGCTGACGTTGGATTTAAACAGCTAACGTTCAAACTGAGTGTACGAGTGGTAGGCGGACACTCATTAAGGCCACTGCGTGTTGACATATGCCCTAAGGTCGCAACCTAGGTCAGGGGTAGACTGCGAGAGTCTTAGCACGTAGAGCTATCTGGGGGGAGGTGAATCAGGAGAGGATAGGGGTTGACTGCCCAGCAGAGAACTGAGACCCGATCATGGTTACAAAAGAGTAACCTCCTACTATGCGGTTGGTGGTGATCTAGGGTGTAAGTCTGACTAACCCAAGGTGAAGACCTGGATGTAGCCGAGTTAGAGGAAGATGTTAGGTTACCTTGTGTGTTTGTGGACATTAGAAACGTTGGCGACGCTGCCGCTGTACTTTAGTTAGAACCTTCAAGAGAATCTGAATGAAGAGACTATGGCGGCAGGTGATCCTACCTCTTGGGGGAACATTCTAAGTGGTGACCTATATTCGAAGATGGCAAAAGGATGTCCGGTTCTGATGCATGTGAACTTGCACCTACCTTGATTGTAGTTAACGACTTGAGAGAGAGGATTTTCGGAAGCGAAGGTAGTAATTGACCAACAACCCAAAGATTGAGACGTTGAGGACATTAGTGATTACTTGGGTCGTGTTATAAGTTCCCACCTAGGTTATATTAGGTGGAGGAAATGAGGCACCTTTTTTTTTTTTGGGAAGGGGGGGTTGATGGGGAGTCAATAGGTATGGAGCTGTCCTGCTAGATGCTGAGCAGGGTGCTCTGTTTTCTGTGAAAATGAGTGAGAGGAATGAGTAAGGAGGTATGACATAACCTACGGAGTGCCTGGATCCAGATTGTCTAGAGAGGGGCACCTGATAAAGCTCAGTCACCTCATGTGTGGCCATCCGAGACCTTGATGGATCTGTGATTATACCATGCATGAAAAGGGTCTGCATCTGCTGTAGTTGATCTGATCTCTGGTTGAGGAGGTCAGATTACTTGTTAATGCTCTGTAGAAGAGAGTTAAGAGGCGACAGGCATGGAAACTGAAGCAGAGGCTTCGCAGATTATCCTGTGATAGCTAGGAGTCTAAAAGTGTCACAGTGCGGTAGCTAGCAGCTTAAGTTTATTGGGATGAGGCGTGAGCCGTAAGCCACCTTGTGGTCGTGTAGCAAGTATATAGTATAGTAGGTATATATTATTTCTGAGTACAAGCATGGAATCCGGCCTTCCTAGATTAAGAAGTGAGTGCCGCGCACCAAATTATAAATTATAGTGGTTGAGTTCTGACAAGCAGGACAGTTGGCAGAAGCCACGTACCGCAGTTAGATTATAATTGATACGGATGAGGGGGGTCCGGCTTTGGGATAAAGGACGGAGCCTCCTGACCACTTTTTTCATCAGTTGTACAGTGCCAAGGGCCAGATTGACGTGGCTACGGAATACGAGACAGGTCTCAATGCGGCAGGCATGATTAGAACTGCAGACTGGATGTGGTATGTGAATTAATGGTTCACTGGCAGTGGGGCAGATCTATCTCATAAGGCCGTTGACGTAGATGGCTATAGAATACATGGCAGTTGTGTTTTCTGCACACGTTTGAACAGATTATGGTTACTACTGCGGGATGTTGAGTGGTACATGGATAATTCTGGCTCACTTGATAGTGAAACAGATTCTGTTCACCGCTGTAACATGACTTGTTGGATATTTCTGCAAACTGATAGGATGGCAGATATCATGGTTCAGTTTCGTGGGTGGTTGTAGTAGTGTGTGGGCAGTATAACCTGCTGTATCAAACAAGAATGGGTTCCAGGGTTGGTGAATTTCCGTTCACTTGTGGGGGCTCCAGTAACCTGCTGTGATGGACACGTATGAGATGGTGTGCCCGTTCTCTAAAAGGAACACCCATGTGAAGTGGCCACACATTATTCCACTTTAGCATAAATCTTCTTTGCAGGCAGTTAATGAGCTTTTGAGAGGATGCACTGTCGGGATGCGTGTCATCTCCTAGTGGGATCACGGACTGAGCTAGGGACAAAAAAACACCTAGGAGGGCTAGGTACACTGGGTCCAGCCTCGGTGGCTCTTGGGTGTCTACGCATAGTAGTGTGCATGTCTGCGCTGTGGGCTAGTTGACTGAAGGCCCATGGGATATAAGGTAATATGTATTTTGTAGAGAGCCCCTTATCCTGGGCTCAAATTTATGACCCTCAGGTCAACCACAGACTAAAGTGTTAGCTCACTGCTTCACTGGCTCTATCAGGGGGAGGGCTAGGGCAGCAGTGTCCCTCAAAGAAAATGCCGCTTCCAGCGCGGCTTCCTATCAACTGTGCAGTGTAGAAGCGCTGGGAAACTGGTTCCCTGCATACTGAGGGAGAAGGGGGCGTGTGCAGGCATTGAAAGGTGCACTGCAAGTCTCGCCCGAGAGGCGCCGAAATAAGGGGGCGTGTTCGATAAGTGTGCATCATCCAGGGGGCGTGGACTGGCGGAGCTTGAGCGCAGGCCAAATCCAGGATCCAAATTTTTGGCCAGGATCCGGGAACTACTGGCCGATGCCGCGATGGAGCTGGGTACAGCCGGGAGAGCCTTCTGCTGTGGATGCACAGACGTAAGATGCGTGTCCCGTCTGGAGCCGCCGCAGAAACATCTGTGAGCTGGAAAGGCCAGGTCATCAGAGCTGCGACCCCAGGAATGACTGGGGCGCATGGGTGTCTGCGGACCTCAAACCAGATGCTCTTTGGTGAGAGGGAATGGAGAGGATGAGGGTTTGGCTGCCTGCCTGTGCAGCATACCCGTCATGCAGATATGCTGGCGTGAAGGCACAAGGCATGGATGCCTGCGGACCTCAATCCAGACCCTCTTTGGTGAGAGGGAATTGAGAGGATGACAAATTGGCCGCCTGCCTGTGCAGCATAGTTGTCCTGCAGATATGCTGGACTCCAGTTTGGTCCCGATGATCGACTGCAGCGATCAGTCTGTGTTCAGAGCCCCTGTGACTTTGTGTCACATAACCCGGGCGCGCGCCCTCATCTTACCAGAGGTGTGCGTCCCGGCATGGAGCCGCCGCAGATGTGGGGCTACCAGACTTTGGGTGATGCTGCCTGTGAAACACAGTGCAGTGCTGCGAGGAGATGCTTCCTCGATCCCCTCTCTCCTTGACTGGAGAGGTTTCATCTGCTTCCCTTCCATAGTCTCTGTTATGCAGGGGCATGTGGCGGGAGCTGTACGGACAATTTAGTATGGATGCACAGTACAGAGGGTTAACCCCTTGAGGATTTGACAGGAACATGGTCCGGGCTAGTAAACGCAGGAAAAAATGGGCCAGGCAGCAGAAGGAAAAAAGTGGAGGCGACACTCCGTGATGCCTTCTGGTGATGAATGTGGAGATCGGAGCCCTTAAGGGATCCGTCGCCATTAAATGAAACTCGGGCACAGGGTATCGTGTGTTATTCCTGCACGATCTCTTTATAAAAGGAGAGCGGTGCCCTGAAGGGTGATGTCGCCTGAAAAATGTAAGAATAAAAGTTAAAAATAAAAGTAAAATAAAAAATAAAGGCTTAAAATTGTCTATAAATGTGGTCTTACAAACAGAGCACATGTGCCTCATTGCGACACTAAGCTAAAACTGAAAATTTTACTTCCTGCAAGTGGGTGCTGTGAGGTAGCGACCTGGGGATACTCGCTTGGCATGGGGAAAATGACGGCAGCGACTACATTTTTAACGGATAACATAACACACAGTAGTTTATTTAACGCCATAAACCACTGGTAACACACAACACCCTTTACATTTAATATGAATATAGCCCCTGCTAATTATAATCACTAATGAGTAAGTATTAAATGTTTTTATGCACTTTCACAGGATGCTTTTAGAAGACAAAAGGAGTGTGAGATTAGTGATAGGATGGTGCAGGGACATGTTTTGGTAGATTAGGAGGCATTCTGGAGGTGACCGGATCCCTTTAACAGATAATAACAGTAAAACAAGGCCTGTAACCACACAGGCAACCTATGTACACAGATATAGTTAACGAAGTAATAACCGTGTAACCAGTCATGTAACTAAACAGGCATGTGTGTTAGCAGTTAAGAGTTATCATAGTAATAGTACCACAAGGACCTGTCTAACCAGGCACCTGTGTAACCAGTGAATAGTTAACGGAGCAATAATTGACCAACAAGGCCTGACCTAAACAGGCTTACAGTACTACAAGGCCTGTAACCAAATAGGCACTAGGTTAAACTGTCACTGTCAACAGAATGCAAATAGTCACTCATGCGTAACTATGGTAACCCTGTAACTGCTGACAAGCTATACGAGAACTGTAGCAACAACCCACCAGGGCCATAGGGCAGGTGCTGTCTCCCCCAATTAGAGGCCAAGAGAAAAGGAATTTACGGTGAGTACACAAAAAGGAGAATTTTGTGTACTTATCGTAAATTCCTTTTCTCTTAGCCTCTAATTGGGGGACACAGGACCGTGGGTGTTATGCTGCTGTCCACTAGGAGGCGACACTAAGCAGAATCTGCAAAAGAGTTACGTGGCTCCTCCTCTGCAGCATATACAGCCTAGAGCAGGAAGTGCTTCTCCAGTTTTGTGCTAAAGCAGTAGGAGAATGAACAGAAGAATGACAAGAATCACAGTAAAATAAGGCCTGTTAAGTAAACAGGCAGCCACATAATAACAGTAAGGTAAAACCTGTAACCGAACAGGCAATTATGTAATAACAGTATAAGCAGGCCTGGAAAATAAACAGGCAACTATATAACCTCTCAGGAGTAAGATGAGAACCTAGTAACGGCCCGAAACGGGTAACAGGGTGGGTGCTGTGTCCCCCAATTAGAGGCTAAGAGAAAAGGAATTTACGATGAGTACACAAAATTCTCCTTTTCTCCTTCGCCTCATTGGGGGACACAGGACCGTGGGACGTCCTAAAGCAGTCCCTGGGTGGGAACAGCAATGGAAATCACTACTGAATAAAAACAACAATGCACCTACAGGTGGGCTACTGCCGCCTGGAGGGTACGGCTTCCCAGACTTGCATTTGCCGAGGACTGAGTGAGAACGTAAAACGTTTGGTAAGCATGTGCATGCTGGCCGCGCGGCTGCCTTACACACTGGTTGTGCTAACTCCTCGTGCCTAATAGCACGGTAGCCTATGAGACCCCCGCGGTCATGGAGAATGTGCTGTGTCCGTGGCTGGAAAAGATACAGCACCATGGATGAAAGGTGCTACCTAAATAAATAATAATAATAAGAGTAATAATATCATTAATGATATAAAGTATTCAGTAATACTTATTCATTTAATTCCTTTTTTTTTTTTTTTAAATAATGCAATAAGCACCCAGCCATCTGATTAGGTATGTGTAGAGCCCGGCCTGTCTGCTGTGTTTATCCTTCTGGAAGAAGGAAAGAGAGGTTTTTTTTTTTTAAAAGGAAACTTGTCCTGGGCGCGTACATGCGTAGGGTTCTGACCAAGGCCCAGTAATGTAGAGCTTTCTTGTCCCGATGAGCTGGCATGTGGCTTAGCGCCGTCAGAAATATATCTTCTGGTAGGCGGGCAACAAAAGACACCACCATCTTAAGGGAAAAAACTAACCGGACTTAGGACAACCTTGCCTGGGTGGAGACCAGAAAAAAAAAAAAGGCGGTTTACATGAAAACGCTACAAATTCAAAAACTCTGCGGAGAGAGGTAATTGCTATCCAGAAAACCACTCCCTGTGTGAGAAGACGAAGGGGATTTTTCATCATGGCTTAAAATGTGGTTAGCGTAAAGCCGCGAGGACGAGGGACAAGACCCCCGGGTCTAAAAGACTTTGAGAGGGAGGAACAAGTCGGCAGACTTGAGGTCTGGCAGTAAGACGGTGCCGAGAAGGAATGAAAAAGGGGTTGAAGCTTGTCGTTAGAGAGGACCTAAGGACAGGCGTGAGTGTAGATGCGATTGGATGAAACTGGGACCCCTTGAGAGGGACCAGTACTAAGGTGAAAACCCACGAGAAGAAAAGAAAATGGCCTTCCATGTTGATGGGATAACTCTTCTGAAACCGGTGTCCGCGCCTTGACTGAGGTCGCGACAATATTATGTGAACACCCGGGTCTCCAGGGTCACGTCGTTGAATTTAGAGTCGATGAACTATGATGATAAGACGGCCTTGAGAGATCAGGTCTGGACGATCCAGTAGGCCGCATGGCACTTCTGCTATGAAATGGACGAGATCGGCATACCAAGCGCGCTTGGGTCAGTGTGTGTGTGTTCACAAGGATGATTTGCTGATAGTCCAGATTGATTATCTTCACTACCCGGACAGTGGTAGCCTGAGGAAAATGTAGTGGAATTGGAATTGGGTTCAGTCCAATATCAGACCTCCCGCCGTCCATGACTGTGGGTCGTGGGACCTGGCTATGAAGCTAGGCACCTTGGTAATGAGGTGTGACACCATTATTGGTACTTCTGGAGTTCTCCAGTGATGTCAGAGTTGTTTAAAAACATCTGGATGTAGGAACCCTTATTCTGAGGTAATCTCTCGGCATCTACAAGCGGTAGAATGACAGCTAAGAGTACAGAGTTTGAGAATTCCACCTATTGAAGAATGTGGTAAACTTCCTTTATTGGCTGGGAACTGCGGGATTTGCTCTAGTGAGTGAACATATGCCACAGCCGTGGCATTGTCAGACTGCCTTCTGACATGGCAGTCCGCCAGAAGAGGGGATCAGGTCTGCAGTGTTGGGACGATGAGTATCGTTGATTCCAAACAGGACCATTTGTTCCTATTGTTGAGATGTAGGTACAGTGCACGTCAACTTGGCAGAAGAAAATACTTCCCCTGTGTACTAGTGAGTGGCTGAGCCACCACAGGAGATACTACATGGCTGGTACTGGAAGGAGACACCTCCTGAGGTGATCGTACAATGGTATCTCATGACGTGAGCATGGAGAACTGGGAAGTCTTGAGGAGCAGCTGCGTCAAGGAATAACCACCAGTGCTGCCGCCGTCCTGCTTCTGACCCTCAATTCAGGTCCGACAGGCTGAGGAAACCGTTGAAGGAGAGTGCGGACCTCTAGTTGAAGTGCCTATGTCTAGTCTCAGAAAAAGTTTGACCGGAACTTCAAATGTATTGAACTGTATTCCGAAAATACGAAGACTGCAGTGAAAACTGGGTAGACTTGTGGAGGATGACCAGCCAACCAAGTCTTAAGAAAGTGTTCCTCGTAATAGAGACGCTGCGTTCTCAATCCGTGAAGGTCGTGTGTTGAGAAGTAAACGTCCAGGTGTGGAAGAGAGACCTCGTCCCTGGAACGCAGGAAAACCAGACGACTGCCATAACCTTTGTGACCAGTTAGGGAACTGTAACAAGTGTGCACGGAAACGCCACCATTAGGAATCGTCTTTGTAAATTGTAAATATGATAAGCGGCTGCAAGAGGAACATGCAGGTATTCATCCAGTATATCTAAGGATGCAAGGTATTTTCCGTGTTCCCTAATAAATTATCATTATGGAGCGGAGAGGATCCGTGCGGAAAAAAACTGTCCCAGGTATGTTTGTCTAGCTGTGTCAGTCTAGCACAGGATGTACTGCACGTTCTTGTTTATGGACTACAAGGGAATTGGAGTAGAGCCTTTAAAAACCTCGCTGTGCATGTGGCACCGGCATAGAACCTTTTAACACGTTCTGCGTGTAACACAGGCATAATGAGTCTCTGAATTTAACGGGAGCTTTAATTTGGAGGGTTGTCTGTGAGCGCTATATGTGCGTTGATCGAGTTTGTGTCGATCTAGACGATGATCCGCTAAATGAATTCCGAAAAGGTTGGAATCTGGATTGCCGACGGCGAGTGAGGCATCGTTTGGTGCTGTGCGATTGGCATTCCCAAGGTATGGTAGCGGACTCTGAGGCCTGCTGTAGTGTTCTGTTCAGCAGAGCTGTGTCCCTACAGGAACCTTGTTGTCCGATAGGGTACCGTACGAACCCTGCCACGGAAACGCAACCCAATAAAACTCCCGTATGGAAAGCGGGGCCCTGAAGGTCCCATGGGTACGGTCTTGTGTCCTTTGAGACACAGATGAATGTTCGAAGTATCGACATTTAGCTTCCTGTGAGATGGAACGTTGATTTAGAGATGCATGAAGGTCCGAGTCTGGGGTTGGATTGCGAAAAACTATCAGACGTCGGAGCAAACATCCTGCTGCATGCTAGTCTCCAATAAACTGTGACTGTCGCAGACGTAACAACTGTCTATCTAGATGTAGCATTATGTGCTCTGATAGGTACTGGCATCAGTGGCTGACCCGGTGTAAGGAAAGCCAGGCTGTGCATATTAGAGTGTCACCCACATTAGGCAGAGGAACTCTGCTCGCTGGGTGAGAGGTATAAGAGGTAAAACGTCAGACGAACATAGGCGAAGCCGTAGCACTGTAACGACACAGACTAAACACATTACATTCATAGGGCATTGGTGGATCACGTGTCCCCTGTGCGTACTGAGAATATGCGGACGATGGCTACTGTTCGATCGTTGCAGACAGTCTGGAGCAGAGCTCCTGCCTCCTGGACCAAGTTGGCCCCTGAGAAGCTCCCCTTGGAAGCTTTCCAGGTTCATATACCTTTGCTAAATCTGGCCACGTGGCGTGATTTGGGAATTGACACCCTGGGGGTCTTGGTGAGAGGTGGTAAACTACTCCCTTTCCGGGAATTTACCAGAGATAGGGGTGTGCTGCAGAACACCTTCCTTCAGTATTCCCAGATTTGTCATTTTCTCAGATCCTCAAACTGTACACACGACCTGAAGCAGCCCACTCCCTCCCCATTCCAGCAACACCTTCTCTCCGAAAGCACCGTCCATAAGGGCCTATCCTCTATTTATGAGGGTCTGGTGACTCAGAACTCTCCCAACAAATTACATTATATGGTCATTTGGGAAAAAGAACTTAACTTTTCCGCGGAGGTGGATGACTGGGAGGGAGCAATCAGATGTGTTACCCAAGCCACAAGGTGCATAAGTCATTTGGAAACTCTCAAAAAAATACACTTAAGATGGTACACTCCTCCCTCAAGACTGGCTAGATTTGGTTCGGGTGGCTCTCACCTATGCTGGAGACAGTGCGGACACAAGGGAGACTTAGCCCACATGTGGTGGGATTGTCCTAAGATATCACAATTTTGGACTCTTGTGGCTAGCCTGATGGGATCGGTTACAGAGACGTTTATCCCCTTAACACCACAACTTGCAGTATTACATGTAGGAGCGGAAGCCCTCCCTCCAATCCCCAGACACGTCACTTCTTACATTCTAACCGCAGCCAGACTGTGCGTAGCGACAGCATGGAAGAATGTAGCGCCCCCATCTCTAAGTGACGTTATCAAAAAATTGAATTTGATTTTCTA
Source organism: Allobates femoralis (assembly GCA_033576535.1). Classification (NCBI taxonomy): domain Eukaryota; kingdom Metazoa; phylum Chordata; class Amphibia; order Anura; family Aromobatidae; genus Allobates; species Allobates femoralis. The sequence goes on from JARQOC010000004.1 coordinate 465,736,892, forward strand.
CCACGAATACCACCTAGCTATGGACGCCCCAAGACGCAGGTATGTTACTGAGGCCTGGCAACTTTGGGCGCAGCATCCAGCAGCCATGAAACCTGTGATAGGAGCAACAGCCGATCCAACTGATCAGCCGAGAGGCAGTCCCATTACTCCATAGCTTATAATCTAGTTTCTCCAGCTTTCCTTTTCTCTTAACTTACTCTCTCTTTCTCTAACGGCCTTATTTCTCTTCTCCCCTTTTTTTCCCTTTTCATCATGCCTAAGAACTCTCCCCCTCTTCCCCTCTTTCCACCTTCCCTTCGTACAAGCCCCGATATGTCCCCTTCCAACTCTCCTTCCCCCCTTCCTCCCTCCCCATCCCCTTTACCCCCCAGTTTATTCGCTTCTCCCCCCCTTGGAAATTTAATTTTGGGGAGTTGGGCTCCCGCCTGAAATGCCGCAGTTGCAAGTCTGACCTACTTTGCATAAAACCCACTGACAATTTCGCCTGGAGACATTGGTACCTGCCTCATGAGCAGAGATTACACAGCATATTCGACCCCTCCATCACTGTGAGGACCCTGAGTCATTGGATTACACATGTATTCTTAACGCCACGTATTCTCAACGCTATGTAAAGGTCGAGACCCTATCTCCTTCCATCTCGTTTGTTATCCGCGCTTCCCTCTTCCTCCCCCCCCCCTCTTTCTAGCCCATTTAATATCCCCTGTGTTGATTATAATTGACGTATTGTCACTGATTATCCACATATGTTGCTGTTTCAGATGCTTACTTATGTTGTTATGCGATTGTGTTTATTCATTATACCCAATAAAAACTTATTGAAAACAGAATATGCGGACGCCTAATTTCTTCACTGACATTATGTACAGCTGCTGAAAAAAAAAGGTTTACAGCAGCACAGAGTATGTCAGGAGAGATCTTGTAGGGCACGGTACACTTATTGTGATGTCAGTGAGGGTAGCGCTGTGCTGCAGCAGTTAATTGTATTCACAGCAGCACAGAGTATTTCAGGACAGAATATGACCGTTTGCCCACTTTCTGTACTGGCCCTCTATTACTTATGGAGTCCGGAGGGAGGTATCACACATGGCACAGACATGGTGTACAGGGGGAGAGGAAACTGCAGCAGGGAACTATATCCCTGCTGGCAGTCCTGCATCTGCCCCACAGCCTGTCACACCTGGTGTGCAGGGGGGGGAGAGAGCTGCTGCAGGGAAACCATCCCTGCTGTTCTGTATATGCCCCCATAGCCTTATGTGGCCGCTGTGCTGCACAGTGTTTACGCCTATAATGGCGCCCAGAGCCGTTTTGGCGCCGCCAGAGGGAGAAGGAGGGGGCGGGAACCTGAATGGGCGCGCAATACAAGCGCCCAAAGGGACTTCCCGCCCCTCTCTGTGATGCGGCGCCGCGTCATTTGACGCTATCCAGAGGGCGGGCGGTGGGCGGGGATAGGCGGCGTCTTCCACGCTAGGCCTGAAGCCGGGGCCTAGCGTGAATTGAGGCCCCGCAAATGGCGGGGGGGTCGGCGCGGAGGTCCGGAAAGCATCCGGAGCCGCCGCCATGGAGGATCCCTGCCACCCCAGGTACCTTGCTGCCTGCCTTGCAGGGGCAGCTTGGGGGGGAGCTGGGTACCTCTTCCCCCTGCCTTGACTGTGGGAGCTGCAGGGAGAATGGGGTCCTATGGAAGGAAGTGCAGGGCTGAGTGGGGCTGAATCCGGACCCCACCGGGATCCTGGGGAAGATAAGTGCAGCTGCACTTGTGAGCCTGCGCTCCTGCAGGCAGCCAGGTGCCTCAGCATAATGCCCACAGGGTGATATGCTCCAGAATCTCAGCCCAGAATGCAGCATGTGCTGCTGGGCCCTGTGGTGCCACAGCCTAATGACCATAGGGAGATTAGGGGTTCGTCTCTGCGCCTGTCTGCAGCTAGAGGCCTAGGCCAGAATGCAGCATGTGCTGCTGGCACTTGTGGTGCCACAGCCTAATGACCCATAGGGTGATTAGGGGGTCGTATCTGAGCCTGTGCTTCTGCAGGCATCCATCTAGAGGCCCAGGCCAGAGTGCAGCATGTGCTGCTGGTACTTGTGGTGCCCCAACCTAATGACCCATAGGATGATTAGGGGGTCATCTCTGAGCCTGCGCTCCTGCAGGCATCCATCCAGAGTCCCAGCCCAGAATGCAGCATGTGCTGCTGATACCTGTGGTGCCTCAGCCTAAGCACCCAGAGGGTGATTAGGGGGACGTCATCTGGCAGGTAGTCCAGCTCTGGCTTCAACTCAGGACCCCGAGGGAGTGAGGAAGGTGGATGTTATGCTGGGCTGTCTCAACTTTAACCCAGCAACCCAACAGTGGGAGGCCGAGAAAGGAGTACGGCATATGTAAGGATTCTCAACTTCAACCCAGCGCCCCAACAGTGGGTGGCCGAGGAAGGAGCATGCCGGGGGTCACACCGGACCCACTTTTCTTCATTGGAAGAAAAAAGGATGAGAAAAAAATAGAGAGTAAAAATGGTCGTGTGCCTCCTTCGACACTAAGCAAAAACTGGAGAAGCACTTCCTGCTCTAGGCTGTATATGCTGCAGAGGAGGAGCCACGTAACTCTTTTGCAGATTCTGCTTAGTGTCGCCTCCTAGTGGACAGCAGCATAACACCCACGGTCCTGTGTCCCCCAATGAGGCGAAGGAGAAATTCTCCTTTGCCTCATTGGGGGACACAGGACCATGGAACATCCTAAAGCAGTCCTTGGGTGGGAACTGGCAATGGAACTAGTAACACTGAGTATGTACAGTGACAAATATGTACCGACAGGCGGCCTCTGTCGCCCAACGGACACTTGTACCTAATCTAGCGGTTGCCTAGGACTATGTGTAAATATTGCAGTGGCTTGAACCTGTGTGATGGCTGACCATGTGGCTGCGTAAACTACTTCTTGTGCTGACCCTAGGGGGGGTTGAACGGTCAAGCGGCACTAATGGTCATTGTAGAATGCGCCTAGAGTAGACACTGCTGTAACGGTGGTGATGTTTGAATGACAGAAAACGTTTAAATGATTAATCAAATAGTTGTCTGAGTATCTTAAGAAGCTGACACGATTGTATTTGCGTCCTTTGGAAAAAGGCATCAAAATCATCCTATGTTTCCTACAGACTTTGTTTTGGATACAGCGATGTGTATGCCTGGACCAGCTATTGTATATGTATGTCCTGCGTGCCCTGCCGAATGGAGCTGGACGCCGCCAGGACAGGCAGATGTGTTACTTCAGGTGCTAGGATATATACCATCTGTCGTATAAGGATGGACCTATCTGTATGTCAATCTTGACGTGGGGAGAGACAAGTGTAGATGTTTTACCTAAGCGCACTGCAATTACCAAACCTCTGCCGAGAACTGTAATTGCTCCTGAACATATCTTGTTTGGATGAGCATGCTAAGGTGAATATTGATCGAAATTTGAAAAGTGGTTGTTGTCTGTTTGTGATAACTACGTGTCGGTCCTACGTGAGCAGCCTTGTTGTCTGTAGACTTTACTTGATAGCCCTTGTGAAGGAAGGGGTTTTAAACAATTTTGGTTGCAAACCGTTATTGTAAGAATGAGAAACTGCTGAGACCTGCTGCGTAACAGACTAACTACAGACCTCTGCGTAAGTCAGTGTGGAAGAGAAGGAGAGCTGATGGTATGAAATAGAATGAAGGGACACGACCTGGAGAGAAGTCTTAAAGAATTTGGCCGGAGCGAGCGATCTGGCCTGTGTGTTAGTCGTCCCGGTACTGATGGTATGAGTAGCCCGATGTGCGTACTAAGTGCATCTTGGCAAGTCTGAGTCTCTAAATATGATTCGGTGACTTTCTTGTTTTACATTCCGCACTACCATGTTAGTGGGGAACGATATACAGGAAAACAGACGCGGCTATATACTATTATTATTGTATTATATTATTATATACTGGGACTAAAGGCTGCGTTCTCTTGACTGCGAGTTCTGTGGCCTGGCCAGGACGCTTGGCCCTTGGCATTGATGCATGACTTATTCACTGCTATACCTGTGTTTTTCTGGCGGCGGCATGCTTGACTGAGGCTCTTAGGATGAAGGGCCTGTATTTGTGAGTTCATGTTTTGGCATGGTAAGAACTCTACTTTTGAAATGATTATCCCTGTTCTGAGAACAGCTGTCTGTAGAGTGTTCAGGGATTCCACCTAGTGACGAATGTAGCAAACACGTGCGTGGCTTAGCTACAGCGGATTTAGTTTTCGTGGTTGACATATGTCACCCCTGAGTCAATGTCTGCTTGCATCCTGCCATATATAACTGCTCGAATGTGCATGATTGATTTCAGTACAAGACCTACTGTCCAAAGCTTCGGAGCTTGAAGGGCACCTTGAGGTGTGGACAAGACTCCTGTCCTATGTATTGTGATGTGGGTACGTGGCTCCACATCTTGGCATTGTGTCTTGCTTGAGCATACAGTGCCTACAAGTAGTCTTCAACCCCCTGCAGATTTAGCTGGTTGACACATGCGGAATTAACTTGGCATTTTGACATTTGGACTGTAGATCAGCCTGGAAGTGGGAAATGCACTGCAGCCAAAAATATTTTTTTAATTTTTTTTTTTTTTTTAAAGCGAACCCCTCAAACCACCAGCATTCTGTTTGGTCCCCCTAAAGTATTAAGAAGTAGTTCAGGCACAAAGAACAATGAGCTTCACATGTGTGGATTAATTATCTCTTTTGCCAGCCTTTTCTGACCATTTAAGACCCTCCCCAAACTTGTGAACAGCACTCATACATGGTCAACATGGGAAAGACAAAGGAGCATTCCAAGGCCATCAGAGACAAGATCGTGGAGGGTCACAAGGCTGGCAAGGGGTACAAAACCCTTTCCAAGGAGTTGGGCCTACCTGTCTCCACTGTTGGGAGCATCATCCGGAAGTGGAAGGCTTATGGAACTACTGTTAGCCTTCCACGGCCTGGACAGCCTTTGAAAGTTTCCTCCCGTGCGAAGACCAGGCTTGTCCGAAGAGTCAAGGCTAACCCAAGGACAACAAGGAAGGAGCTCCGGGAAGATCTCATGGCAGTGGGGACATTCGTTTCAGTCAATACCATAAGTAACGTACTCCACCGCAATGGTCTCCGTTCCAGACGAGCCCGTAAGGTACCTTTACTTTCAAAGCGTCATGTCAAGGCTCGTCTACAGTTTGCTCATGATCACTTGGAGGACTCCGAGACAGACTGGTTCAAGGTTCTATGGTCTGATGAGACCAAGATCGAGATCTTTGGTGCCAACCACACACGTGACGTTTGGAGACTGGATGGCACTGCATACGACCCCAAGAATACCATCCCTACAGTCAAGCATGGTGGTGGCAGCATCATGCTGTGGGGCTGTTTCTCAGCCAAGGGGCCTGGCCATCTGGTCCGCATCCATGGGAAGATGGATAGCACGGCCTACCTGGAAATTTTGGCCAAGAACCTCCGCTCCTCCATTAAGGATCTTAAGATGGGTCGTAATTTCATCTTCCAACAAGACAACGACCCAAAGCACACAGCCAAGAAAACCAAGGCCTGGTTCAAGAGGGAAAAAAATCAAGGTGATTGAGTGGCCTAGTCAGTCTTCTGACCTTAACCCAATTGAAAACTTGTGGAAGGAGCTCAAGATTAAAGTCCACATGAGACACCCAAAGAACCTAGATAACTTGGAGAAGATCTGCATGGAGGAGTGGGCCAAGATAACTCCAGAGACCTGTGCCGGCCTGATCAGGTCTTATAAAAGACGATTATTAGCTGTAATTGCAAACAAGGGTTATTCCACAAAATATTAAACCTAGGGGTTGAATAAAAATTGACCCACACTTTTATGTTTAAAATTTATTAAAATTCAACTGAGCAACATAACTTTTTGGTTTGTAAGATTTATGCTTCAGTTAATAAATCCTACTCTCGTTTGCAGTTTGAAGGCTCTAACTTATTTGCATCTTATCAACCCACCTAAATCTGCAGGGGGTTGAAGACTACTTGTAGGCACTGTATATATTTGCCAACGCCGGAGCTGTCGGAGCCACTGGCACTGGTTTCTCTGCTGCCACCATGTTGCGCAGCACTGTGATGGCAAATTGTGAAGGAATGCTCCAGTCTGAGGGAACTTGCTTCGCCTCGACTTCAACCTAGAGATCTCAACAGTGGGGATCCGGGGAAGGAGGCCCTTCGTCTCGACTTCAACCCAGCACCCCAACAATGGGATGCCGAGGAAGGAGCAGCATGTGGATCGACTTCTCAACTTCAACCAGGCGCCCCCAAAAGAGGGGGCCAAGAAAGGAGCATGTCAGGAGTCTCAACAGAGACCCACTTTTCTTCATCACCAAAGAAAAAATGAAATAGTAAAAAATTTTTAAGAACACTAAAATTTAGGTGTTTCTCCTATCGACACCAAGCAAAAACTAGTGAAGCACTTCCTGCTCCAGGGGCGTATACTGCAGAGGAGGAGCCTTTTAACTCTTTTACAGATTCTGCATAGTGTCTCCTCCTAGTGGACAGCAGCATAACACCATGGTCCTGTGTCCACCAATGAGGTGAAGGAGAAATATGGAAATATCTAAAGCTAGCAAAGTATTTAGTACAAAAATTTCCATCCACAATGAAGCAAGGCACACAATTTTCATGGGCCCTACCTCACAGAAGCTACTCATCATAGATTTAAAGCATAAAAATTGAGTAAAGGCTTCATTTTACATAACCATAAATAAGTTTTATTTGTACAAGAACAAAGGACAAGGATGGTGGTATAAAGTGCTCAAGAATACAAGACCACCGATTGATTACTTTATACAGTTAAAGTGCACAGATTTCCAATTAGTAAGGTAGGGGTGAAGTTGTACCTGACACTGCACGTGCCTACTTTATACATATGCAGTTAACCTTTTGAGTAACTGCATTTGAAACGGAGATATGAATTAACCCTATGTTATGTGACAATACTCATTGCTATTTTGTTATCATACTATAATTGGAAATCTGTGCACTTTAACTGTATCTACTATATAATCTCCTAACCGTGTATGTCTGACGCCGAAATCGCGCGTCAGCGCTCATTGGCTGCCGCTAGCAGCGGCAACCAATGAGTGCTGTGTATGCAAAAAGCACCGCGCATTCAAAATTAGAAGATTATACAGTAGCTGTAACCTGGCAACAGCGACGAATAGCGTTGCTGTCGCCAGGCTACATGTATAGCCGCGGCGACCCCCGACACCGGTACCCGCTGCCTCCCTCCTCACTTCCTCGCCTCCCTCCTCGGCTTCCTGCCTCTCTCCATTCCTTCCGCTGTTCTCACCCGGCTTCTCCCTGTACAGCTGTCATGTGACAGGGCAGGCTGATGTGACTTCACACAGCGCGCCCTGTCACATGTCGCTGTACACAGTGCGACGCTGCAGGTGAGAATAGAGGTGGGTGAAGGGGATCCTGCCCCCCACCCCTGGGCGCAATCCTGCCCTCCCTCGCATCCATCCTGTCCCCAACCCCCCGACATCCATCCTTCCCCCCCCGGCATCCATCCACACTCCCTTCATGGCTCCGCCCTGCCCCGCTCACTCCGTCCATCCCCCCCACCCCCTCCCCTGGATTTATCTTGAACCCCCCCCCCCCCCCCCCGCATCCATCCTGCCCCCCCCTACCCCCCCGCTCGCTTCATCCTGCACCTGCGGCTTTATCCTGCCCCCCCGCTATCACCACCCTGCCCCCTGGCAGTTAGGTTTCCCATGCAACGACAGGTCCTAATGGCCTATAGGACCTAGAAGACGGAGGTGGAGCGAGCCGGCGGACGGGCGTGTATCCTCACTGAGGATTTTTAAATTTTCACTGTGGAGGAGCGGGGGGCCAGGAGGCGCGGAGTATCGCCATATACCATAGTGCTGCTATACATGTACTATAATGTACCGCCATATACCATAACGCTGCTATACATGTACTGTAATGTACAGCCATATACCATAGCGCTGCTGTATATATATATATATATATATATATATATATATATATATATATATATATATATATATATATATATAATTCACTTACGTTGACTGAACATGTTCTGTCAGTCACAGTATGTCAACTACATACATATTCTAGAATACCCGATGCATTAGAATCGGGCCACCATCTAGTAATGTAATCAATCGGTGGTCTTGTATTCTTGAGCACTTTATACCACCTTCCTTGTCCTTTGTTCTTGTACAAATAAAACTTAATTTATGGTTATGTAAAATGAAGCCTTTGCTCAATTTTTATGCTTTAAAAGCTAGCAAAGTATGCAAAACTGAAACGTAGCATGTTACTGATCTGTGAAACAATTTCTCTAGTAAATGGATTATGCCACACTAATACCACAGAGGCCATTCAGGTTGACGCACTCTAGAGTTTGCTAACTCACTTTCTCTTCTTCGCCTTTATGGGTTCGTCATCATTACCATCGTCTGCTGATTCATGGTCATCTTTGACTGTCAAATACAAAAAGAAAAAAAAGAAACTTTGTATTTTCTATAGAAATTACTTCAGTACCTACTTACAATTGCGTTTTTGCTGCCTTTAAACGTAAGAGTATATAGCCATGTATGTATTAAACCGGACATTAAAAATGTATTTAGAAAAAGAAGGTTTGGTACCGTGTTAGCAAGTTAAGAAAATGTTGATTGCTCTCAGTGTGAGAAACGAGATAAAAATCTTGTGGTTGTGATACCTTTTAATGGCTAACAAAAATAAAAGAAATGATGTTATAAGGCGAACTTTCGAGATGACTCAGGTCTCATCAGGCATGGTATGACAAGATATTGAATGAAACTCAAAATATATGCATGCACAACTAAAATGATTGGACATTTGACTGAATACACATTACAGGACTGGACATTTGGCAAAATAAACAAAGCAGCCTTGGAGAGGATGTTCAATCAGGCAGGCCTAGTGGTCATAAAGTCTTTAGGACACTAATTTATAAGAAAACTTGTGTCTAAGATTTCCATGTCTTTTAACAACATTATTTAGATGTGGTAATGAGCCATAAAACCATCAGCGATGTTCAGTCCGTTCTGTATTTTTATTTTGGTGAGACTGGGCAACGTCTAAGAGCAAGGATGAGGTCTCATCGTCACACAATTACACACGAAAAAAATCAATTTTCCAGTAGCGGAGCATTTTTCTGGCCAGGGACATAACATTGATAATATGAAGGTTTTAATTTTGAGAGGTAATTTCAAATCCCAAAAACATCAAAGTGTGTGAATCCAAGCTAATTACAAGTTTCAATTGTTTACAGAACGGACTGAACATCGCTGATGGTTTTATGGCTCATTACCATGTCTAAACAATGTTGTTCAACAACATGGAAATCTTAGACACCAAGTTTTCTTATAAATTAGTGTCCTAGAGACTTTATGACCACTAGGCCTCCCTTTGATTGAAGATCCTCTCCAAGGCTGCTTTGTTTATTTTGCCAAATGTCCAGTCCCTGTAATGTGTATTCAGTCAAATGTCCAATCATTTTAGTTGTGCATGCATATATTTTGTGTTTCATTCAATATCTTGTCATACCATGCCTGATGAAGAGACCTGAGTCGTCTCGAAAGCTCGCCTTATAACATCATTTCTTTTATTTTTGTTAGCCATTAAAAGGTATCACAACTACAAGATTTTTATCTTGTTTCTCACATTGAGAGCAATCAACAAATGTATTTAGGAAACTGGAGGTAATGCATGACTGAGCATGGAAACATTTAGAATGATATTATTTGCTGGATATCCAGGATTGCAGTGCACTTCTTATACAAATTAGGCTACAGTCCACCTACAGAAGAAGTCTCAATGTGCTTGCAGTCCGAGGCTGCTCTTTGCTTCTTCCCATTGACAACACTCCCACTACTTGATTGACAGAGTAAAGGGGACATTATATATCGGAGCCGGTCTCCTTTGTCAATCATGAAATGGGTAGTGCCAGTGGGGAATCAAGGACCCAAGTGCACAGTTGGACACATCCATGTATTTAATGCCAAATTTACATGAGATTAAGACTGCATCCATGCACAGCGTATTGCTGCGTTTTCTGAGGATCCGTTTTTGGTGCAAAAAAACTGCACCAAGAACGGATCCTCACACAGCGCGGCGTTCTATGTGTGAACGCCGATGCGCTAGTTGTCTGCACTTACCTTGATGCACTCCCTCGGTGACTGCCGGTGATCTCTCCTCAACCTGGAGGCCACAGCAAGCGCAGCCTCTAGGACGGACCCTACAGCACCATGTGAGGTCGCTCGATCACATGGTGCTGTCCAAGGTCCTTCACAGGTCCTACAACGTCTGGATGGGAGAAATCCTCGTGGGAGCGCAGCGAGGCGAGTAAAAGCACAGCAAAAAAAGCACCCAATAATTGACGTGTGACTTCTTTTTATGGATCCGCTCTGAGCCCAAAAGTGGATCTGTAAAATGTGCAGTGTCTGAATGCAAAATAGTGAATGTATTGACTTGGCAGGGATAGATAATGTCAATGTGTTTCACTGGATTCCACTGCAATAGCAGATCCATACAAAGCGGATCAACAGCGCAGCATGTGAACGTAGTCTTAAACATGAATGTTGGCACATCGAGGTTCATATAACAGGTGAATAATGGAAGTAGGTTTCCCTGCCCTATCCTGCATTACTTTGGGTCTCCTTAGTACATGCTTATTGATTGTACCCTTTCAGACAGAAATGAAGCAGCAACTACACCCTCCCCCAAATGTTTCTCATCTTTCAGCACCCTGGAAATTTCGATTATGGATTATTAATACATGCAGTGTGCACAGTTAGAGACCTTTCACATCAGCGTTTTTTGAATTTCGTGGCAGATCCGGCAGATTTCCTGCAATGGCAGGTGTGGTTTTGCCAAGGATCTGGCCCTTGTGGCCCAGTTAGGTGCATTTTTTTTTTTTTTTGCGCTGCCAACGCCGGATGGGGCAAAACCAAACCTGCCTCAAGTCCCATAGAGAATAAATGGTGGCTTGCCGCAAGTTGGCCATTATGCAGCAGATGCTGTAAACCTACCGGATCTGCCACGAAATTCAAAAAAACGCTGATGTGAAAGCTGCCTTACTAGTCAACGCCTTTTCTCGGCATCAGCTCTGTTGTCATCCGGGCAGGAACACACAGTGTCGTGTGTGGACTGCTAGTCATTTTCTGAACCCAAGTCTACAGACTCATCAAGGTATATATAGGAGTGTAGAGAATTAACCCCTTCACCACTCGAGTATTTTTCGTTTAGTTTTTTTGCTCTCCTGGTTCCAAGAGCCATAACACTTTTGTTTTATAGTCAATGTAGACATTTGACGGGCTTTGTTTTTGGCGGGACGAGTTGTACTTTCAGATGCAATCATTTATTGTACCATATAGTGTACAGGGAAATTGCAAAAAAATTCCAAGTGCAGTGAAATTACAAAAAAAAGTGCAATTACACCTTTGTTTTTAAGTCGCCATATTCTCTATATGGTAAAAATGTGACGGTGTGATACCTCAGATCGGTACAAGTTTGTAGATACCAAACACGTATACCTTTACAGGTATCTAAGTGGTGAAAAAAAATGTAGATGTTTGAGAGGACAAAAAAAATAAATAAATAAATCACACTTTTTGTGCCATGTTCTATGACCCGTAGTGTCCTCATTTTTGGGATCTGGGGCTGTGTGACAGCTTATTGTTTGTGTCTTGAGCTGACGTTTGTTATGATACCATTTTTGGGTGGATGCGCTGCTTTGATCGCCCGTTATTGCATTTTCTAGCAATGCTGCGGCGACCAAAAAAAAAAAAAAATAATAATTTTGGCGTTTGGACCTTTTTTCCGTTATGCAGTTTACAGCTCTCATTAATTGATTTTATATCGTGATAGCTCGGGCATTTCTGAATGCGGCGATACCAAATGTGTGGTTTTTTTTTTTTACATTTTTTAAATATTTTTATTGTAAATGGGGAAAAGGGGGGGGACGATTTAAACTTTTTTGGCTTTTTTATAAATTTACATGTTTTTAAAAACTTCATTTTTCAATTCACTCTTACACTATCCCATAGAGAGGCACCCTGCTGCAGCATTCGATCGCTTCTGACAGATACCAATGAGCTGCAGCACATCAGTATCTATCAGAAGTGCGGACGGTGAGTGGTTGGCAGCGCATGCCACCCTTGCACCGCAAGTGCTCCGTCACAGCTTCCGGGGTGAAGCCAGGACCCTGGGCTGTCAGGTGAGCATCGGAGATCCCGCGATCTTATCGCCGCGGCACCTTTGGATCCCACTGTCAGTGATTGACAGCGGGATCCAAAGGGTTAACAGCACCGATCGGATCCCGGATCCGATCGGTGCTGGAAGCCCAACATCTCAGCTGATGTGATCAGCTGAGATGTTTAGGGAAATTATGTGAGCTCACATCAAACCCCGGGTAACCGTCCAGTGACTTCCTCCTACGTCATGGGTCGTGAAGGGGTTAAGGTACGTATAGGACTGCATTGTAGTAACTTCCAGGCCACATAGATGACAAGATGGTCTCATTGTTATTGACTCGATATAGGTCTGCAACACTGATTATAATTGGAGAAGGTTGTTGATAGGGACATCAGTACAATCAACAATGCAAAGGAACATTTTTGTTTTTCAACCAAGATTGCAGGGAACAGTCACACCATATTCGGAAGAACCTGGATATAGTGATTATTACACTCGTAGGCATAGTAGATACATTAAAAACATGAGGAAGGCAAGAAGTGGAATTTACAGTTAAAGTACTGTAATCAACTAGGTCTCAACTCACAATACTTTTTGTCATCGTCTAATCCTCTCTTATGTGGAGGCTCCTGGATAATTTTGTCAACATCAGCTCTTCCAATGAGATCTTCCGGCCTGTCCCACATAGAGAGACGTGTAGTGGGATTGTAGAAGAAGACTCGTTCATCACCTGTCCACACCACACACCTAAAGATAGCAAGGTTACATGTAAACAGTAATAAAGGATCAATGGCAGCAAATCAACCAGATTAGCAGTTGTCCCCCAGGTGTAACCCACCTCTCAAACTAATATTAAAGAAAAACCCCAGATACATGGAGAGGCATTTACAGATAAGGATACAGTTGTATGATTGGAAACACTGATACATATTTGCATTATGTAAGTGATCCACAACTCAGCGTACATCAAGAGGCTAAGCATGTTTGCCAAATTATCCATGTAATAGAAGGGGTTACGCCATGAATAATTGTACATTTTAATTATTAGATTTTAGAATAAAAATAAGTTCCAGAGAATACCAGTCCCTCAGCTTCAGAGTTTTACCTTGGCTGGCAATTAAAAATAGAATGGAGCCAACGCATTTTTTTTGCCAGCCAAGGTAAAATTAGGCAGCTGAGGGTGGCAGCACGCAGCGGTATGCTTTCACTGGGCTAGACTGAAAAACACTGCGAAGCCCCACGCATTTTTTTTTTTTAATTATTTAACACCCTAATGATGAAGGTTGGTTGCCATACTCTAGTGTGTATGACAACCGAGCACATTCACTGTCCATATTGAGGAAATGCAGTCTGACTGCAACAGCCACTCACAGTGGCTTTCAGAGTGTGGGCGTCTTGTGATTGGCTGTTGCCGGTCAATGCAGTGAATATGCATGACGCTTACTGGGCGGCACCGGAAGTAGCAGAGGGAGACTGGTAAGCCTGATCTAGCACTTCTAGCATCTATCTATCCATCTGATTTTCTATTTATTCTAACTTTTAACAGCATGGAATTGACCATGTGTTAGAGCACACCCTTCTATAGCAAAACACAGGAACGAATTAGAACAAGAACAAATGCAAAACTTATACAACTGCAGCATTTTTATGCCCGATTAAGAAAAAAAACCGGCTGCGGTGGCATGTGTTTTTGCATGCGTCAGCAGATGCATGCGTTTTTGGCCTTATGCGGCCACGACGCTGGTGTGAAAGCAGCCTTAGAGTTCACAGGGGTGTAATAAAAATTACTCAAGCCCACATAGTGACGCAGGGTTGCACACTTGGTTTGTCTCCTCCTCTCTTTGCCTTAACTTTTGATACTAGTTTTCTCTGCAATCAAACTTTAAATCATTGAAGTAAAGGTATGATTGAACTCTGCATCCCAGAGCCTATAAGGCACTGGATTCACTTTATAGCTCTAAATCCTGCTGGTTGGTTCTCTTTAACCTTAGTAAGCAATAACATGTATTAACTGAACTAGTCTATCACTTCTTGGACAGTTTCTGGCCTTTATGTGTAGCAGTGTAGGCTGTAGGTGACTAGGTTGACCCCAAATCTTATCTGCCAACTGTAATTTTCTAATTTGGAGAAGTACTCCTAGAATGATTTGTCCATCTGTGCTCATCATAAGAGGGTCATACTGTAGGATCCTTGCAAAAACAGTATAGACTGGAAGAAGCAACACTTAGCTGATTAAAGTTGTCACTTTACCATGCAGAGGAAACTGAACACAGCCTTTTAAATGAGAGGAAATGGTTTCTGGACAGTTGTGGGAACTGATCCCTTTTTGCGCTCACCCAGCAATGAAAAGTTAAGCAGTGTTTCCACACTCCAGACAGGATTCTTGGGAGGCAAAAAGGCTGCATCTATTTTAAAACTTGAGTAACTAAAGCACAATTCCCGTAAAAACTAATGTCAAGAGAATTTTTTTTAATATTCAATAATTTTGTAGCAATATCACGAGAGCTTTGTGGATCTGAGGAAATGATAAAACAAGAGTCTTACCAAACACAAGCAAATAAAGTAAAAAAATGAAAGCCCTTGCCTGTATAGATGTAAAATCCAGGACTAACACAAATGTCCCTGCAAACATTGGCAAGAAAACAGGCTTTGGGGCATAAGTACCATGGAGTGCCAGGAATTGGTGTTGTAGCCACTGGCCGAGCTTTTTGGGCAGCTTTTTCCTCCTCAGTCATTTCTTCCTCCTTTGGCTCCTGACAAATCAAATAACATTGTGTTGAGTGGTGCAAAAATCCAACAAAATTCAGAAAACTACAAAAGGGATCCTGTAAATCCTCCAAATCAGTAGGTTATAGCAGACCAATATTTACCATAAATGGAAAACACACTAAGCGCTCGCCTCCAACATGGGTTCCTGAAGTTAAGTGAATAAGGAGATTTTTGTGTACTCACCGTAAAATCCTTTTCTCTTAGCCTCTAATTGGGGGACACAGGACCATGGGTGTTATGCTGCTGTCCACTAGGAGGCGACACTAGGCAGAATCTGCAAAAAATTACCAGTGGCTCCTCCTCTGCAGTATACACCCCTGGACAGGCACTGTCCTGACCAGTTTTGTGCTAAAGTAGTAGGAGGAACGTAACAGTGATAACACATGTAACTATGCCTGTAAGAAGGCAACTATGCCCGAGCTCAAAAAACAATATGAGAACTCAAACAAATGGCCCGCAACGGGCAACAGGGCTGGAGCTGTGTCCCCCAATTAGAGGCTAAGAGAAAAGGATTTTACGGCGAGTACACAAAAATCTCCTTTTCTCCTTCGCCTCATTGGTGGAGACAGGACCATGGGACTTTCCAAAGCAGTCCCTGGGTGGGAAAAGCAATGGAACGAATATTGTGTAAAGACAGTATCCTACAGGTGGGCTACTGCCGCCTGCAGGACGCGTCTACCCAGGCTCGCGTTCGCTGAAGACTGGGTATGGACTCTGTAATGTTTTGGGAAAGTGTGTAAGCTAGTCCAGGTGGCTGCTTTAACACTCGTGCTGACGCCTGGTGCCGAATGGCCCAGGACACTCCTACCGCACAGGTAGAGTGCGCTCTGGTACCAGCCGGAAGGGGCGAGTTTTTGAGCCTATAGGTATCTTGAATGGTGGATCTGATCCACCTAGCAAGCGTAGCCTTTGAAACTGGCAAGCCCTTGCAGCTGCCTTCCGGAAGAAGAAAGAAAGAATCCGACTTCCGAAAGGGCGCCGTTCTAGATACATAGATACGCAATGCCCTTACAAGGTCCAGCGTATGCAGAGCCTTCCCAAACCTATACACCGGTGCTGGACAAAGGGATGGCAAGGAAATTTCCTCGTTTATGTGGAAGGTGGAGACCACCTTCGGAAGGAAAGAAGGGAGCGTACGGAGAACGCCTATGTCCTGGTGAAAAACTAGGAATGGCGGCCTGCAGGAGAGCGCTGTGAGTTCAGACACTCTGCAAAGAGAGGTGATTGCCACCAGAAATACCACCTTCTGGGATAGAAGGCGGAGTGAGATTTCCTTAAAGGGATCCTGTCACCTCCAAAACGCCTCCTAAGCTAGCAAAACATGTCCCCCTGCAGCATCCCATCACTAATCTCACACTCCTTGTGTCTCCTAAAAGCATCCTGTGAAAGTGCATTAAAAACGTTTTAATACTTACTAATTAGTGATTATAATTAGTAGGGGCTATATTCTTTAGTCACCAAGGCGGGCTGATTTGCAGGCTCCAGGATCCACCCTGTCTGTCTGTGTGCTGTGCAGGCATTGCCCTTCCCACCTCCCCCCCCTGCACCCCATCACTCACAGAATGCAAATCATTAGTCCTGCCTTCAGCTGCACATCACAGCAGCACAGAGAGAGAGAGGGTGGATCCTCGAGGCTGCAAAACAGCCTGCCCTGGTGACTAAAGAATACAGCCCCTGCTAGTTATAGTCACTAATGAGTAAGTATTAAAAGGTTTTTATGCACTTTCACAGGATGCTTTTAGGAGACAAAAGAAGTGTGAGATTAGTGATAGGATGGTGCAGGGACATGTTTTGCTAGCTTAGGAGGCGTTTTGTAGGTGACAGGATCCCTTTAAGGGGCTCAAAGGGTTGATTCTTGTAATGCTGTCAACACCAAGTTGAGATTCCCGCTTGGTTCCCCCCTACAGGCAACCGCTGGAGGCGTGGGAACACCTTGAAGAAACATCTAGACTTGCGGTTTTGTTGCAAGTCTCCGTTGAAAAATAACAGAGTGCTGAGACTTGGCTCTTAACAGAGCCAAGGGACAGTCTTGCCACCAGACCTGATTGTAGGAAACCAAGTATCCTATGTAGTGAATAGGGTAACGGAGCCTGATCCCGAGATGCGCACCAGGGAAAAAAGGATTTCCAGCTGCGGTAATAAATTCTAGCAGAGGCTGGTTTTCTCGCACTGATCATGGTGCGGATGACGTCCTGCGAGAGCCCTGCTTGTGTTAGAATCCAGGTCTCAAGGACTACGCTGTCAAATTCAGGGCTTCTGAATTCTGGTGGCAGAACGGGCCCTGAGATAGAAAGTCTGGCCGATCTGGGAGGCGCCATGGGGTGTCTGCCGTGAGTTGGACGATGTCGGCATACCATGCGCGTCTGGGCCAGGCTGGGGCGATAAGGATGACTGGGATCCCTTCCTGTCTGATTTTCCGCACTACTCTGGGGATTAGAGGCAGGAGTGGGAAGTTGTATAGGAGTTGGAATAGAGTCCAGCCCTGAACTAGGGCGTCTGCTCCAATGGACCAGGGGTCGCGTGATCTGGCCATGAAGTTGGGAACCTTGGCATTGAGGTGTGTTGCCATTAGATACACATCCGGAGTCCCCCAGCGATGACAAATTTGCTGAAAGACTTCGGGATGCAGGGACCACTCTCCTGAGTCTATGCCCTGGCGACTGAGAAAGTCAGCTTCCCAGTTGTCTACTCCCGGGATGTGCACGGCAGACAGGGTCGATTTTGTTGATTCTGCCCAGTGAAGGATGTGTGTCACCTCTCGCATTGCCTGGGCACTGCGGGTTCCGCCTTGGTGATTGACACATTGTCCGATTGTATCCTGACGTGAGAAGCCACCAGGAAGCGCTGGAAGGCCCGCAATGACAGGAAGATTGCTTGAATCTCCAGGACATTGATGGGCATGATAGATTCCAATGGAGACCATTTCCCCTGTGATGTCGGTACACCGCGCCCCATCCAGTTAGGCTGGCATCGGTGATCAGAATCTTCCACTGACCCGTTAGAAAAGATCTCCCCTTGGAGACAGAGATTGGTTTGAGCCACCAGTGTAGAGACTGCTTGACCTTCGAGGACATTCGAAACATCCTGTCCAGGAAAAAAGGACTCTTGCACCCAGGACTTCAGTATGGCCAGTTGGAGAGGTCGGAGGTGAAGATGGGCGAAGGGAACTGCTTCTATTGCAGCGACCATCCTGCCCAGAACTCTCATGGCAGATCGAAAGGACTGAGGTGAAGGCTGTTGAAGGGCGCGAACTCCCAGCCGGAGAGCATGTGCTTTCCCTTGGGAAGGAGCAATAGTGGAATAGTAGCAATAGTGGAAGTGTGGAATTGCATGCCCAGAAAAATTAGGCACTGACTTGGGATTGGGGATGACTTTTTTAGGTTGACCAACCAGCCCAGGCGACTTAGTGTATCTACCGGGATGGTGACACTGAGTTTGCAATCCTTCAAGGTGGGAGCCTTGATTAGTAGATCGTCCAGGTATGGGACGACGACTACGCCTCTGGAGTGTAGTCAAGTCATGGCGGCCGCCATGACCTTAGTAAACACTTTGTGAGCTATGGCGAGTCCGAACAGGAGAGCAACAAACTGGTAATGGGTCTGACCGATTGCGAATCGGAGGAACTTTTGGTGGGCAGGGGCGATCCGGATATGCAGGTAAGCGTCCTGAATATCTATGGAGGCGAGAAATTCTCCTTCTTCCATGGATGATATGATGGACCGGAGAGACTCCATGCAAAATTGTCATACTTTTAAGCATTTGTTTAGTTGTTTGAGATCTAGGATAGGTCTTACACTGCCTCCTTTTTCGGGAACCACGAATAGGTTGGAATAGAACCCGTGGAAGAGTTCGGCCAGAGGGACCCGGACAATTATTCCAGCTTGAAGAAGCGACCTGACCGCCTTGGAGAAGGCGCGAGCCTTGGACGGCGGTTTTGGAGGTACGAAAAGAAAGAATTGATTTGGTGGGATGGAAATTAACTCTATTTTGTAACCAGACGACATCAGTTCCCTGATCCATCTGTCTTTTATAATAGGCAGCCAGACTTGATCGTTGAAAAGGCGGCTGCCCACTGGCGGGGTGTCGTCCGGGAATAAGGAGTCATGAGGAGGAGAATTTGTGGGATTTGGATCCCTTAGATTTGGGCTGGCCAGATTTTGACTGCCAGTTTTTGTTTGATCTTTGCGAAGACCTCGAACCCTCCCTGCGTGGCGAACGACTACGGGTCTGCGCTGGGCGGGAGACTGACCAGCTAGACGAATTCCGAAAGGAACGGAATCGTGCTTGGTTACGGCGGTTATAGGTGCGTTTCGGCTTTTGTTGAGGTAGGGAAGTACTCTTCTCCCCTGTAGCATTAGATATTAATTTATCCAACTCTTCACCGAAAAGATGTCCGCTGAGATATGGAAGGTGAGTAAGCGACTTTTTAGAGACTGCATCAGCCTTCCATTCCCGTAGCCAGAGGGCACGCCTGATAATGATGGCATTCGACGCAGCCACTGCCGCACAATTTGCGGAATCAATAGCTGCGTGTAGAATATAGTCAGCCACGACGGAAGCTTGAACCGCCTGGTCTGCTAGCTCGGAGTCAACTGAATGGAGGCCAGCATGTAAGTTAGTCGTCCAGGCCGCAACAGCCTTGGCTGCCCAGACTGTAGCGAATGCCGCTGCTAGGGAGGACCCTGTGGCCTCGAAAATTGATCGGGCCATGTGTTCCACCTGACGGTCCATCGTGTCCTTTATGGAGGAACTATCTAGTAGGGAGAGAAGCGTCTGTGCCGCGAGTCTAGATACCGGGTGGTCCACTATGGGCGTATCTGCCCAGGTCTGTGCTACCTCTTGCAAAAAGGGGTAACGCCTCTTCAGTGCCTTACGATTGCCGAATCTTTTCTCCGGGTGCGAGCAATGATTTTTAAGAATCGCTCTGAATTCGGGGTGATCAGAGAAATATTTAGACAGCTTCTTAGCCCTTTGAAAAGCAATCGCGTGCTCTGGGGCATCTGGAGGTGGGTCAGATATATTCAACACCTGGTTGATGGACGCGATTAAGTCCTCAACCAATGCATCAGCGTCTGGTTGGTTTAGGTCTAAGGACCTGTCTGGATCCAGATCTGATCTGGAGTCACAGAGGCCTTCGGACTCCTGCATATCGCTGTGGTCTTCTCTAGTAGGGGATGACCTGGACCGCATGTGACTTTCCCTGGCAGGGGACGACTCTGGCGACCTGGAGGCACGGTGACTCTCCCTGGGGGGTGACCGTGAAGTATGAGAAGGCACTGGGGATCAGGACGTATGGGGTCGCTTACGTCCGGACCTAGAAGTGGATGGGTCTGTGTCAGTACGGTCCCAGTCCGTGCTTCCTCCTTGCAGAGCAGTGGCCAGGGAAAGAGGGTGACTTTGCAGAGCTTGCAGCAATGTAGAGGACAGCTTCTCTATGGATTGTGCCATAGATTGAGACATGGATTGGGACATGATTATGGCCCATTCCAGCATGGCAGTGGACGCATCAGTAACACCCGGGGTCACTGGGGGCTGAGGCATAGTAGTCTGGGCGCAGTCCTGGCATCGCGGGGACATATAGCCGCTGGGCAGAGGGTTCTTACAGGCTGTGCATAAAGCATAGTAAGATGTGTGAGCCTTGGTCCTCTTGCTCTTTGAGCCCGGCATAGTGGGAGAGGTGCCTGTGCCTGTTTGTAGGGGTGCCCTGTAGAGAAGGAGCCCCAGCAGAGGAGACAGAAAACCTCTGCTGGAAACTTACCCCACCTCTGTGCCACCAGTGTTCAGCGTCCCTTGTCCTGTGCCCCCCGGAGACTGTCAGTTGAATCAGCGCTGTCTGCACTAGACCCCTGATGGTGCACTGCCTCTCCTCTACTAGGCTTGTAATGGCCGCCGGAGATGGGAAAGAGGAGGAAGGAGGGGGGCAGAGCAGTGAAAAAGAGCGTGATATGCTCAGAGCGCGCGCTCTCAGTGATGCGGTCCACCCCTGCAAGGACGCTGGCAGCGCCCTCCTCGTCATCCAGGGAGCGGGGAGAAGGCGGCGGCTTCGGTGTAGGCCGAAGCCGCGGTCTAAATTAGAACGCCGCGGCCGAAAATGGCTCCAGGGCGGCGCGGAGGTCCGGGGGGGAGTGGTGGAGAATGGTTGTGTCCGGAACTAATCTGGAGAGCGCTGGGTCCTCTGAAACCACCAAAGTCCAGCCTTAGTGCCGGCTGCTGCAGGGACACAGGCAAGTTGTGTCCCTGCTAGTGCTAGCTGTCCCATTGCTGGTCCCCCAGCCCCATCAGGAGTACACAGCAAATCTGTGTGCCCTGGAAGTCCCGCGGTGAGCACGTTGCCGCTGAAGGGTAAGGAGTTGTCAGCAGGGTTGAGAACTCCTGGGTGCCGAGCTGCTGCACCAGAGGCTCTACCTATGGTGTCTCAACCTAAATGAACCCCAAAGGGGTATTTAGGGAGGGATGCTGCTCCACCATCAGGGGTCTTTGTCCATCGCCTCGACCTCGACCCAATTACCCCAACGGTGGGAAAATGGGGAGGGAGGATCGTCGTCTCAACCTCAACCCAGCGCCCCCAACATTGGGGGGCCGAGGAGGGAGCGGCATGTTAGGGGAAAACAGTTGATCTCAACCAGGTGGGGAGCTGAGGAGGGACAATGCCGGGAGTCTCGTCAGAGACCAGCTTTTCTTCTTGTTGAAAATAAAAAGGAAATTTTTTAGGAGCACTAAAAAAATCCATGTGTGCCTCCTACGACAGTAAGCAAAAACTGGTCAGGACAGTGCCTGTCCAGGGGTGTATACTGCAGAGGAGGAGCCACTGTTAATCTTTTCCAGATTCTGCCTAGTGTCACCTCCTAGTGGACAGCAGCATAACACCCATCCTGTGTCCCCAATGAGGCGAAGGAGAAAAACGACACAACTGATCTCATTCTGAAGTAAAATCACACGTCACACTCTCAAACACAATAATAGAAGATACAAATATGGGATAAAGAGTTTAATGCAGTTAGAACGTGTGAAGAAGTGGCTATGCTCCACTGGGAGCGGATTAATAAAGATGTCCAGAATAAACTTGTAATAGTACAGCTGGTACCACAATTGTGGTATCACAATTCCATTTTCAGGGAGTTTCTAAGTACAAAAGACTTCTTGACGGGGAAAACCAGAAAAAAAACAAAAAACTTGTGGTTCTGCGGATGAAGTCAGTTGTACTGGAAATCACATTGCGGATAGATTTGCAATACCAGCTGTACCATTTCAAGTTTATTCTGGACATCTTTATTGAGACGCCACCTCTTGATATCACTGCCAACACGCGGAGCAGCAGCTGGACCCTTCCTTACTGAATCCTAAGGCTATGTTCACACACAGCATTTTTACCTTGGTTTTATGCTAATCTATACCAGTGTTTTTGATTCCCAGCAAAACCTGTGTGATTCAGGGAGAAATTGTGCTCACACACTGGTTTCATTTCTTTGCAGAAACTGAAACCCGCACAGGTGTTGCTGTATTTTGAAAAGAATGAGCATCACAATTCTTTTGTGTTTTTTCAGTGTTCTATAGGCAAAAAAAAAAAAAAAACAACACAACAAAAATGCAGTAGAAACAAGGTCTGTGGAGTCAGATTCAGGGAAACTGAGGCGTCAGTCGATGTTTGGCTAACTGACTCCACAGCCCTGGTAAAAACGCAGGTTCTCCCCTGCCAAGAAATCTGGAGTTATAAACTCCTAAGATGTTGCTGCATTTTTGCAGCAGCAAAACTTTACATGTCTGAGCATAGCCTAAGGGTTGGGTT
Source organism: Allobates femoralis (assembly GCA_033576535.1). Lineage (NCBI taxonomy): Eukaryota > Metazoa > Chordata > Amphibia > Anura > Aromobatidae > Allobates > Allobates femoralis. The sequence continues at coordinate 465,759,670 of JARQOC010000004.1, forward strand.
TTCGGCAGTTAGCACATCTCTACATGCCTCCTCTCTGGAGAACGTCCGATGTTTTGTTTTCTTGTCCTTTTAGGTAAATGCAGTCACAATGCATGCAATGACATGTACACTAAGTGAACAGCTTTCCTCATTGTTGAGGTTAATCCTGGGTGCCAGCAGTGCGGAGACTTAGACTAGGTTCACATTGCATCTTTGCTATCCGTTAAACGTATGCGTTTTAACGGACAGCAAACGTTGCATGTTTTAGTACATCAAAAAAGTATACTTTATATATTTAGCTAGATAGTTGATAGGGAAAAAAAATCCATCAAAGTTTTTTGAAAAAACTTCATTTTTTTTTTTTTTTTTTTAAGAAAAAATAAAAACTAACACACCTATTATCATCTAAGAACATCATTGTTTGCATGTGATTGGCACTGACAGTGTACTGCTATAATTTTGTCATACATAGATGATAGAATAGCTGGATCGATCTTACCTTTCTCCCGCTGCTTGCTCCCAAGGCCTCTCATTAGCTAGCCTTCAAGCATATTCACTGTACTGACTGGCAACAGCCAATCACAGACGTTCATTCTCTGAGAGCGTGTGTGATTGACTGTTGCACTCAGATTGTGATCATTAAAAACGGTACCAGTGTCTGTGCTTTGTTGCCATACACAATAGTATATGGCAACCTACCTGTTGTCATAGAGTGTAAGTTTAAATAATGGAAAAAAATGCATAGGGCTTCACTGTATTTTTAATTCTCAGCACAGAAAAAGCTGACAGCTGCGGGCTGCCATCTACCGCTATGGTTAGCAGTTACCATGGTTAACTGAGCTGTTCTCAGTGACTAATCGCTCACATGGGCGCAGCTCTCTGGGCTCTCATTCTGTGCTCAGAGGCCACGGTGACAGAATGCTTCTTCACCGTGGTCTCCGATGCAGCAGAGACAAGATGGTGACGTAGGACCTCGTTATCATCGGAGGGTATGTTTTTGGGACTTTTAATAAATGGGTAAATGAGGGTTGTCCGTGTGTTTTATTACTAATAAAAGTAATTTTCTGTGTCTGTGTGTGTGTGTGTGTGTGTGTGTGTGTGTGTGTGTGTGTGTGTGTGTGTTTATTAACTATTCACTTACTGGATTAGTAATGGGCGGGTATCAGAAGAGGCCTGACATTATCAATCCAGGGCTTAATGACAAGCTGTCAGTCATCAGCTTTCATTAACTCCTTTATTAGATAGTTTGCCACTGGCAACAGGGCAACTGAGAGAGTTTGGAAAAGGATTTGGCACTTCTAATGAATGAACGCTGTGAATACCAGCCCCCAGCTGCCTAGTTTTGCCATGGCTGGCAATTAAGAAAAGGGCGAAGCAAACACTTTTTTTTTGCCAGCCAAGGTAAAATAAGGCAGCTGAGAGTGGCATTCTGCAACTGTCAGATTCATCTGTGCGGAGATGAAGAATACAGCGAATCCATAAGCATTTTTTTTCCTCCATTGTTTATTTATTTTCCACACTATGACGGTAAGTTAGTTGCCACACACTATTGTGTATGGCAACCAAGCACAGGCTCTGGTACAGTTTTTAGGATCACACTGAGTGCAACAGCCAATAACAGATGCTCAGAGTGAGCGTCTATGATTGACCCTTGCCGCTCAGTGCAGTGAATATGCATGAAGCTTAATGTGCAGCCCTGGAAGCAAGCAGTGGGAGACTAGTAAGATCTATCATCTATCTACGGTAGCTACATATATAATATAACAAATGCTACAAATATGTACAAATGTGTTGCATGACGTTATATTGCATTTATTATAGTGTCCAAGGGGGAAAAAAAAAAAAAAAACGACATTAACGTTTAGTGGACTTTTTTAAACCAGACAAAAAAACATGGTAGTCCATCTTTTTATGTGCATTTCAAAAAAAAGGAGAATTTTGTGTACTCAACGTAAATTCCTTTTCTCTTAGCCTCTAATTGGGGGACACAGGACCGTGGGTGTTATGCTGCTGTCCACTAGGAGGCGACACTAAGCAGAATCTGCAAAAGAGTAACAGTGGCTCCTCCTCTGCAGCATATACAGCCTAGAGCAGGAAGTGCTTCTCCAGTTTTGTGCTAAAGCAGTAGGAGAATTAACAGAAGAAAGACAAGAATCACAGTAAAATAAGGCCCTGTTAAGTAAACAGGCAGCCACATAATAACAGTAAGGTAAAACGTGTAACCGAACAGGCAACTTCGTAATAACAGTATAAGCAGGCCTGTAAAATAAACAGGCAACTATATAACCTCTCAGGAGTAAGATGAGAACCTAGTAACGGCCCGAAACGGGTAACAGGGTGGGTGCTGTGTCCCCCAATTAGAGGCTAAGAGAAAAGGAATTTACGGTGAGTACACAAAATTCTCCTTTTCTCCTTCGCCTCATTGGAGGACACAGGACCGTGGAACGTCCTAAAGCAGTCCCTGGGTGGGAACAGCAATGGAAAATCACTAATAATAACAATAACAATGCACCTACAGGTGGGCTAATGCCGCCTGGAGGGTACAGCTTCCTAGACTTGCAGTTGCCGAGGACTGAGTGAGAGCCTAAGGCGTCTGGCAAGCATGTGCATGCTGTCTGCCTTACACACTTGTTGTGCTAACTCCTGGTGCCTAATAGCTCAGTAGCCCAGGAGACTCCAGCGCTCAAAGTAGAATGCGCTGTGCCCGCCGCCTGAAAAGACACAGCACCATGGATGAATGGTGCTACCTAAAAATAAAAAAAAAAATAATAATAATAATATGCTAAAAAGCACCCCGGATGGTGGATTTAAGCCATCTGATCAAGCATTTGAAGAACCTGGCCTGCCTGCTGCGTTTATCCTTCTGGAAAAAGGAAAAGAGGTTTCTAAACGGAACTTGTCCTGAGCGCGTATATGTGTAGAGTTCTGACCAAGGTGTAGGAATGCAGAGCATTACTGACCGGATGAACTGGCACTAGACGTAGCGCTGTCAGAAATATATATTCAGGCAGGCGGACAACAAAAGACACCACCATCTGGAGGAAAAAACTAACCAGATGTAGGGCAACCTTGTCTGGGTGAGAGACCAGAAAAAAACAAAAAACAAAAAAGGCGGTTTACCCGAAAACGCTGCAAATTTAACAACTCTGCGGAGAGATTAATTGCCATCCAGAAAACAACTCCTTGTGTGAGAAGATGAAGGGATTTTTCCCCATGTCTTAAAATGTGGTTAGCATAAAGCTGTGAGGACGAGGGTCATGACCCCCGGGACTAGTAGACTTTGAGAGGGAGGAACAAGTCGGCAGACTCCTTGAAGAAAGGATGTGTAATTGAGGTCTGGTAGCAAGACATTGCCTAGAGGGGATGAAAAAAGGTTTGGAACTTGTCCTTTGAGAGGACCGAAGGACAGATGTGAGTGTAGAACCGGTCGGGTGGGCCTGGGAATCCTTGAGAGGAAACCGTGCTAAGGCGAAAAACCACAAGAAGAAGGGAAAATAAATTGATTTTCCATGTTGATGGAATATCTCTTCTGAAAGCGGTGTCCGCGCTCTGATTGAGGCTGCGACAACATTACGTGAACACCCGGAGTTTCAGGGTCACGACGTCTATTTTAGAGCCGATGAATTATAATGGTAAGACGGCCTTCAGAGAGTAGGTCTGGACGATCGAGTAGGCAGCATAGCACGTGCGCTATGAAGTGGACGAGCTCGTCATGCCAAGTGTGTGTGGCCACAAGGATGATTTGTTGACAGTCCAGTTTGATTATCTTCACTACCTGGGATAGTGGTAGCCTGGGGAAAGAGAAGTGGAGTTGGAATCGGATCCAGTCCAGATCAGACCTTCCGCCAGCCATGACTGTGGGTCGTGGGACCTGGCTATTAAGCTAGGAACCTCGGTAATGAGGTGAGACACTATTATGGATGCTTCCGGAGTTCTCCAGTGACGTCAGAGTTGCATGAAGACATCTGGATGTAGGGACCCTATTCTGAGGTAAGCCCTTGGCAACAGAAGAACTGCTTGTTCAAATCATCTACAAGTGTAGAATAACCACCGGTAATACGGAGTTTGTGAAGTCCGCCTAGTGAAGAATGTGGTCAACGTTCTTCATTGCCTGGGAACTGCGGGATTCGCTCTAGTGAATCGACATATGCCACAGTCGTGGCATTGTCAGACTGCCTTCTGAAAAGGCGGTCCACCAGAAGAAGGGATAAATCTTCAGTGTTGGTAATCTCGCCCAAGTCTCCCGAAGGACGATGAGAATCGTTGATTCCAATCAGGACCGTTGGTCCGAGTGTTGAAATATAGGTACAGCGCACCTTATTGTGTCCGACTCACGTAGGTGAATAGTACCTTTCAACTTGGTGGAAGAAGAAACTTCTCCTGCGTACTAGTAAGTGGCTGAGCCACCACAGGAGATACCACATGGCTGGTACTGGAAGAAGACACCTCCTGATACGATATCGTACCATCTTATCTCATGACGTGAGCATGGACAACTGCGGAGGCCTGAGGAGCAACAGCGTCAAGGAACTACCAGTGCTACCACCGTCTGCCACTGACCGTCATGTCAGGTCTGACAGGCTGAGGTGACCGTTGAAGGAGAGTGCGGACTTCTGGTTGAAGTATCTATGCCTAGTCTTGGAAAAATCTGATCAGTGCTTTGAATGTATTGAAATGCGTTCCGAAAATACTAGAGACTGCAGTGAAAACTGGCGTAGACTCTTGGAGGATGACCAGCCAAACAAGTCTTAATAAAGTGTTCACCGTGATAGCGACGCTGTGTTCTCAATCCCTGAAGGTCGTGCGTTGAGGAGTAAATCGTCCAGGTATGGAAGATTGACCTGTCCCTGAAATGCAGGAAAACCAGACGACTGCCATAACTTTTGTGACCACTTAGGGAACTGTAACAAGTGTGGACGGAAACGCCACTATTAAGAATGGGCTGGCAAATCGTAATTATGATAAGTGGCTGCAAGTGGAACATGCAGGTAGTGGTCCTGTATATCTAAGGATGCAATGTATTCTCCGTTCTCCAAGGAACATTATGGAGCGGAGATAATCCATGCGGAAAAATCAGTCCCAGGTATCTGTGTCTAGCTGTGTCAGTCTAGCACAGGATGTACTGCACGTTCTTGTTTATAGACTACAAAGAAATTGGAATAGCACCTTTAAACCATGCTGTGCTTGTAGCACAGGCATGGAACCTTTAAACACGCTCTGCGTGTAGCACAGGCATAATGACTCCCTGATTAAGGGGCTCCTGACGCGAGTTTGGAGGGTTGTCTGTGATCGCTACATGTGCGTTGATCGAGTTTGTGTCGATCTAGACGATGATCTGCTATATGAATTCCCAAAAGGTTGGAAACTGGATTGCTGACTGCGAGTGAGGCCCCGCCTGGTGCAGTGCGATTGGCATCTTCAAGGCATGGTAGCGGACTGATGCCTGCTGTTGTGTTCTGTTCAGCGGAAATGTGTCCCTAGGGAAAACTTGTTGTCAGATAGGGTACCGCACGAACCCATGAAGTCCGAACCCAACACAACTCCCTTATGGTGAATGGGGCGCTGAGGGTCCCATGGGTACGGTCTTGTGTCCTGTGAGACACAGCTGAATGTTTTAAGTATAGACATCTAGCTTCCTGTGAGATGGAACGTTGATTTAGAGATGCATAAAGGTTCGAGTCTGGGATTGCAAAATCGTCAGACTTCGGAGGCATCGTCCTGCTGCATACTAGTTTCCCATAAACTGCGATATAGTTGCAGACGTAATAACTGTCTATCTAGATGTAGCAGTATGTCTGATAGGCACTGGCATCATTGGCTGACACGGTGGAAGGAAAGCCAGGCTGTGCCTATTAGTGGGTCATCCGCACTAGGCAGAGGAACTCTGCTCGCTGGGTGAGAGTCATAAGAGGTAAAACTTCAGATGAACATAGGCGAAGCCGTGTCACACTGTGACGACACAGAATAAACACATTACATCCACAGGGCATGTAGTGGATCACGTCTCCCCTGTGCGTACTGAGAACAGCTTGATGCCTAATTTCTTCACTGACATTATGTATAGCTGCTGAAAATATGATTTTACAGCAGCACAGAGTATGTCAGGAGAGATCTTGTAGGGCACGTACACTCAGTGTGAAGTAAGTGAGAACAGTGCTGTGCTGCAGCAGATTAAGAAGTTGACAAATTCACCAAAAACCTGTAGTCACAGCAGCACAGAGTATTTCAGGACCGAAATATGCCGGGCTGCCCACTTTCTTCCCATGGAGTCCGGATTCCTGTAAAGGCCTACGTAGGCTGTCACGCATGGCGTAGGCTGACACGCATGGCATAGCCTGTGACACATGGCGAAGCCTGTCACTGGTGTACAGGGGGAGAGGAAGCTGCAGCAGGGAATTATATCTCTGCTGGCTGTCCTGTATCTGCCCCACACAGCCTGTCACACCTGGGTGGTGGGGGGGCTGCAGCAGGGAACACATCCCTGCTGAATGTCTTGTATATGCCCCCGCAGCCTGTATAGAGCCGCTACACTTGTGTGTGCTTGTGCCCACACTTCATCATGGCGCCCAGGCTGCAGTTTGGCGCCGCCGGGAGGAGGAGGGGGCGGGAACATGGATGGGCGCGCAAAACCAGCGCCCAGAGGGACTTCCCGCCCTCTCTGTGATGAGGCGCCGCGTCATATGACGCTATTCGGAGGGCGGGCGGTGGACGGCGCCGTCCACGCTAGGCCTGAAGCCGGGGCCTAGCGTGATTTGCGGCCCCGCAGATGGCTGGGGGTTGGCGCGGAAGCCCGCGACCCATCCTGATCCGCAGGTCTGGCGGCGAGGGGGGCCATGGCGGATCCCTGCCGCCCAGGTACATTGCTGCCTGCTCTTGCAGGGGCAGCGTAGGGGGAGCTGGGCACCTCTTCCCCTGCCTTGAGCTGTGGGAGCCATGCAGGGAGAAGGGGGACAGGGAGACACCTCTGTCCCAGGACCTCAAGTTGCCATGCTCCGGAGGCAGCCACAGTCCTATACTGTTATATATGGAGGACAGTGAGGGCTGAGTGGGCTGAACCCAGACCCCCACCAGGCTCTGATATGGTACCAGACCCAGTTAGAGAAGTGCAGCTGCGCTGCTGGCACCTGTGGTGCCTCAGCCCAAGCACCCAGAGGGTGATTAGGGGGTCGTCTCTGAGCCTGCACTCTTGCAGGCAGCCATTCAGAATCCCAGTCTAGAATGCAGCATGTGCTGCTGGTACCTGTGGTGCCTCAGCCCAAGCACCCAGAGGGTGATTAGGGGGTCGTCTCTGAGCCTGCACGCTTGCAGGCAGCCATTCAGAATCCCAGCCCATATTGCAGCATGTGCTGCTGGTACCTGTGGTGCCTCAGCCTAAGCACCCAGAGGGTGATTAGGGGGACGTCATCTGGCAGGTAGTCCAGCTCTGGCTTCGACTCAGGACCCCGAGGGAGTGAGAAAGGTGGATGTTATGCTGGGCTGTCTCAACTTTAACCCAGCAACCCAACAGTGGGAGGCCGAGAAAGGAGTACGGCATATGTAAGGATTCTCAACTTCAACCCAGCGCCCCAACAGTGGGTGGCCGAGGAAGGAGCATGCCGGGGGCCACGCCGGACCCACTTTTCTTCATTGGAAGAAAAAAAGATGAAAAAAATAGAGAGTAAAAATGGTCGTGTGCCTCCTTCGACACTAAGCAAAAACTGGAGAAGCACTTCCTGCTCTAGGCTGTATATGCTGCAGAGGAGGAGCCACTGTTACTCTCTTGCAGATTCTGCTTAGTGTCGCCTCCTAGTGGACAGCAGCATAACACCCACGGTCCTGTGTCCCCCAATGAGGCGAAGGAGAAAACAATACTTGCAAATGCATGCCCATTTGGGTATGCATTAGTATGATTTTTATGAATGGAAGCCTGTTCCACAGTCTTCCATTGTGTTTGTGCTGCTTTCAAACGGATGTGTTAGACAGCACAAATGCAATGTGAACCTAGCCTTATATTTACAATGCTTCTCTGGGAAATATGCCAATAGTCCCATCAGGTATGAAGTAGACAAACTCTAGTGCTGCCTATTTTATGTAGCAATCCTAAAAATCAGAAGTCAATTTTGACTTTTAGGATTGCTACTTTCAGTAGGTGGCACTAGAGTTCATCTACATACTCCCTTAAGAGACAAATGACATGTTCAAAGCCTCCAAAAATCACATTACCAATGACAGCATGCATATGGCAGAAAGAACTGCAGTAACATTTTTTAGTGACAAAGATTATAAAGGCTTTTAGAATTTAAGGACTACCCATATGATAAGTCATCTTGATTTGATCAATGAGCTCTTGACATCACAGTTTGTCACCTGATTCAAAGGGAGGCAATCCTTGTGCAAGCACACACAAAGTAAGTAGAAGCCAGTGTAAAAGCAGATGTGAACAATGAAGGAAAATCAGTGTGATCAGTCACCAGAATAGCTCCCTCTTTGTTCTCAGCCTAAAACATTATTTCCCTGTTCTTTTCAATCTCCAGCACAACTCCCATCTTGTTAGTCACCAACATGGCTACCTTCTAATTCACAAGCATGAAAAAAGATGTTTGTGTACTCACCGTAAAATCCTTTTCGCTTAGCCTCTAAAGGCCCAGTCACACGGGACGACATCGCTGCCAATTACATAGGCGACGTAGGGACGTGGCCTATCGGCGGCGACATCGCCCCTACTTCACCTCATGTAAAGGGCCGATGTCGGCGCCGCCGGGAGGTCGCCTGGTTTCAGAGCAGTGCTCTGAAACCAGGCAACCGATCTGGGGTGATGTGTCCACATCGCCCCACGTAACCAGCCGCCGGCGACCTGTCAGGTGTCCTGCATCGCCGCTCGGGTTTTTAGACACCCCGGCGGCAATGCCGTCGCGGCGCTGGAGATGTCGCCCAGTGTAAATGGGGGACGGTGACGCTGGCAGGGATTGAAAAACATGCGCAACCCCTCCAGTTGCTGCCGACATCTCCAGCCCCGTCGCCAGGTGTGACGGGGTCTTAATTGGGGGACACAGAACCAGGAGTGTCATGCTGCTGTCCACTAGGAGGAGACACTAGACAGAATCTGCAAAAGAGTTAAGTGGCTCCTCCTCTGCAGTATACACCCCTGGAGCAGGCTCTCCTCACCAGTTTTGTGCTAAAGCAGTAGGAGAGTTTAACAGAGTAATAACAGTACAACAAGGCCTGTAACCAAACAGTTAAACCTGTGTAAAGAGTTAATAGTTAACAAAGTAGTAACAACAGTGGAACAAGGCCTGTAACCGAACAGGTCCATGTGTAAACAGGTAAGAATTAACAGAGTAATAATAGTAAAGGCCCGAAATGGCAATAGGGTGGGAGATGTGTCCCCCAATTAGAGGCTAAGAGAAAAGGATTTTATGGTGAGTACACAAAAATCTCCTTTTCTCCTTCGCCTCATTGGGGGACACAGAACCATGGGACGATCCAAAGCAGTCCCTAGGTGTGAAAAGCAATGGAAATAGTAACGCTGAACCTGGTCAGCGAAGAACTATGTACCAACAGGAGGGCTGCTGCCGCCTGGAGGACAAGTCTACCCAGACCTGCGTCTGCCGAGGGCGGAGCGCGAGTACTGTAGTGGCTGTAGATGTGTGTGGCTGGACCAGTTCAGCTGCCTAACACACTATACTGTGCTGACGCCTGGAGCCGGACGGCCATAGTAGAATGTGCGCTGACACCGGCAGGGAGAGGTGGTGTTACCGAAGGTATAAGTGTCTTATATGCTTGGTCAAATCCATCTAGCTAGAGTAGCCTAGAGGCTAACATGTCTATATTTCTGCCCTTTGGAAGAAGGAAGAGAAAAACCAACTTCCTAAAGGGGCACTGTCCTGGATACATCTATGTGTAGGGCCCTGACAAGGTCCTGCATATGTAGAGCCTTCACGACCCAATGGACTGGAAACGGGCACAGCGATGGCAGAGAGGTCTTCATTTAGACGGAAGGAGTACACCTCCGTTGGAAGAAAGGATGGGACCGGCCGTAGGGCGACCCTGGGTTGGTAGGAGACCAGAAGAGGTGGTTTATATGAGAGCGCTGGAAAAAACAGGAGCCGCAAGTTCCGATACTCTGCGGGAAGAAGTAATTGCCCTAAAAAACACTACTGTTTGAATGAGAATGTTAAGGGGAATGCCCCAAGAAACTCAAAAGGGTGGTTCTTGTAGAGCCGTGAGGATAAGGTTTAGGTCCTACGAGTAGGACAGGCCTGAGTCTAGGCCTTAGTTGAGGAAACTCAGAATTCTTGGTAGGGAATAAAGCCAAGGAGAATGGCCTCTAGAGGTGCACCAAGCACACAAATACGATTTTCCATGTGCGACGGTATATGTTAGATGAGACTGGTTTCCTCGCTCTGGTTATGGTCGCTACATTATCCTGAGAAAACGCAGCTTGGGTTAAGACCCAGGTCTCAAGGGCCACGCCGTCATAATCGGAGTTGAGGAATTCTGACGGTAGAACAGGTCCTGAGGGAGCAGGTCTGGACTGTCCGGGTGGACGGTCTGGCAATCGCCATAGTACAGCTGCTATGAGTGGGAGACGGAAATGGGTCAAGCACTGGACCAGTGCGTGTGCTCTTATTGACTATGGGTCATAGGACCTGGTCATGAAGGTTGGAATCTTGGCATTGAGGGGTGATACTATGAGGTCCACCTACAGGGTTCTCTAGTGCTGGTAGATTCGTGGGACAACGTGAGGGCCATCCATTTGTGGCTGAAGGAATCAGCTTCCTGATTATTTACACCCGTATGCGACCTGTTGATAGTACTGCCTACATGGATTCCTCCAGTGAAGTACGTGATGAACTTCGTCCTTTGCCTGGAGACTGCGGGTTCCGCCCTAGTGATTGACGTATGTCACAGCTGTGGCATTATCTGACTGTATGGTGATGTAACAGCCTGGCAAGAGGTGGCTAAAGGACTTCAGTGCTAGGACTAGTTCCTGAATCTCCAGTAGGTTGATGGGCATTCTTGATTCCGGGCGGGATCATCTGCCCTGTGTTCTGTGATGGGGGACACCGCACCCCATCCTGTCAGGCTCGTGGTAGTGGCCAGAACTTTTCAGCATGTTGGAGTGAAAGACCTTCCCCGCGTGAGAGAGGGGCCGAAGCCACCAGTGGAGAGACCGCCTGGTTAAAGACAGCAAGTGAACAACTCCTGTCAAGTGATTGAGGTTCTTGTTCCATGACCTGAGCATGGAGAGTGAAGGTGGTCTAAGCAGCTGAGCAAGGGGGACTGCCTCTATTGCTGCCATCATCTTGCCTAGGACTTGCCTGGCAGAGCTGAAGGACAGAGGAGACCGAAAGAAGGGGGTGCAGACTCCCAGCCGCAGGCCCCGAGCCGTGTCCTCTGTAAGATTGACCTGTGCTGTGATATATTGAACTGTTAGAACAAAAGTGGAATTGTGGAGGCTGACCAGCTCTCCTATCTTATAGTGTCTACAGTGCTGGAGAAGCTGTGTTCGCAGTTTCGCGAGGATCGGTGTTTAGATAAGCGGAACGTCCAAGTATGGAAGCATGGCGATACCCCTGGAGTGAAGGATAGTCATGACATCCTCCACGACTTTTGTAAGCACTTAGGGAGCTGTAGTGAAATCGAACAGGAGTGTCACAATTTGTAGTGTTCTCGTTCGATTGTGTTCCCGTTTGATTGCAAATCTAAGGAACTTTTGGTTAGTAGTTGCAATAGGAATATGCAGGTAGGCGTCCTGTATATTTATGGACACAAGGAAGACTTCTTGTGCCATGAAAGCATCCATGCGGGAATTTCCCATCCGGACATGATGATTGTTTAGTTGTGTTAGGTCCAGTACGGATCTTACTGTACTTGCGTGATACGGATACACAGTGACCCCTGAAATGAAGAGGAGAGATTTCACTGCGTGGAAAAAATCTTGGGCCTTTTGTCAGTAGAGACGTTTTGATCTGGATTGGTGCGACTGGCTCTGCCGGGATGAGCTACCTTTTTGTGTAGCCTGGGACAGGTGCCTGCGTAGCGACCGATAACCCATCTGAGAGGCTCCTTGGAGATCACGTCAGTTTTTCCCTTCACGTAACCAGAGGGTACGTCTAATGGAAATGGCACTGGAAGCTGCTATTGCTGAGTAATTGTTAGCGTGAAGGGCTGCATGCATTAGGTAGTCAGCTGAGGTTGACCTGCCAATGCCATGAAGGCTCTCGCTGGCCAGACTGAAGTGAATGAAGGAGCTAGCAAGGGCCCTCAAGCCGCAATACTGATCTGGTCAGTTGTTCGACCTGGCGGTCAGTTGCGTCTTTAACGAGGGGTTGTGTTTAAGGACAGGTGGATACTGGGGATCCACTTTAGGTGATTCGGTCGCTGGACAGAGAGACTCTGCATGTACAGCTTTGGGAATCAGGGACATTACTACGGCAGTGGGATAAGCCAGTGCTGGACGATCTGAAGTGGTTGCACTGCCCTTCGTAGTATTCTATTGCACCTGGGATGGTGTAGAGAGGGCGGACAACATGCCGCAGCAGGATTATCTAACTGCTGTTTGTCCTGCGGTTGCTATTGGAGACCGCCGCACAGGAAAGTTCTGCTGCTTGTAGCCTTCAAAGCTCATCTGTGCCCCGCAAGGTGGAAGACGTGATATGTCCTTTGCTGCGGAGTGATCTTTACATGCATCTGAGTAGGGCAATGACTTATATCCCTGTCAACTTCTGCTGGAATGTATGCAGAGGAGGATAGGGGAGAAAAGAATGCAAAGGCAGTGGCAAGGAAGCCTCTGCTGGCTTCTGTGTGACCTCCAAGACAGTTCATCCGGTACTATGCCCCACATAGTGTAAGCGCTGTCCGTCGCTGGATACAGCGCTGGCACCGCTGAGCTGCTTGCTGCACTGGTTGTACCCCTTGCTGGATCCTACAGCCATAGCCTGGGAAGGCAATTATGGCTCCACATTGTTCTCTGTATTTGAGACATGGTCTGGGCCACTGGAGACGTTTCCCAGTAGTTTTGCCTGTGAGAAGGTCTCCAAGCCAGGAGGGGGCGCTGTGGCAGGCTGTACCAGGCCAGGAGGGAGCTGAAAATTTTTTAAGAAATTAAAAATTAGGTATGCCTCCTAAGACACTAAGCAAAAACTGGTGAGGCAGAGCCTGCTCCAGGGGTGTATACTGCAGAGGAGGAGCCACTTAACTCTTTTGCAGATTCTGCCTAGTGTCGCCTCCTAGTGGACAGCAGCATGACATCCATGGTTCTGTGTCCCCCAATGAGGCGAAGGAGAAAGCTCACCTAATCTACCAAGGAAGGCTTAAGTGCAAGTTGCGTTTTTTTGCGTGAAAGAAACCTCTCCCATTCAAAAATGCTACTCACTGGCAGATCTAGTGGTAGTCTGCAGGTAAAGAGCATTTAAATCATGCCTGACTGGCTTTACTAGAACAGCAGCTATAGGACGAAAATGGCATACTCTTAGCAGCTGCTCACTTCCAGTCATCGGGGGCCGTGCAGGAAGAGGTTACAGTCACTGCTTACTCCAATGCAACACCGATTAAGGCTACGTTCACACATTTGCGTATTTTGCTGCGCTTTTTTGCGCGCGCTTTTTGCCGCGTTTTTTCGGCCGCGCAAAAAAGCGCAGCAAAATACGCAGGGGCTTTCACACACACTGCGCTTTCTTTACCCCAGAAAGCGCAGTGATGTCACAGAGGGGAGGAAGAATCCTGCTTCCTCCTCCCCTCTGTGACAGCCCCATTAGATTTCACAGTGTATTAATATACACTGTGAAATCTAAATTAAACCGAGGCAAATGTATGTAAAATAAAAAAGAATCAATACTTCACCTGTCCGGTGCCTTCCCCCGCTGTCTGGTGCCTTCTGCCGCTCTCCGGTTCCAAGTGAGAGGTGCACTGAGAAGACCTGTGGTGATGTCAGAGGGGGGGCGTTCCCGGGGCGTTCCCATCGCTGATTGGCTGTTCGCGGTCATGTGATATGTATCACATGACCGCGAGTGCCCGGGAACGCCCCTTTGACATCACCGCAGGTCCTGTCAGAAGAGATCTGACTTGGAACCGGGGATCGCACAGCTGCAGAAGGCGTCGGACAGGTGAAGTATTGATTCTTTTTTATCTTTCAGACACTTGCTTTTGTTTAATTTAGATTTCCCAGTGTAAATTAATACACTGTGAAATCTAATGGGCGGTCACAGCTGTCACAGAGGGGAGTAGGAAGCAGGATTCTTCCTCCCCTCTGGGAGAATACGCAGAAGTAGCTGCGTAAACAATTGACATATCAATTGTTTACGGAGCTGCGTTTTCTCCCGGAAAACGCAGTGCGTATTTTTATGCAATGTCTGCACTGCAAAGTGAATTTCCCATTCACTTTGCTGGCAGACAAAAGGCACATTGCGTATTTTGAAAAGCGCGCGTAAAAAAAACGCGGCAAAATACGCAATGTGTGAATGCAGCCTAACAGTCTGCTCTGCATCAGATAAGTGTACAGAACAGTGACTACTACAGCTTCCTTTTTTACTCTTAGGCAGGCATGATTTTATAGCCATTTACCTGGACTGTGGAGTTGGTAAGCAAAACATCTGACTCCAACGCCACCAAAACGGACACCAACTCCGACTACACAATCATGGCTGTGAAGTCAGTAAGCCAGACATCCGACTCCAATTCAGATCCCCGAATTTGACTCCACCAAAATGGACACCAACTGACTCAACAGCCCTGATTTCCTCCCCAGGTAATGGCTGCTCAATATATATACATCTTGGCACCCTCCTCCTCTAAAAAGTGGTGCAGTGCTCTGTTGTATTTAATCAGTGGATGCCTTGGCAGGAAAAAGCATGTCCTCAAGACTAGGATTTCAGTTCATGGAACACAACAGTACAGAGAAGAATCACAACAAAACAAAAAGTCTAGTCAACAATAGGACAGAGGGGGGTGGAATGGAAGTGGGTAGAAAGGAGACATCAGTCGTCATTAGGGGGACTTTTAAAGAGGAAATAAAGAGAACCTGTCATATCCTCAAGTGCTATTAATCTGAAGATATGGGGCAATCTGCAAATTAATAGCTGGCCATCTGACATACTGAAATCAGAACTTCAGCTGTATTCATCATGGGAGCCACCGACTTTGTCATAGATGTAGGCACGAAGCCGCTTCACCCACCACTCCCAGCATTTGTAAGCCTACCTAGACAGATTCACAGCTCATTCTGCAACACATCTTTGAGGTGTCATCTTTTGAATTTCATTTTATGATACTAAATATGACTTGCTGACATGGTGACCATGATTATGGCGACACCAAACATGCTTTGTTTTGATTGGTGGCTAAAAATTCTGAACTTTTGCAAAACGTTATTGATGCCAATTTGGATAATACACTTTATTTGCATCGCTTTATATTGCATTATTTTCAAGTTGGATTAAATGGAGCCTTCAAGTCACCTATGGCCTCCATACCAGCAGCATTCACATCTGTATGACTAAATTCCCTGCCTAACCAGCCGTGTCTAATGTTATTCACTTTACTCAATGTTAAAAAAATTAAAAAAAATAAAAAGATTTAGAAGGTTCATTTTTCATGTTAATTAGGGCTTTGATGGGGTGTTCATTTTCCCAGACTATTCAGCCTCTTCAGTCTCAACGTGAGTGAACAAAGCCATGAACATGCGTGAGCTTTCTAAGAGCTGTGACGCCACAGGAGCGTACGGTTCCTTTAGCAACAGTGATTCGGGCTCAGCTCTGCTCAAATACTGTTACAGGTAGATGCTGGCTCAAACACTCCATATCCTGCATGTGCTCTGTAGATACAAGTTGAGAAGCCTAAAAAGTAATTGATATGTATGGTCACATGCCCCTCTGCTAATGCCCCTCTTTGCACTGGGCTGCCAGGTGTACAAAACAAAATAAAGTGTGGATTGACCAACAAAGTAAATGGTGCAAATAAAAAACAAAACAAAACATAAAAATGGGTGGCAAGTAAGGTCTGTGTCACACCTCGTATTTGGATCACATTTTATTGTCTTGGCTGCAGTTCTCCTGACGAGGACTCAACAGCCTTAAAGGGAACCAACCAGCAAAAAATCGCAATCTAAGTTATAAATATCTGTCCCTGGAGGCTTAAATTACTATTCTAACCATCCCTGACTGACTAAATCTAACTAAGTACACCCACAATAAATCACTTTTTATACTTACCAAATTCTTGTCGCTGGGCGTTCCTCCACGCTCTGTCAGCGAGGCGGGTCTCCTCGCCGCTGTCCACCTTCGGTGATTCAAATTACCCGCCCATTGCATCCTTGCAATGAGCGGGTCACGTGCTGCGTCACTTCCGGCCGCCGCGTCACTGGTACACCCAGGCCGGCTTCCGAGCATGCGCAGATGGCATGCTGAAGCAGTCCTGTGTGCGTAACAGACCCAGCGATGCGGCGGGCAGAAGTGACGCAGGGCCTGCAGCACGTGACCCGCTCATTGCGAGGACGCAATGGGCGGGTAATTTGAATCACAGAAGGTGGACAGCGACGAGGAGACCCGCCTCGCTGACAAAGAGCGTGGAGGAACGCCCAGCGACAAGAATTTGGTAAGTATAAAAAGTGATTTATTTATTGTAAAGACATACTGATAGGATGTTTAGATTGTGAGCTCCAAGAGACAGCATTACTGATGTATGTAAAGTGCTATGGAATTAATAGTGCTATATAAATGAATAAATTATTATTATTTATTGAGGGTGTACTTAGTTAGATTTAGTCAGTCAGGGATGGTTAGAATAGTAATTTAAGCCTCCAGGGATAGATATTTATAGCTTAGATAGCGATTTTTTGCTGGTTGGTTCCCTTTAAAAGCCAGGTCATACAGGGATCATTAAACACACAGGTATGAAACTGGGTCTATGCCATCATTATTTCTAGGGCGGTATTCCCCTATGGTGATAGTATCTTGTACAGCCAGTGGTAGGATGGATCAGTGCAAAGAGTACTGAAGAGGACACAGCTGTTTTGGAAAAACCCTTAAAGCAGAGCTAACTGATCCTTACAAGGACAATTGTGAATAATGATTTGAGAAAAGTAACATATGCGTCAGATTTAGAAACTATACAGTCATATCACAATGTAAAATGTTGCTACAATAGTAATTTGGGTTGAACTGTGCTAATAACCCACTACATTAAGTATAATTAGATGTGTCCTTCCAAGTACAACAGGTGGAAGCACTTGATGGTATACAGAATTGTCCACACCATCACTAATAACATTGGATTACCATACTGTAGGCTTTTTGAAGTCAAAGTGGAGTAGATTTTGTGATTGCACACACAAACATGACCGCATACTACTAATATATACAATTTACTACTTACATGCAAGAAACTCAATCACAACACACCCAAATCCCACCAAATAGTAAGTTAAAAACACAGTACCAAGTGACTTGGTTGTAGGCTTTTACCTCCTTTATTTCCTTGGGAGGTTCTTCCTTTGGCACTTCTTCCTCAGCCTCCATTGGCTGCGGCTCTTCCACGACTGGTTCCGTCTTAATAGGCTCTTTAAGCTTTTCCACTTCTTTATCTAAAGAAAGATTTGGGACTATAAATTCTAATATGGAGGAACACAGAGTGGGTTTGTCTTTTGGTAAAACCATTATCAGGGTAACGTCCTAAAAAAAAAAAACGTTTAGTTCAGGGGCATTTGTGGGGATATAGAAATGGGAAAGATGTGGGTTTTTGGGAAATATATTTACAGTCATATACTGCTGTGCAATAAGTTCTAAGACTTCTTGGTGACAAATTTGTAAAAAACTGAAAAGGATTATGACAGCTATGTTTATACCCGGGGTTGCTAAAAAGCAGCTTTAACAAGCTTTTCACAGCTTCACATGACAGATTACATTGAGGAACAAATGAAAAAAAGGGATTTTTGTGTGTACTCACCATAAAATCCTTTTCTCTAAGTCTCTAATTGGGGGACACAGGACCATGGGTGTTATGCTGCAGTTTAATAGGAGGCGACACTAAGTAGAATCTGAAAGAACAGTGTAACTCCTCCCCTGCAGTATACACCCCTGGCTGGCACAAGCCGAACCAGTTCAGTGACCAAAGTAGTAGGACAGATAAAACATAGGCCTGTAAGAAGGTAACCATAAGAGAACTCAAAGAACCAAAAAGAATACCACACGGCCCGAAACGGGCAACAGGGAGGGTGCTGTAGCCCCCAATTAGAGGCTCAGAAAAGGATTTTACGGTGAGTACACACAAAAATCCCCTTTTCTCAATCACCTCATTGGGGGACACAGGACCATGGGAAGTCCTAAAGCAGTCCCTGGGTGGGTATATAGAAAGAAATATGGAACAAGAACAAAACAGCCTGTATGCAAGACATGTGTTCTAAAGATGAGCAACCGCCACCTAAAAGATACGCATACCCAGTCTCGCATCTGCCGAAGACTGAGTATGGAACTTGTAGTGTTTTGCAAAAGTGTGCAGGCTGGACCAGGTGGCAGCCTTGCACACCTGCTCGGTGGATGCCTGGTGTCGAATGTCCCTACCACACGTGTTGAGTGCGCTCTTAACCCAACTTAACCCAACTTGATTGGGCATGTTACTCAACTGATATGCTTCCCGAATGGTAGACTTAATCCACCTGGCCAACGTGGACTTGGATGCCGCCATGCCTTCCGGTGACCCTCCAGAAGGATGAAGAGAGAATCAGACTCCCGTAAAGGCGCTGTTCGAGAAACAGAACACCGGAGAGCTTGAACTAGATCCAGCGTGTGCAGAGCCTTCTCCACACGGTGCACCGGCGCCAGACAAAATGAAGGGAGGGAGATCTCTTCAATTAGGGGAAGGAAGAAACCACCTTGGGAAGGAATCACGATACTGGTCGTAGCACAACCTTATCCTGATGGAAGACAAGGAAAGGTGCCCTGCAAGAAAGGGTGGCCAACTCAGACGCAACGTTTAGAAGATATTGTCACGAGCAGAACAACTTTCCAGGACAGGAAAAAAAGGGAGATCTCCTTGAGAGGTTCAAAGGGGGGTCCCTGAAGGACATCGAGGACCAGATTCAGGTCACATGCCTCTAGTGGCCTCCTATAAGGGGGAAGCACCCCTTGAATGAAGGTCCTGACCTAAGGTTTAGTAGCAAGACGTCACTGTAAAAGCACAGAGCGCTGAAATTTAACCCTTGAGGGAAGCAGAAGAAAGCCCGGCATACAGGCCAGACTGAAGGAAATCTAGAATCACCAGGAGGGAAAATACCAGAGGCGAATGGTCTTGAGCTTTACACCAGGAGTTGAAAGCCCTCCATGTGCGATAGTAGATCCAAGCCGAGGCGGCTTTTCTAGCGCTGATCATTGTTTTGATGACCTCTGAAGACAAACCAGCCTGGGTTAAAACCCAGGTCTCAACAGCCACGCCGTCAAATTCAGGGCAGTTGGATGTTGGCGGCATATTGGGCCCTGAGAGGGCAGGTCCGGGCTGTCCGGAAGAAGCCAGGGCGTGTTGGCGACGAGCTGCACTAGATCGGCGTACCAGGCGTGCCTGGGCCAGTCTGGTGCTATTAGGATGACAGGGACGCCTTCTGCCTCGATTTTCTTTAACACACTGGATATTCGAGGTAGAGGTGGAAAGATGTAAGGCAGGTGAAACTGAGTCCAGGGTTGGACTAGTGCATCCGCTCCGATCGACAGCGGATCCTGGGGCCGACCGAGCCATGAAAGTGGGCACCTTGGCGTTCATTCGCGAAGCCAGGAGATCCACGTCCGGGGTCCCCCAGCGATTACACATCTGCTAAAATTTCTGGATGTAGAGCCCAATCCCATGACGCAATGCCCTGGCGGCTGAGAAAATCCTTCGCCCAGTTGTAGGTCCCCGGGATATACACTGCTGAGATCACTGACCGGGTTGATTCGGCCCAGCGGACAATGGGTTCTACCTCGTGCTTCGCATGTCTGCTGTGGGTGCCTCCCTGGTGATTGACATGTGCCACTGCTGTGGTATGGTCTGACTGGACGTGAATGTGGCGACCTGCTAGGATATGATGAAAAGACTGTAAAGCTAGGAAAAATGACCCAAATCTCCAGGAGGTTGACGGGCAGGGTGGAGACCCGTGAGGACCAGCAACCCTGCGCTGTGCGGTGGCGGTAAACCGCCCCTCCGCCCAGCCTATCAGGCTGGCACCGGTGGTAAGTACTGCCTAATGAGTAGGAAGGAAGGACCTCCCCTGTGAGAGGGAAGCCGGGCGCAGCCACCAGTGGAGGGCCTGTTTAACCTTGGGAGGCAGCCTAAGGGTTCTGTCTAAAGTGAACGGGGTCCTGTCCCACGCTGAGAGAAGGGTCATCTGCAGAGGCCTGAAGTGCAGCTGGGCAAAAGTGACAGCATCCATTGCCACAAACCATCCTGCCAAGGACTCTCCTGCCCAAGCGGATGGAGTAAAATGAGGGCCGAAGAAGGACTCCGACTCCCTGAGGCAAAGCCCGGGACTTCTCTTAAGGGAGACGTACCAACCCGCAGGAGGCATTGAAAATGATCCCCAGGAAGGTAATCGTCTGATCCGGGACTGGGGAGGACTTGGCTAGATTGACTAGCCACCCCAGGTGAGAGAGTGTGTCCACTGTAATTTGATGGCTCTCTTCGCAGTCTGCAAAGGAAGGGGTTTTGATCAGTAGGTCGTCCAAGTATGGTAGGACGACAGACGACTATGCCCAGAGTGTGAAGAATTGTCATAACGGCCACCATGACTTTGGTGAAGACCCTGAGCGCCGTGGTGAGACCGAAGGGCAGTGCAACAAACTGGAAATGGTCGTTGTGAATGGCGAAACATAGGTATCGTTGATGCGCCTGGGAAATTGGAATGTGTAGATACACATCGCAAATATCTATTGAGACCAGGAACTCTCCATGCTCCATTGATGTAATGATGGAGCGGAGGGACTCCATACGGAAATGGCGTAGATGGACGAATCTGTTGAGGTGCTTCAGGTCCAAGATGGGACGGACATACCAGTCCTTCTTGGGAACTACGAAAAGGTTTGCATAGAAGCCATTGAAGCGTTCGCTTTCCGGAACTGGAATGATGACTCCAGACTGTCGGCCTTGAAAAAAAGCGCGAACCATTGATTGAGACCACAGAGGAACGGAGGGGAAAAAATGATTAGGAGGGCAGGATACAAACTCGATTGTGTAGCCAGAAGACACCAGTTCTCTGACCCACCTGTCTTCTACGACAGTGAGCCAGACATGACGAAACAAAGACAGACGGCCGTTGACTAAGGTGGTGTCTTCCATGGCTAAGATAGAGTCAGGAAGAGGAGAACCTGTGGGATCTAGATCCCTTCTGTCTGGACTGTTTGTGCTGAGACTGCCAGGCCGTGTTTTGCTTTTGTGTGGACTGGGAACCCCTGTCTCTGCGGGGAAAGCGAGGCTACCTTTGCGACGGGCGGGAGACCAACCGGCCGAACGAGTTCCGAAAGGAACAAAAACCTGTCTGCTGACGCCGCACAAAGGGGCGTCTAGGTTAATGTTGGGAAAGAGAGGTACTCTAACCCCCAGTGGCGTCCGAAATTAGCTTGCCAAACTGTTCTCCAAAGAGACGGCCGCTAAGATATGGAAGACTAGTTTGGGATTTTTTTTGGAGGTGGAGTCTGCTCTCCACTCTCTAAGCCAAAACGCTCTGCGAATGGTGATAGCAACAGTTGCGCAATTGGCTGAGTCCAAGGACGCATGCATAAGATATTCTCTGGCTACTGAGATCTGGGTTGCTAGGTCTTCTAACTGGTATCTCGTACAGAGGAGTGCAGAGAATCCGCCCAGGTCATGATAGCCTTAGTGACCCACACAGAGGCGAAGGATGGTGAGAGGGAGAAACCGCACGCCTCGAAGACCGAGCACGTCAATTTTTGCACCTGTATCGGTTGGGTCCTTAATGGATGTTCCGACTGGCAGAGAAAGTAATGTTCTTGCTGCTAGACGGGAGACGGGAGGGAAGGAGTCGACCTGTGGAGAATCCGGCCAATCTTGGCCCAGGGCTGGGGAGAATGGGTAGCGATGGCCTTGCGGTTTCGAAATCTTTTATCAGGGCGAGCTCTATGTTTCTTTAGGATCTCCTGAGATTCAGGGTGATCCACAAATAGCTTTTGAATGCATTTGAACTTGTTAAAGGAGACAGCATGGGCTGGGGTCTCAGAAGGGGGATCGTCTAAGTCATGTGTCCAGATGACAGCCATGACTAATTCCTCAACCATGGCCTGTGTGTCAGGAGAATCTAGGTCAAGACACACATCCGGTTCAGGATCCGAATCCGGATCTTGAAATGTATCAGACAAGGGCGAGGTCGGTTCTAGTTCGGATAGGGGTGGTGTGAGAGCCCTGTCAAATCGCAGGAGAAGTATTCTTATATTGTCGTTTATGTTCTGCGCCAGCCACAGAGTGTTGTTTATCCCGTGGCCTGTTTCTGTGTGGTGTGCTGTCGCGTACGTGGGGGGGGGTTGAAGGGGGGTCCTCCTTTGACACCGAGGTGATGCCCGGTGTGGGACAGCTGTGCAGGGCCCGGACTAAGGCAGTAGAAAGCTGGGACATGGCATAAATTGCGACATGGACTGTGACAGATTGCGTGAGGAACAGAGCCCATTCGGGTGGGTTAGGGGCAAAGGATGAATCAGTGGAGGGCTCCTAGACGACAGTGGGCTCAAAAATCTGGCAGTGTGGAGTAGAGTGTACGCTAGGCAGCTGAGTTCAGCATGTATTGCAAGAGGCATCTGAAATTGTATAAGGCTTGGGGACGTTCTTGCTGGTCTTTAAGCTCAGCATGATTAGGCAGGCTATCTATACACACACAACACACACACACACTATCCCAATATTGCGGTTGCTGCACGTGTGGGGAGGAAGTGAAAGGAAGGTAGAGAAAAGGGTGCGTAGAAGATCCCGCGATGAGCGAGATGCACCGGAAAAAACAGCCTGACCGTCCCTTCGGGGAGGCAGCCAAGAGGCGTGCCTGCTGCCGATGATGTCTGGCGGGGGCGAGCGGAAGGCGTTTAGGCCCAAATTACGTCAATATGGAGGTGGGCGGAGCCACCGGATGGCAGGCCGGAGCCTAAAGTAAATCGCAGCCCCGGGAAGGTGTGGGGGCCAGCATGGAGGTACCAGCCGCTGCACTGGTAGGGAATCCTCTGTACTGGGTATACTTCCCGGGTACTGAGGGGGATCCCAGTATGTGAAGCGCTCCTCACTCACCGTCCAGCGACAGAATTGGGGCCCAGGGAGGGATAGGGGTAGCCCAAAGGCATTACCTGATGCTGGCCCTACAAACCCAAAGTCCCTGTGAGGGGAGGATGGAGAGGGCGTTGTGTTGAGGTGACGATCTGGTCCTGCGGCCCAGGGTCCTGGTAAGGGAGGCTGGGGAGGGCCAGAGGGTCCATACATGTCACCAGGCACCTACAACCAAGTGTCCCAACTGTGGGATCCGGGGAGGGCTGTGGGGCTCCTTATTCTCTGATGGAGCAGATGGTGCAGAGGGGAATACGGGGAGGTAACACTCCGCGTGCCCATCTGAGGATGTGGAGATCGGAACGCTATGGAACAGTCACCATGGTGTAAAAATAAGAATAAAAATTTAAAAAAAATATTGTCCCTCGTTGCAGAAGGGGGTACACGTGGAGGTAACACTCCACTTTCCAGTCTGTTGGTGGTTTTGGGAGAGCGCTACGTGAAGGCATCGTCATCCGTCCAATCTTCATTCTGAGGAAAAATGATGGACAAATAAAATAAGATAAATAAAATAGGGAAAAATGATGTGGGTCAGTAGACCGCATCTGCCTCCTACTGGCACTAAGCTGAAACTGGCTCGGCTTTTGACACCCAGGGGTGTATAATGTAGGTCAGGAGTTGCTCTGTTCTTTCAGATTCTATTTAGTGTTGCCTCCTAGTGAACTGCAGCATAACACCCATAGTACTGTGTCCCCCAATGAGGCGATTGAAAAAAAATATGTTTGGTGCCTCAGACATTAGGCTTTATTTTAGGTATACTTAGTCCTCTGAATCAGAATGTGTCCATCTTAAAAAAGTGAAGCAGCTTTAAAAACAGATAACGTAGCTGCAATATCGCATACAATTGCAAGAGAGACAAGGATTTACTGCCATTCATGTTGGAAAGTGATTTTGGTTATTGCAACGATGTTCAAGGTTTGTGGTTGAAAATGGACATATCACAATATTAACCAAGAGAAAGGCGGCTGTTCATAGAAAGTTCTAAGCGCTTTTACACAATTGAAATGAATACGGATCAATCCCATTACATAACTAAATTAAGAGGACTGAGGAGCACAGCATAAATGTTTTGGCCCTACAGAAAATATCATACCACAATTACCAGTGGACAATCTGTGAGGATCTAACGATGGCGAATATTCTCCAGGGTCAGCAGAGTGGATACATTAAGTATATCCCTGCTTTATCTGTCTCTGGGATACTAGATCAAAAAATGAGCACTAGCTGAAAAAACAGAGGCATCTGAAATAACTGGTAGTAGAAGAAAAGAATGTAAATGCAGACTCATCGTTTGACAGGAATATGATCATTTTACCACCAATGCCCATCAAATTCGGTTTAATTAAGTCTTTTTAAAGGCTCTAAACAAAGAGGGAAGATGATTTGACTACATCTGAATTAATTTATAGCACTGACTATGGAGAGGCTAAAGGTGGGTATTTTTGATGATCCTCAAATCAGAGGATTCATGATAGTACCACACTTTCAAAGGTGCATTGCACGATGAGAAAGCAGATGCATGGTCTTCTTTCACTATGGTTCTACAACATTTTCTTGGGAGCTATGAAGCAGATAATTACACTGAACTAGTGTAAAGAATGCCATCTTCTTTCCGTCACCTTGGCTTTATAATGAGTATCAAGGTGTATTATCTCCACAGCGACTTGGATACTTTGCTAGAAAACCTGGGTGATTTAAATGAAGAGCAGGTATGGATATCCTGCCTCACTTTTTATATGCATTTCAGGCTGTTTCGATTTGGCCTCATTGAACCTTTTTCTCCAAAATTCCCTCTCTGGTCTTGAAGTTTATATGGAAAGGTGCGAGGCCGCGGGCTAGCCTTAAGATTCTGTCCATGTCTCAAAGTGAAGGAGGGGAGGGTCTCCCGAATTTTGCTAAATATTGCCAGGTTTCCTTGTTGGTCAGACTTTTGGGTTGGGATCATAAAAGGTCTTCTAAAAAATTGGTACAGTTAGAACAGGACGGCTTAGATACGGGAATCTAAGGGAGGTAATGCAGTGGCGTATCAGCCATTTTGAGTCTCGGTCAGCTTCCTTTTTGACATCTGAAATACTACGGTTGTGATAGGCTAACAGGGATGGATCAGTGGCTCCCTCAGCCACAGGTCCATTGACACCCATTTTCTGTAATCTGGCATTTTCCCCAGGGAAAAGGAAACAATCTCTCCAGATATGGAAACAATTCCGAAACCCAGATAAGGCATATTTTACACAATGGAGACATTCCCTCTTTCAGTGAGCTCCAGAGTTCATCCCCAGGGACAAAATTAAAATGGTGGGAATACCTTCTACTCTGGTCCTTCTTAAAATCCAAGTCCCATATTCGGACAATCAGGTTTGAACTCTCTCCCATGAAGACACTGTTTACTCTGGATACTCCCGACTCGAGGAATCTCAGGCTTTTACCAAACCTTAATAATAAACCTAAACTACCCCACACATACCACCACCCAAAATCGCAGGTAAAGTAATATTGTGAGTCACTTGAACCCAGTTGAAATTTTAAATATGCAAATTTTATTCAAAAAAGCACAAACTACATATACAACAAACAGTAGTTAAAAGTATACATGAATAATAAACACCAAAGTGACAGAAAGATACCAGCCGTGGAAACCACAACAGAGGAGCTATAGTAGGTCAAAAATAGGGGGCCAATGCTGTGGTGCCAAAAAGTAGCAAATCTACTATCTTCACACCCTACACTATCACAGTTTGAAGGGGAGAAAACAATGTACATAATAATAGATCAAATGATCCGTCAGCTATACACATAAGATCACAGAACTTATAGCATGCACAGTATATATTCTGTCTGCCACACAGGCAATCACCACACAGTACCTATATACCTGTGCTAACAGTTACCTGGTTTATATAGTACCTACAGCGTTACTCAAATCTCTCCCACAAAGGGTGAACTCAATATGTTGCACACCCACCCTAACTGCATCCAATGTCAAACCTTGACTTTGGCAGAAAACAGAGTCTAATGCAAGTATCAGATGTCCTGGGAGAGAGATCTAGGGAAGATCACCGAGTGGAAGGATTGGGAGAGAGGTTTCTTATTGTCCCAAAAATTGTCCGGGTCCTGTGACGCCCAGGAAGTGTGCTACAAATTACTGTTTAGATGGTACCTTACCCGAGACAGACTTCATAAGAGTTTTCTGACTATATCAGATTTGTGCTGGAGGTGTGGGACGTAGGTTGGAACGTTACTTCACGTCTGGTGGGACTGCTCCTTACTAAAGGTTTCTGGGAGAAGGTCTCTATAAACTATGGCCTGGTTACCAGTAAACATCTGGGGGAAAGCCCAGAACTTGCGCTTTTTTCCATGCTCCTGGGTTTGGTGAAATCTCTCAAAAAAGACATCCTACGTTTCTCTCTATCAGCAGCTAGGACTGTTATCCCACGCCACTGGAAGGAGCCGGTTCAGCCCTCCATAGCAGAGTGGTATGCCAAGATGGAGACTTGTTACCAGATGGAGGAATTGGCAGCTGAATTCACCAGTACACAGAGCATTTTTGTTGTCACATGGACAGAGTTGACCCTCTTTAGAGATTCACCCAATTTTCATGAGTTGTTCACATGACTTTGTTTCCTGTTATGCGGGATACTCATGGAATATTTAAATCCTTAAACGCATGTGGTGGCAAATCATAGAGACAGCCATACATACACCCTTCCAGCCCTCATATCTTGTCCTCTCTTTGTTTCCTTTCTAAAGTTCTTTCCCCCTATCATGCTTCTTGGTCTCTTTTCTTCCCCTTTTTTTTGCAACCCTGGATAGCTAGGCAACAAACAAGAGAACCATAGAGTTCCTAAGGGTATGTGCCCACAGGACGTTTTTTAAGCAGTCTTGAACGCAGCAAAACCTGAACTGCTTTCAAGGATCCTAGAGTCCTTGACAGTAGATTAGCTATGATCTTGTCTGCGTTTTCTGCGCTTTTTTTTGCTGCTGCGTTTTTCCTGTGTTTTTGCCATTGACTGCTGCAAAAACGCAGGAAAAATTAACATGTCAATTCTCTCCCATCCGGACCAAAAACGCAGGTATTTGACAGTTCTTCACACTTCTAAAACCAATGTGTGTGCACAGCGTTTCTGTGAAACACATTAGTTTTGCTGTGAATGAAAACCGCAGGAACAAATTAGCATAAATTACCATAAAACCAATGGTAAACTGCATGCAGAAAATGCAGAAAAAATGCAGCAAAAATGTCCTGTGGGCACATACCCTAATAGTTCTATTAGTTGTCAGTTTTTATTCTACATTTGAATACATATGTTTGAGACAGTATTTCTCTAGCGATAAAGCTTGAATTATAATGAGGCGATATATTCCTACGAAATGCTGACCACATTTTATGATGTTTTTCCTTCTCGGAGTCCGTTAAGTGACGGGGCTAATAATTGTAAAGTTTAAAAATTTTTCCTAATAAAAATAGATGTATTAAATGAAGAGCAGGTTGAACAGCTCCACCACATATAGTAGGAAGATATCGAGGACACAAGGATACCCACAAGATAGTGGATTATTGCAGGACTTTTCAAAGTGATTGCCCTGTTGCAACTTATTGCAAGAAATCTTTAGCACCATTTTTTGCAGGTATAAACAAATGAACATTATCAATAAAAAAGTTTAATGCATGTTTCATTCTTATTCTGTGATGTAAATTTTTCAGAAATAAGAGAAATCTACATATATGAACCAGTGTTAGTAACCAAGAAGGCAAAAATAGTGATATTTAAGAGACATTGGTCCTCGTTTAATCGTCATATACATAAGGTATATCACATCTCATTAACCAAAACTGATGGAGGAAAACTAGGGGCAAGTTTAGAATCAGTGGCAAAAATTAACCCAAAAATAGATTACCGTAAATATTTCAGGCACCATGTTTACTGTTCCCCAGATACACTCACCTTTTTCTTTCATTTCCTGAGGTTTGTCCCACGTGGACTCCAAAGTGCGGTTATTATAGTAGTACATTTTGCCATCAGCAGTTTTATATTCAGACCACTCTGACAATATGGTGGCTCCTGCTAAGGTCGCAGAAGATGCAGCTAGGGCCACTTGTGGATGAATCATTGGAACAATAGGAGGAGCAATACCTGGCAAGACACCTACAGATATTTTCACAAGTTTAGCCACACAGTGAGAGACAGCAAATCTTCAACATTTTTGTTACTGAAGGGGTTAGCTAATTGTACATGCATAGAGAATGCAGAGACATTGTTCATTCTTGATAGAACTTATTTTTTAATGTGCAAATAATGATGAAGTAGGCCATTCCAAAGCAGGAAAAGGCAGGAGAGGCATGGTTCACTTTCCACAGCACTCTCAATATGTTTGCAACCATTTTAAAGACAAAAATAAATAGACAAGTGATCTTACAGAGGAAAGCAGTGGCAGCAAATAGCAAGCATGAGGCCTGATGAATATCACAATTCAATTTGGGGAAAGTGGGTTTAAAAAGGAAACATGCCATGTCCCCAAAGGATTCTAACCTGCAGATATAGGATTAGCCAACAGGTTCATAGCATCACAATGCCCTCTGGCCACCTTAATGAAAGCAAGGTTACTGGAAGATTGACTTTATTCCTCCTGGAGCCACTGGTATTCAGTCAGAGGTGTGCTGGAAATGCTGTTTCCCTCATTGTAAACTTTATCTGAAGGTGGAAGGTGTGTAGCTGGAGTCAGGCTTAAGGTGGAAAACACACTTATGTGAAAGGCATGCGAGTATCTCGCATGGATCTTGCATGTCTCGCCAGGAACAGCCCCTGCCTCTCTGAACGGGAGCGCATTAGCTTATTGCATTTCTTTGCAGCTCCACGCTCCCATCTAGAGAGGCAGGGGTTGTTCCAGGTGAGTCAGGAGAAATACTTGCATGCAGCTCGCATAGTGTGCTTCCACCCTTAATATTAGATCTGTATGGTCGCTTGGATCAGCTATTTATCCTCTGCTGTGTTGACCAGCTGTTAATTACTTAAACCATCTGACTTCCCCCTTACCTAATGCTATAGTCAGCACTATAAATTTAGAGTTATCATTAGAGGTGTACATGTGTAGGATTGTGCACCTATTCTCTAATGCAAAGTAACCTCATTGCTAAGTATCTTGCAGTTACTAAAATGGCAGTTTGTCAGGGCAGGAATCAGGTACCCACACATTTTCACTCTTTTTTTAACCATGTGTTTTATTTCCAAGTCCATCTTTTCATGTGCTTTTGTTATCCACTTTCACCACTCAGCCACTCTCCCATTCCCCCTACCATGTACAGTTCTCATGTTCTTTTTACCTTGTTGAATAACCTCAATCCATCACATCCCAAAGCATTGCATCATAAGCCAGTCCAACCTCTGTCAACTTCAACCCATGCCCCACCTCACATAGAAACCCTGCTCCTCTTATTCACATTACTTATCGTAACACCGGTCTGTTTGTTCCCGGTTTCCCCAGCGATACTGTGCATGTTAGTGCTCTACTCTTATGCTTCTTCCCCCTAAAAAGGTAGGTTACCATTGTTGTCCATGTGTTATGTTCTCAGCTGCTTGACTATTCACATGTTCGGTCTCTAGCTGCTCTGCTGTATAGCTGTACGCGTGTCGCGAGGCCCTCGGCTGACCATCATCGTGTGTGGTCCTTGGCTGTTCTGCTGGGAAGCCATCCACGGTTTGCGAGGTCCTCTGCTGTGGTGCCACATGCACCAGGCATGCAACCATTGCCAGGTTCCCTAGGCCTCAGTTCCTGTGGTGGGTATGCTGGATTTCCTTTTGTGTCTAGGGTGCACGCCACCACACCTTCCCTGCTTTTATAGAGGCAGTGTGTGTACCTTGAATTGCTCTTCCCAGCCTATTGCCGAGGGTCAGCTTCTATTTAAAGCTCCCATTCCCTATTGGGCATTGTCAGAGCTTTACATTAGGTTGCTTAACCTAGATATGCGAGGAGGTCCAGCCTGCTGCTTCTGGCCAGTCTTATCAGCTCCAAAGCTGCATGCCATCAGTATTTGTGTTGCTGAGTGTAATTGTTCCTGTCTTTGTCACTGGACCCGTTCTTTCCATGTGTCTACTGTGGCACCAGCTTCCTTGCCTTGTATGTGAAATTCATCTGTGTCTTATACATTGAACCTAGTTAAATTAGCAAATAAATCTGGAAAGAGAAAAAGCACAAATGAGGTCTTATCTTTTATACAGAAATGCGCTAATAGTGCATGAGAGGCTCACCTTTGGTGGTTGTGAAAGACACAACCACTATATACGTGTATGACAGCTGCTGCGGACCCACAAAGGAAAATGTCGGTACAGGGTAACAAATTTAGGTATAAACCCACGCTGCTGTAATATGAACAAATACTTTCAGATCAGTCCATGCAGGTACAGATGATTTATTGTGTCAATGTGTTTGAGCCACCACAGGCTCCTTCCTCAGGACAACTGCATATGAATTGTCCTAGGAAGGAGCCCGTGGTGGCTCTGAAACGTGTTGACACAATCATCTGTATCTGCATGGACTGATGCAAAAGTATTCGTGGATGCACAATTTTGTAACCCTGTACCGACATATGTACTTTGAACCTGAAGTCCTTCTGTGCCTTGAACCTCAAGACTGTGATTTTCCTGTATCCAGAGATTAAACTCTGTAATTTCCTGAAGGTGAATTCTGGTGTTTCTGCTGAGCGAGTGCTATGCTGCAGTGCTCACATCACCCAGCTCAAGTCCCTTGTTGTAGTCTGTCACTCAGCTCCGGGTCCTTGCCTGCTGGGCTTGTACTACTCTGCTCTTTAAGCACCACCCAGCTCTGGTCCGTTCCTGCCATACTTGTCACTCAGTTCCAGTCTGTGCTTGCTGTGCTCATATATTGTGCTGTGTTCACACCACCCAGCTCCTTTGTCCTCTCCGGCGGTGCCTGTGTCACTCAGCTCCAGACCATGCTTGTTGTGCTTGCACTGTTCTGTTGTGATCACACTACCCAGCTCTGGTTCGCCCTTGTAGTGCCTATGTCATCCAGCTCAGGTCCACTCCTACTGTGTCTGCGCCATCTTGTTTGTGTCTTTTCCAGCCAGTATCCAATGTACGGTATCTGATCACTGCTGCCTGGAGCCATGTGTGATGTTTTGAGTCTGATGACCGCTGTCTTCTGCCAAGAACCGTGTCCAATGTCCGGTATCCTAGATGTCCTGCCTTTGTCTTAGATGTACAGCCTGTGTCCAGATGTTCTGTCTGAGTTCCTGGTCATCCAGCCCGTGTTCCAAAGTCGGTCCTGTCAGGTTCCATGGAGCGTTCATTCCTCGTGTTCCTGAGGGGTCTCCAGCTTTGTCATGCCCGTGTTCCTGAGGAGTCTCCAGCCTTGTATTCCAGTGACTGCTCTGCCTGAGTTTCCATGACCAGTCCAGTTTGTGTCCCAAAGTTGACTTGTCTGTTTGTGGACCTGTGCTCTCAATGTTGCGCCTGCATACCGGTGTCTGACCTGGTCCCTGGTGTCCATCCAGTGATGACGTCAGCCTGAGGTTGGTATCTGATGTTCTCCTGCTGTGCTAGTCGTACACCTGGGGCCTGTTTCAGAGGTCATCCTAATATGCCCGTGCTAGATGACCCTGGACTGCATCAACCCTAGATGATGCTCCTGCCATGCCATCGCCTGATGTCTGCCAACTTGAGATATTCTCCTTGCCTGATGTGCGGAATCGGGAACCTGGCATTGTTGTACTTTTATCTTTTACTGTACAGAGTCCCAAGTAAACTTCATGTTCCTTATACCAGAAGTTATGCGGTGTCTTCAAGTCCTGACTATTACCACTCAGCTGCCATAGACCCTGGTACCGTAGCTGCCCTTCCCTAGTCCGGGCAACCAGGGTCCACCCTGTGGTCCAGTGGATCAACATACTACTACATTGGGCGCACGCCCTTGTCGCTGTTCGCTAGGTGACTGGGAGCGTAAGCAAGCGTTCGTGACACTTATACACAATCATCTCCCTCTGTTAATTGCGCTCTCTGGAATTGATAGTCTGTATACAAAAGCTTTCTTACATTCACAACTACTTTCTCACTAACTCTCAATCTGCTGGACCTCACTGAAACCTGGATTCACAAGTCCGACAAAGTTTCTCCTGCAGCTATTTCTCATGACAGCTCTTACATTTTTCCCATTCCTCAAATCCTGCGAACAGACATGGTGATTGAGTCGGCTTACTGTTGCTCCCACAATGCCCTCCCAAGCCCATCCCCCTAGCTCCATCACTCCCGATTCCTTGCTTTTGAGGTCCTCACCATTAGGCTCTTCCATTTCCTCTCCCTCAGAGTAGCAGTTGTATACCATTCCCTAGGTTCACCCACCCAGTTCCTTGACTATTTCTTTGTGTGGTGTCGCACTTCATGTCCTCAGAATTACCAACCCATATCCTGGAGATTTCAACATGCCCATAAACAGAACTACCTAAGTCCTAAAGTGCAGGTCCTCATCACAAACCTTTGCGGGGATTATCTGGCCTCCTACTATACAGAGAAAATATAAGTCAGTAAATCTGCTCCCAGCCTCCAAGCACCGTTATTTCCATCCCTCCCCACATCTCCTCTGGCTCGCTATCCACATTTGACCCAGACAAAAAGTAGTCTCCAGGCTCCTCTCCCTCTCATCCTACTTCATGCACCACTGAACTCACATTCTCTCACACCTACTCCAGTCTCTCTGGTCATCACTACTCACCTAATCAAAATCCTTAAAGGGAACCTGTCAGACTGTTTATGCCCCTCCAGTTATCACTCTGTACCTGGAGCTTCATAATACTATTCTAATCATCCCTGTCTGAGCTCATAGTGTAATAATGTGAAAGGTGAAAAAAAAAGCATTTATACACTTACATTTCCTAATGTAATGAGGCAGTCAGTCTCCAGCTTGGAGGACGGGGACTGTTTGGCAGGTTAATAGTTAACATTTCAGCCTTGTGCTAGAACATGTTGGGAGACCTGATGTGATGTCACAACCATGTGACTACAATAGGCGGAGATAAGTTCTCATAGAACACAATGTTTGCTGGCTTAGCTCTGCCCACTATGGGTCACATGACCGTTACATCACACAGGTCCTTTAGCCATCCAAGTTAAGAGTGAGTTAACTATTATCCTGCCAGACAGTCCCCCTCCTCCAAGGTGGGGACTGAAATCCAAGTGTATAAATGCTTTTTTTATTCTCCACCTTTCACATTACACTATGAGCTCAGACAGGGATGATTAGAATAGTATTATGAAGCTGCAGGTACAGATAGTGATAACTGGGGGGGGACATAAACCACCTGACAGGTTCCCTATAAAGAGGACCTGTCACCCCCCTGCTGCATGGCAATCTAAATGCAGTCTGCTGCATTCAGAGAAGGGGTCCCCCATGTGTCTGTGTGCCCCGAGATATAGCCTTTGTAAAACTTAAGAGTTAGAAGCCATGGAGGCAGTCACCGTGGCTAGAGTGAGCTTGATTGACTCTGGCCATTCCATCCCCCACTGCCTCTCTGTGTTGCTTCTACTGTGATGTTTATGCTTTGTCAGAGCAGGACTCTGGAGCTGATGTCAGGACAAATGATTTGCATGCTGTGAGTGACATAGAAGAGGAGGGCAGAGCCATCACAGCAGAAGCAGCACAGAGAGGCAGGGCCAGGGATGAATCTTATTACAATAACGCACCCATCGGGGCGTGATAAAGGATCATGGAGGCTG
This sequence comes from Allobates femoralis, assembly GCA_033576535.1. Lineage (NCBI taxonomy): Eukaryota > Metazoa > Chordata > Amphibia > Anura > Aromobatidae > Allobates > Allobates femoralis. The sequence continues at coordinate 465,793,629 of JARQOC010000004.1, forward strand.
CAAAACAGGCCCAGGGGACTATTGCATATAACCCCCACTTCATTATCATCCTAATGAGTAAGAATAAAAACGTTTTTTACAACATTGAAAACAAGCATTTAGCAGAGGAATAGTTATAATGGTAATAGGAAGGTGCAGGGACATGTATAGAAAGCTTTAGGTGGCTTTCAGGAGGTCACAGGTTCCCATTAATCTCTCACTTTCTTCTGGTAGCTTCCGCACTGCCTTCAAGCACTATTATTTTTTCAAGAAAACCTCTCTTGACCTGTCCTGCACAAATAACTACAGACCAGTCTCCAATCTCCCCATCATCTCTAAACTCTTGGAGCACCCGGTCTACTCCTGACTCACACGTTAACGGTCCACTCACTCTCTTCTAGATCTGTTCCAGTCTGGTTTCCGCCCCCTACATTCGACAGAAAGTGCCCTCAAAGTGACCAATGATCTTTAGACAGCAAAATGTAATGGTGACCACTCTGCATATTCTTCTTGACTCTTCTGCAGCTTTTGGCACTGTTGACCAACATACCCTACTCTCTATGCTCTACTCAATCAGCATAAGGAACACTGATCTATCCTGGTTCTCTTCCAATCTTTCGGACCAATCTTTCAGTACATTATTTGCTGGCTCCCTTTCCTCTCACTATTGGGGTCCCTCAGGGTTCAGTCATTGGTCCTCTTCTTTTCTCTACAGAGCCCCAATCTGACAGCCAGTGAGCAGATTTGGCTTCAAGCACCACCTTTATGCTTTTAACACACAACTATACACTTCATCCCCTGACCTTACCCCCAGCTGTATTACAGAACGTCAATGACTAACTGCAGTTTCCAACATCACGTCTGCTCTCTAGCTGAAACGCAACGTTTCCAAAACTGAACTTATGGCCCTGCCGTCCAATAACCTGATAAATCTGACATCGTCCTGTCATTGTGTGGCAACAAGATAACACCTAAGCAGCAGGCTCGCTGTCTGGGTGTTAAGTTTGATACAGATCTTTCCTTCACCTCCTATATACAATCTCTTGCTTGCTCTTCTTGCTTACATCTGTACAACAACTCTACAATCCATTTCTTTCTTACCATGGAAAAAACAAAAACCCTCACTATGGCCCTGATCCACTCCCGCCTTGATTATTGCAATTCTCTATTAATTGGCCACCCCCTTACTAGACTTTCCCGTCTCCAATCTATCCTTAATGCAGCAGCCAGGGTCACCTATTTAGCTAATCGTTACTCGTACACTTCCGCTCTGTGCCAGTCATTTCACTGGCTGCCCATACTTTACAGGATCTAATTTAAATAGCTTCTTTTCACCCACAAAGCTCTTCACATCGCGGTACCTTCCTACCTGTCCACACTCATCTTGGTCCATCAACCTACCAGTTATCAATGCTCCGTAAGTGACTTTCGATTAACATCTGTTCTATTCCGTTCCCCTCACTCTCGGCTCCAAGACTACTCCTGCGCTGCACCAATTCTCTGGAATGCTCTACCCCAAGAAATTAGATGTACACAATGTACACAGTTTTAAGCGCTCCCTAAAAACACATCTTTTTAGGGCAGCCTATCACTCTCCGTAATCAAAGTCCTTTACACATAGGCCATTCACTATTTCTTGGAACATAACTCTCCGACAAACTCCACTGCACCCAAAAGCACTACAAAGATTGGCTGGTGACTGGCTCATACAGCCTCTAACAATCATTTCCTCAAGATGTCTGGACCATCATTGTAAATAAGCAACTGTACTTTGTGCCCCCCCACCTCAGACTGTAAGCTCTTACGAGCAGAGTCGTCATTTTTGCTTTAATAATTGTATTTTTTATACTTATGTTACGGATGACCGTTTGTATATGATTATTTACATTGGAGCTTCATAGCTAAAGATTATTATTAGCAAATGCCAGACATGGTTCATAGCTCGTGAGCAGACACTAAGCACACCGCGCTACTAGGACAGATCACGCTGCACAGATGTGCTAAATCGCAAGCTTTCAAAAAAGCGTGGGTGTTCTTAAAGGCACTGAACACTGTGTAATGAGCATTGATCATAGCTGCTCTAGGCATGACTGACTGAAATCCACAGCCTCCTGGGAGGAATAAAACTCATTTTCTGACAGTAGCCAGGCTTTCAGGCATCTGTTGACCAGCTTTAGATATTAACTCCATACCTGCAGGGTAATGGCTTTTCTTTTTACATGACAGCTCTCCATTAAAAAGATCTGTTTTCATGTAAACAGTCAACAAATAAACCTTGTGTAGTCAGATACAGTGGTCACATCGAAAACGTCTTACATAAGAGGTGTATGTTATAAGATACATAAGGTTACATAAGAGATGTATGCTATAAGATTTTGGGAACTGATGTCAGGCACCTCTAGGTGTCAGTGATAGACATTTGGACCATGAAATTTGCTAAATTTAAAAAAAATTACACTTTTTTTTCTTTTTAACTGAAGGAGTGGTCAACTACTATAACAACACCTTCTGGTTTCACTCGTTTCCCTCAGTTCAAATACTCTGTACCCTCATCAATACCAGCACTGTTCGTAATAGTGGTTTGGGACTCACGTGATGTCATACGAGCCCAGCGTCCAATCACAGCTAGCTTGGGACGAAATAAACAAACATGAAAAGATGTTGCAGCTGTCGCTCACTTCCTGTTGATTGCTCATTTGATCCAAAGGCAGGGAGACAGAAACAGACTGTTTGGACACGGTCTCACGTGATGTCAATGTCATGTGGGCCTGAAACCGCTACTACTAACAAAGCTGGACTGGTGCCAGAATGGGAGGAGAGTGCAGGGTCTTTTGTTTTATCTGGGGAAAACATGTGGGGCCAGGTGGCGGTGTCCTACTAGTGGACAATCCCTTTCAATGGCAATGTCACTGCATTATTAAAACTCCACTTGGGGCATTCCATGTCAAGTTATCCAAATCTGATTTTTTTTTTTTTAATCAGGTCTTCAGATTCTCTTTTCTTTTTGAAGTGCAACTTTTGTGAATTACAAATAAAAGGTTCTGCATTTTTATCCTCAGTAATTCATTTTTTATAGAATTCTAAAGCATTGAAAGTGTGAATTTTGGGCTTGATTGAGGTTACGTTATCATATCTCAGGTTAAACATAAGATAAAGAGATGGGAGATGCACAGTTTTGTTTAGAACAGTGTAAGCTTTGATAGGTCACAAGATTGTTGATATGTTTTAGAGGAGTCAAATTTTGGAAAACCAATGGTGTATATTTTCTAAACAAAAATGCATTTGCATTACTTGCGTTCTTGGTTACATTTGCACAGGGACTCAAGATGGGCTCTCCTCGGGATCATAATTTAAAATGTAATTTTCTCCATACAGTCATCCTTATCGTATGTTTAATACTAAATTCAAAGAAGCAATATCTTTACCAACTATTTAAATATACATGTATCGCTTTTTTTTGCAAGATAACATAACATGTCCTTTCAAATTTTTAAACGGTAGTTAAAGGGAACCTGTCAGATCCCCAGTGCACCCAGAACCATAAGCTGCACCGCACATGATTGAAAGTCGTCCGTACTTCCGGTCATGCACAATAATGTGATTACTTTCAATCATGCGCGGTGAGCCTCTCTGAAGCCAGGGGTGCACACACTTGGTGACAGATGCTCAATGGTGAGGTATACACAGCGCTGTTAATAAAGCGATTGGGATGTTAGAATGACTTTTTCTAAAGATCGGTTTATGTATGCTGCAACATGCTGCGACTATCAGCCAGATATTTGAGATACATGAACAGAACTGCTCGTGGTTCTGGGTGCACAGGGGGCCTGACAGATTCCCTTTAACTTTTCAAGCTATAAAATAAAAATCTAAACTTGCATTAAATAATAGTAAGGGATATTCACACACAGCGATCTCGCCGGAATCAGCGACCTCGCCAGCAATATTGCTGTATGTGAAAAGCAGCAGTGACTGGGTCCCTGCTGTGAGGTCGCTGATCGTTATACAACGATCAGGACCATTTTTTGCTCGTTGGTCTCTGGCTGTGCAGCACACATCGGGTGTTTGACAGCGGGAGACCAACGAGCGCCAGTCCAGAGAATGCAGGGAGCCGGTTCGGGCAGTGACACTGCCACCAGCCACAGCAGCATGCACCCAGCCACGCAGTGCACGCTGGGACATGTAGTCATAAGACTACATGTCCCAGCGTGCACTGCGTGGCCGGGTTCACAGCGCGCCCAATGTGTAACAAGGATATACATCGGGTAACTAAGCACAGCGCTGTCCTAGTTACCCGCTGTGTATCCTGGTTACCAGCCTGTAAGCGGGAGAAGGCTGGTAACCAAGATACACAGTGGGTAACTAGCACAGCGCTGTGCTTAGTTACCCGATGTGTACCTTAGTTACCACCCTTCGCCCGCTTACCCAGCGATGTGGAGGTCAGCTTCCTGGTTCCTGAGGAGATCTGCCTGTGACAGCTCCCCAGCGACCACAGCGCGATGTTCCAGCGATACTGGTCGTTGTCGGGATCGATGGAACACTGCTGTGTGTTTAACGGCATCCTAAGGCTTTAAAATTACCTTTTATCATCAATTTGGCCCTTCAACTTGGCGAGATTTAATCTTGTCCACAATCTAACAATGGCCATTTCCCTTTGAGTCAGAGTACTTACGGCTGTTATGGGGTTTGGGTCACCTAAATTAAGCTCTCGTCACACACGACGACGCACCAGCAATCCAGACAATGATAAAGATCCTGTAGGGATCGTTGGTACGTCGTTACCTGGTTGCTGGGGAGCTGTCAAACAGGCAGATTCCTCAGCAACCAGTGAGCCACCTCCACATCGCTGGTAACTACGATAAACCGGTGTTTACCATGGTTACCAGCCTGTGAGATCGCTGATCTCTCGTTGTCACACGCAGTGATGCGTGCTGACCAGCGGGAGACCAACGATCTAAAAATGACCCAAAGAACTTTGCAACGATCAGCGATCTCACAGCAGGGGCCTGATCGCTGACAAGTGTCACACTTAGCAAGATCGTTAGCAAGATTGCGGTTACGTCACAAAACCTGTGACGTTACAACAATCTCGCTAACGATCTCGTTATGTGTGACAGGGGCATTAGTATCTGATTTTTGTTTACTTTTGAAGAGGACCTGTCACCCCCCCTGGTGCTATGCTAACTGAATGCAGCTTGTCTGCTGCATTCAGGGAAGGTACCCCCATGTCTCTAAATCCCCTGTAAATTGTTAAAAAGACTTAAGAACGTGTACAGATAATGAGTCCGGAGGGACTTACTCAGTAATGAGTCATCACTGTTGCTGGTGTCCTCCCTGCCTTCAGACCTCTGTGCCACCTCCAGCCCTTTCTTACTCAGCCTTCTGACGACTGGAAGTGGAGAGGACACCAGCAACAGCAATGACACATACAGGAATCCGGAACAAGAGAGGGCTAGAGGTGGCACAGAGAGGACCACCTCCAGAGCTGCATTCAGTTAGCATAGCACCAGGAGGATGACTGGTCCTCTTTAATATATCTAGTTTTCTAGGATATACAAAAGATGGTAATGGATTAGAAAGACGCAAGAAAGTCACATCTACTACTACATTATCCTAATCTTTGGTGAGTACATTAGCCAGCCACTAGGGCCGATCACATTCAATTGATACAAATCCATATAGTTAGGTAGTAGAGATACTGGGAAATCCCAGTGGAGCTCAGCAGCTCTATACACTACATATATAATAAATAGGAGAAAAAATAGAGCATATTGCCCTTCCTTCCTGCACTCTCAAGCACCATTGGTATGGATTTGGACTTGCCACTTATATGGACTGATCTGCTCGTAACCTGAGCAACAATCTATTGGGGGTTTGCTACTCACAGCGCAGCCAGTCTAATATATGTGACTACTTAATGGCTTGTATCTGTGATTTCCCTAAACAAGGGTTGAATTAACTATATCCCCATGAATTGTATGTGATTGTCAATCCATTTGTGTAAAATATCCTGCTGTACCTGGTGCCAGTGCATCTGTAATAATTGCACTTTATGTCTCTTGCACCTTAGTGTTGATTCTGTCTCTATAAACATAAATAAACCAAGTGTTTTTATATGCAAAGTATTGAGGCAATATGCTCTATTTTTTCTCCTATTTATTATACCGATCACATTCAATGGTCACATAAACCAGTTATGTCATTCATTGTCTATCTTGTGCCACCTTCAACCACTTCATGGACTTCATTGTTGCTGAATTAAAAAATCCTTGTTTATATTTCTGTTTCACTACAGAGAACCCACAGAGAGGAAATTGGAGCTTATATACGGCACAACTGTAGAGACAGTCAAATTCACTGAGGATTTAAAACCTTTTTGTGCAATTTATTTTCAACACGTTTCAGGGTCTTCATGCCCCTTCAACAGACAAATCAGAGAAACGCGTTGAGATTAAATCACACAAAAAGGTTTAAATCCTGTCAGTGAATTTATTGACTAGTCTGTACAGTAGTGGGGTTCTACTCTGTGGATATCTGGGCTATTACTCGGGGAGACTGCTGCAAGATATTATATGCAACTTAAGTGGTTGGGACTTTTCACAACCACCTCTGGTGAGTATTTTTCTTATTTATCACAAATGTCACATCACAGGTAAACCCTATATGAGCCTTGTTTTTCCTTTCCAGTAAATTGCTCGCTACATGGAATGAAAGTGTGGTATTGCTGTGTCCCATGATTGGTTTTGCTTCCAATTAGGTTATAACAAACTCTCCTCTTCTTCATATTCCTTATCTGTACAGTATTTTTCTCATTCCTGTTACAAACTTGCATGGGTGTTAAGGTTTGGTGTGAATATGGCCTCTGTAAGCTTGAGCTACGGGCATTTCAAAGTGACTACAAGTTTTCCTGCCAAGCATAAGGCGGCTCACTTCATCACTATTGTAAAAATCTTTCACCTTATCCACTATAAAATTTATCTAATGCAGATTTGACTTCAAGACTTTTGAATTTTCATTGTTTATATAAGGGGTTTTAATAAAAAATAAATAAAGTATGACCTGATTGACAGCCCAACTTGAATTTTGGTAAAGATGTGGCTAGGAGCTTAGGAGATGCATGTGATTTTTTTGCAAGTTATTGAATTTTCGGAAATGAGTTTTGAAATTGTGTTTCATTTCTCATTGGAAAATATTAACAAAAATACTCTTGTAACATTTTCTCAAAGCCGGCACTGTTCTGAGTTGAATGGTGTTTTTCCCATTCCTGTCTTGTTTCTTGCCCGATTTATATTAGAAAGGCATGCAACACAAAAATTCACATTTTTTTCAAAACTTTGAAAATTAAAAAAACAAAAATTTATGAAAAAAAATTTTCTTTGACATTTTGCATCTTCTAACGCAACATTACCAAAGAACAAATTCTCAAAAGAATTAATAATATACAGGCAATATTCATTGGTTCATTTGACATGGAATGACCCTTTTAGAACAAAATACACAGACGATACAGAGTTGGTGCATAGTTGAAATAAACAGTTTTTCTTCATATATACTTGCATTGGTGCAACCAGGTGTAACACACAATTTTACAATCTCAGGGACTTTTAATGCACTTCAGAAAGCGGAATTATCTCAAAGTGAATAACACACAAACATATACATGCAGGACAAGGAGAGATCACTTAGAAATATGTAAAAGAGAACATAAGCAGTGATGGGATAACAGAAATGTGACAAACTTTTAATATGGCTTAAACTCAGGTCAACTAAACTGTAAAGGCCCAGTCACACATAATGACGCACCAGCGATCCCGATAACGATGTGCAGAGATCGCTGGTGCGTTTTTCACACTGCTGGTAAGATGTCAAACAGGTATCTCACCAGCGATGTGAAAAACAACGCACTAGTGATCCAGAATTATACCAAGGTCGTTGGGAATTGTTTCTCCATAGCGTAGCATTGAGATGGTTGGTCATTGTCCCTATCAAACACAACGATATAGTGCTCCCAGCGGGAGCGCAACGACTTAGAAATGACCCAGAGCAGTGTGTAATGATCAACGATCTCATACCAGGGGCCAGATTGTTGGTGCGTGTCACACATAACGACATCGTTAGCGGGATCGCTGTTGCGTCACAAAATCTGTGCCGCAACAGCGATCTCGTTTTGTGTGACAGGGCCTTAAGTCACTTTATCTACAGGTGCTGGGGGTAGGGAGGGATAAACGATGCATCAACAAAAGGTATTATGTACTTGTGCATTCACTACCATGCCAAACAAAAAACTAAAAGATTACGAAAAAAAGTTACCGGTTTTGGTAGTAGCCACTGTCTTTACATATGGGCAGCTTACTATTTGCATCATTGCTACACCTGCAAAATGGACATGCAAACAGATTTGAACATGGCTATCACTATCTGCTAACATGTAGCTGGACACCGCACACATTACATCAATAACCAAACCTGAACAGAAAAGAAGTGAACTTTGTCATTTTTGGATTCTTAAAGTACTAAAGGTGCATTTTGTGTTATTCCCTAGGATAATGCAGCCATACTTTAGCTGTGATTGTAAATACTGCATGCCCCTTCTCGACCGTTCTAGGATTCAGAAATATTTTCTACGTACGAAAAACACACAATTACTGAAAATGGACGAAGAAGCAAATGCTACAGGGCTGTGTGTCGAATGCAATATCATTATTACTTATCAAGTTCCTCTATTAATTACCAGGATGTATCCAGATAAGTGACCTCTGAGGCACAATTGCTAACCAAAGATGCACACAAAAGGAGCAAATACACTGAATGTGAAAACAGCATACGGGATCACCCACAGGTCTGAGAATAACAGAGGGGTAAAGAATTATTAACATTTCAGAAGTTCTACTAAGGCTGCTTTCACATCAGCGTTTTTTGAAATTCGCGGCAGATGCGGTGAAAAAAACGCATCTGCCGTGTTTAACGCATAACCGCGACACTTGCGGCACACTTGCGACAAGCCCCATGCAATGTCTATGGGGCTTGCGGTAAGGGTGCAGCAGGTGCGGCAAGTGCGGTTTCGGCACTTGCGGCAGGTGCGGCCGCGAAAAAAAATGCTGTCAGCCGCGGTTTTTTTTCACGGCCGCCCCTGCCGCAAGTGCCAAAATCGCACTTGCCGCAAGTCCGCCTATACCTTGTATGGCGTTTACCGCAACCGCGCCGCAAGTGCAGCCGGTATGCAGTAATCGCGGCAGATGCGGTTTTTTCACTGCATCTGCCGCGATTTGAAAAAAAACGCTGATGTGAAAGGGCCCTAAGCAAAGTGCTGTCCAAAAAAGTATCAAAAACAGGGTTTTTGGTTTGTACGTTATTTGTAAAGAAGGTACAGTAAGCTGCTTCACCAACGACACAGTAATCCTGACTGAAGCAGTCCCTATCTGATGTATTTAAAACCTGCTTATGTGTGAATATACCTCTAGAAAGGACTCAGGCAGGACTTCATATAATATGGGCTGTCTGTAAAACTAGCTTTTGTGTGCAAAACTCATAAGGGAGGGGCAATCAGTTTTTTATAGTTCAGTTCTGTTGGTGAATGGACGCGGTTATGCAGACGTGTTCATCGTGTGCACAGCTCATGTTCATCTGCGCTAGTATTATTCCTGCCCTGCAGGAAGAGGGAGGTTCCCCGCCCCTCCCTTATGAGTTTTGCACACAAAAGCTAGTTTCACAGACAGCTCATATTATATGAAGTCCTGCCTGAGTCCTTTCTAGAGGTATATTCACACATAAGCAGGTTTTAAATACATCAGCTAGGGACTGCTTCAATCAGGGTTACCATGTCTTTGGTGAAGCAGCTTACTGTACCTTCTTTGCAAATAACGTACAAACCAAACACCCTGTTTTTGATACTATTTTAGACAGCACTTTTAATAAAAAATCCAAGTTAGCAGCAACAGTTTTTGTGTGATTTTCTGTGCAAATTTTTGCACTTAGTTTTTTTTAGTTCAGTTTTGGTGGTGAATGGACGCGGTTATGCAGACGCATTCATCGTGTGCACAGCTTATATTTATCTGTCCATAAGTAGCCTGCACGCTACAACTCTGCCATCTGCAGTCATTGTTAAGTATTTCAATATGTACTTACAAAAAAACATGTATACATGGCAAATTAGAATTTGTCTGAAAGCCTGCTTCTGTTTCAGACACAGACCAAATATTATCCAGACTTTCATTTTTTTCACCACCACAAAAAAAAAAACCTTTCCTTACCTGCTGAACTGCATCATTTCTCCTATGTAGATTAGATCTGACTAAGCCAAGTTCTTAAATACAAATTACTGTTTTTGCCCTGTACATATTATGAAGTCTGAAATCATCTCATTCCCAGATACATTTGACCTTGTCCAATAGTGAGCTCGTATTTGGTGTTTTTCTTTTCATCATCCTGTCAGATATACTATTAAGAATTTTGCTGCCAATTATTGTTTCCTCTAGATCAGAAATTAATATTTAAAGGGAACCTATCATGTCCAAAACTGTGACAGCCTGGCATACTTGCAGAATGAACAGCTGGAAGTTAGCATATATGAGAGGCTTACGTGGTAGGCATGGCTAAATGTTTTACCAAAAAAATAAATGCTCATTTTTAAATCCACGCAGTCATAGAGTTGATTATAATAGAAGCGGGGTCTGGAGGTAAGTTTCCCCCAGGTGGATGAATGCAGAGGGGGGGGGTAGCCCCTCCTTGCATGACTAATTATAGCTACTAAGATCTTACCCACAGGCCCCTGCTTTTATTATAATCAACTGCACAACTAAACAGACTTAAAAATGAACGCTTACTCCTTTCAAAAAATTTAAGGCCGAGGCACTCCCACTACCGCCAAACCACACCTACCAGCGCACCCACTAACTTCCAGTCTAAACTGCAAGTTTGCAGACGGCCTCGGTTTTCAGTCAGAGGCACAGCCAGAGCAGTTTCCATCACGGTTCACTACATTGTGGCCCAGCACTGACCCAGCATTAATTCAGAGCCAGCTGTCGGTCAGTGCAGGAGTATCGTTATAGCCTTCGTTCACTGTATACTGAGCGATGAAACTGCTCTAACCGCGACCTTATCGTGGAGGCCTGAAAATGCTGGAGGAATAATGGTCATTTCCTCCAAATATCAGGCTTTATGTAGTGGCCAGGCAGGTTTAGGCTATGTGCGCACTTGCCGGGTTTTGGGCGGTTTACCTGTGTAAACGCCGGTTTGTTTACATTAGTTTTATTTAAATTTATGTTAATCCAAACCAGCGTTTGGATTAACATTAAAACCAATGTAAACCGACCAAGGCTGTGCACACACCGGCGGTTACACAGCCTCATCCGTTGCTAACCCGCAGGTTTCCCAGCGGGTTAGCAAAGAATGAGCTTGTTCTATAAAACGCCGGTTCTTCAGCGGCTGCAAGCAGAATCATGTGCTGCTTCCAGCCGCTGCAGAATCGCCGCTGTGCAACCACCGGCTACCGCCCGTCACCCGCCCGGCTCCCGCCGCACATACCCGCCAGGAAGCCGGTGGATGGCGCCGGAGCATCCTGGCAGGTTCCGCCCAGCCGCCGACGACCAACCCGCCGGTAAGTGTGCACTTACCCTTAGAATACCACTAAGGCTGCTTTCACACTGGTTTTTTCTCTGATCAGTGTTCATTAGGTTTTGTTTGCCAAAACCAGGAGTGTATCCAAAACTCAGAACAGGTGTCAATCTTTCAGTTATACTTTTTCTCTGCAAGTTCCTCTCCTGGTTTCGGCACACAAAATCTAATGAACACTGACCAGGAAAAAACTGCAGTGTGAAAGCAGTTTAAGGGTAAGTGCACACTTACCGGCGGGTTGGTCGGCGGCGGCTGGGCGGAACCCGCCAGGATGCTCCGGCGCCGTCCACCGGCTTCCTGGCGGGTATGTGCGGCGGGAGCCGGGCGGTGACGCTACGGGGTGCACAGCGGCTTCTCGGCGGCGATTCTGCAGCGGCTGGAAGCAGCACATGATTCTGCTTGCAGCCGCTGAAGAACCGGCGTTTTATAGAACAAGCTCATTCTTTGCTAACCCGCTGGGAAACCTGCGGGTTAGCAACAGATGAGGCTGTGTAACCGCCGGTGTGTGCACAGCCTTGGTCGGTTTACATTGGTTTTAATGTTAATCCAAACGCCGGTTTGGATTAACATAAATTTAAATAAAACTAATGTAAACAAACCGGCGGTTTACACAGGTAAACCGCCCAAAACCCGGCAAGTGCGCACATAGCCTAAGTGTAACCTGCAGATTTACCACATATCTGCAGGTTGTGTTTTTTTAAACACGACAGGTTCCCTTTAACCCCTTCACGACTAAGGGCGTATACGTACGCCCCTTGGTCATGTCCCTCCCTTTGATGTGAGCTCACGCGTTAAGCTCACATCAGATCTGTACACTGTGTAATGGAAAAAAGAAAGTCAAAACGCAAAAATTACTTTTTTGTGGTTGTTTCAACATTGCAAAAAAAAAAAAAAAAAAAAAAAATGCATTCAAAATATTACATCCACCCAAAATCATCATTAGAAACGTCAGCTCAAGACTCAAAAAATAAGCCATCATACAGCCCCACATCCTGAAAGAGGAGAACACTACAGGTCATGGAAAATGGTGCCAAGAGTGCAATTCTAACTTCTGCATTGATTTTTTTTTACCACTTAGATAACAGTAAAAGAATACATGTTCAGCTTGAGGCATTATACTAACGTCAATTTTACCACAGTGAACATGATGAATAAAAACCCCAAAACACAATCGTGTAATTCCACTTTTTTTGCAATTTCATGGCGCTAGAATTTTTTTCCCGTTTTCCAGTACACTATAAAAATAAAATCAATAATGTCATTCAAAAATAAAATTTGTCCCACAAAATCAAGCCCCAAAATGGCTATATAAAGGGAGGGAAAAACGAAAAATTGCCTGGGGGTGAGGGGGTTAAATTGCTTCCAAACCACTTCACAGAAGATTTGAAGTTATGCTAAAAACTGAACTCTATAAATCCACTATATACCATTAGGTCTATCATTTTAGGGCATATTCCCATGTGTGGTATCTACTGCAGACATACTGTTGATTTGACTCACGTTTCCCCGTTTGCTTTGTAACAGTGACACGCTGCCAATCAGTTAACACTGTAAATATACAAGACCTGAAAAACCTCATTACAAAGGCTTTTATATTTCTGTAACACAAGCATTTCACTTGCAGATGGAACAACTGCAGCACACCCTTACAGTTTAATCAGAACTACTCTTCTCATAATTGCCTATCGCATACACAATACCCACTTTCACGTACTGCATTTGCCACCATCCTTCATGGTTAAGGGCCCCTAAAAACTTGACTTGATATACAGAAAGAAATCCAAGTACTGATACATTACCTGGTAGTGGTATGGGCATGCCAGGAAGGGGAACACGAAATGGGGGTACCATAACTGGTGGAAAAGCTGGAATTGCTGCTGTGGGTTGTGGCAAAGCGTGAGTAACAGTTGGTGGTAATGCCTGGGTCAGTTGCTGAGGAAGAGTCTGTACTGAAGAGACTGTGGGCATAGAAATAGCAACACTGACTGCAGAAGTGGTTGTCACAGCAATACTGTGAGACTGATCAGGAACAGACGAACCTATATGAAAAAGAAACAGTACACTTTCACCAACAGCTGGCTTTTTACACACAGATCTTATATGCAATAGTGTTGAATGAGTTTAAACCCCCCATCACCCCCTGTGATGTGGGATTATTAAAGGAAGAATATATCAATTTATCATTCCCCATACAGTCTCCAGTATACTCTTCTCATATCCGATTTCTTAATACAAACATAAGAGAACAATATAAAATGTTATCTTGGATATCAGGCATCTTCCTGCATGAAATACAAGCTACAGCACACGCAAGTAGGAATAAGTAAGCTGAAATCATACTTACTAGGCACAACTTGTGGGAGAGAAGTAGACGTACTAGTGCTCATTGTAGAGGACTGAATAGATGAAGCTGCAGATGAAGACACCATTAATGATGGACTGCTTGTAGTTGGAGAGGCACCTGAGACAGCCTGGGCATGAGTAACCTGGGCCTGCACTTGGCCTTGTCCCTGAACTTGTGCTGCTTGGGCCTGGACCACTTGAGCCTGAACCACTTGGGCCTGGACTACTTGGGCCTGGACCACTTGGGCTTGATTCTGCACTTGTGCTCCTGTCTGCACTGGAGCTGCCATCAGTGGAGTCAATTCAGACTGTTGGATGATTTTTACACCATCGGGCTTAGACCATGAAGATTCACGGGTACGAGCATTGTAGAAGTAGGCCTAAAGAAACATGAATAGAAAAAAGGGGGTTTGCGGAGACTTTTATATTGATGAACTATGACAATTATTAGCAGCACCACTGATTAGCTGAATAAATTAATCTTCCAACCACAAAGCCACACTTGTGTCTGGTACTACAGCTTAAATTGAAAGAGCCGCAGTACCAGGAACAGCGGGTACTAATCTACAGGATGGGCCATTTAGATGGATGCGCTTAAATAAAATGGAAACGGTTGGTGATATCAACTTCCTGATTGTGGCACATTAGTATATGGAGGGGGAAAACTTTCCAGATGGGTGGTGACTAAAACTGCCAACTTTGAAGTCAGCCATTTTGGATCCAACTTTATTTTTTTCAATGTGAAGAAGGTCATGTGACCCATCAAACCTGTTGAGAATTTCATCAGAAAAAAAATGGTGTGCTTGGTTTTAACGTAACTTTATTCTTTCATGAGTTATTTTTAAGTTTATCCCTGAGGAAGGAGCGAGGTATTGGCTCCGAAACATGTCGGAATAAAAGGCACCATTCGACCAGACTGCATTGATCCTGGTTTTCATTCCAGCAACACGGATCTTTTGGGCACTTCGTCCATTTCATTTCAGTTTCTTGTGCTACGTGTATTGTGGGAGTGTGGATCCTGCAGCAAGCTGGACAAGCGCATATACTGGTTGTAAGTTGTCACAATCAACCAAGGTGAGCAAAACCATATTGTGCCACAGCCTCCCTTTGCCCGTCAAAGGATAAGACCCTATGTGCTCTTTTGTCTCATTTATTTAGATTTTCATGTTTATGACCACTTAATAAAATGTGATCAAATTGCTGCCCATTGTGTTGGATTGTCAATGCCACCCTCTTCTCCCATTGTTGACACACGGATAGCAACACCGTAGAAGAAATGCTAGCACAGACTTCCAGTATCCGTTGTTTCAGATGCTGCACATCTCGTATCTTCACAGCGTAAGCAATTGCTTCAGATGAGTGATGAATAAAACTTTTTTGTGAATGGTGAAGTTAACAAACAAAACCACCGCTGTTGGTCTGACACTAACCCACAGTGGATAGATCCCTCCAAGACTGTTAGAACACAAAAATTGATGGTATGGTGCGTTATATTGGGTACAAAGATAGTGGGGCCATTCTTCATCAATGGAAACCTCAATGTCACTGGATATCTGAAATTGCTACATGATTCAGATATCCAGTGGCATTGAGGTTTCCATTGATGATGAATGGCCCCACTATCTTTGTACCCAATATACGCATCATACCATCAACTTTTATGTTCCAACAGTCTTGGAGGGATCTATCCACTATGGGTTAGTGACAGACGTGGTTTTGTTTGTTAACTTCACCATTCACAAAAACGTTTGCCTCACTCATCTGAAGGCCATTGTCTATGCTGTGAAGACACGAGATGTGCAGCATCTGAAATAACGAATACTGGAAGGCTGTGCTAGCATTTCTGCAGTGTTGCTATCAGTGTGTCAAGTGTGGGAGAAGAGGGTTGCATTGACAATCCAAGACAATGGGCAGCACTTTCAACACATTTTATAACTGGTCATAAACTTGTAAATAGCTCATGAAAGTGTCACATGACCATCTTTCCATTGAATAAAATACAATTGGATCCAAAATGGCCGACTGCAAAATGGTCACCACCCACCTGGAAAGGTTCTCTCCCCCCCATATACTATTGTGCCACAAACAGGAAGTTGATATCACCAACCATTCCCATTTTATTTAGATGCATCCATATAAATGGACAACCCTGTATTGAGCAGTGCCTGGTAAATACAAAACGGGACTCTGGGTTCGCCAGAACATCATTGCACCCTTTAGCTGATCGGTTATGTGATGGAGTCAGACCCTCACCATTCTGAGATACCTTTTAAAAATACAGGAAATGTTTCTATGCCAACATGCACATATCCATAACATTTTGTGAATAGTGTATTTGACTTTCGGGTTATATTTACGGGAAACATAAAAGGTTTACGCTCCAGTGATATTTCAGTATGACAGTAGAGCATTTAAAGTAGAAGCATGCAATGATGTTTTCCTCTAATCAAATAATTTACTGAAATAAAAGCCAATAGCAGAGGTGAGAGTACCCCAACAAAAATGTTAAGGTCTCAATAACCTGTCATGTGGCCTTGAGAATCAATTACAGCTTGACAAGGTCTCATGCTATTCACAAGTGGAGTCATTGTCTGCTGAGGCCGCACCCCACTCTTCTGGATGGGCTACCCTAAAGCCATTGAGGGTTCTGGGGTACAGAATTACAAACCTCTACACGGCGACTCAGCTGATCCCAAAGGTTTTCTATGGGATTCAGTCCTGAAGAAAGTGCAGGCCACTCTACTTGTGTTACTTCAGTCTCCAGCAACTGTTCATTAATGATGTGATCTCAATGTCCTCTATGAAGATATTAGGCCTGGGTTGTTTATGTTGAGGCACAAGAACTGGATTAATGATGTTATTCAAGTAATAGGGGCTTTTTTTACCATTCATAAAGTGTAGGGCAGTTCTGTATTTACTAGACACTGGCCCACATTGTCACACCACCACCCCAAAGGCTCATCTGGTGACAACAGTGGCTGATGCACAGCGCTCTCCTTGACATCTCCAACACAGGTAGCGGCCATCATTTCTGCTCAGTGTGTGAAACAACTTTCATCAGTGAACAGGACTAAGGCCCAGTGGTCCCTTGTGTAATGTGGATTCTTCCTGGCCACAGGGTTGTCTGGTCAGGTATCCTTAGAGGAACACAGGCCACACTGATGTTAATGGTTTTGAAAGATCTGACAAGCACTTGGATGCCTCTCACCTCACTTATAAAAGGTGCCTGGAGGTGTATGGCATTCATCATCCGCAGGGCAATGTTCACAATGAAGCAGTTGTCAGTTAAGGATGTGGCCAAAGAACATCAACTTTTCTGCATTTCTGTGACTCTTCCTGTATCTCTGTTGCAACCTGCTGATGACATTCCTGATGCTCTAAGCGCAGTGGCCACTTATTTATGAAAACATCTTGCTTGACCTCACAATGGAGAGATACTGTTAACCAATTGGTAGGAGTCGTCTTGGTCTCATGATCTCAAACCATTAACAGCACGATAAGGAGAATTGTTAAAATGCCAATTCTAATTGATCCATGAATTGCCAAATAAAATTAGTGGTTCTAACACCTGTTTTAAATTTTGCCATTAAGCTCCTTGTTCGAGAACAGCAAGTTATGCAATAACTACTGAATTTATGAACAGTTGGACATGTCTATTAAGAAGTGTAGAGATGGTCACATTACGTTCACCTGAAAATGAGTGCATTTTAGGTTCATCCTAAAATTTCACCCGAAAGCCAAATATCCCTAACTTTGCGTGCAGTGTATGATTGTCCCTTGTGTTATAATATGAATGTTACTTAGAGGGGTTACACAGGGAGATATTCACTTTGATTTAACGTCAAAATCTATAAACTTCACAGCCATACAGTGTGTGCTATTCAGAACTCTTCACGGTGATGGAAGACATAGAGGCTGGGTGTACCCCCTCCCTTCTGGAATGCTACATCACAGGTCGGGAACTTCTAACACAGTGGGTATTCAGACCCATTTACATTTTTTACTCTTTGTTTCATTGCAGCCATTTGGTAAATTCAAAAAAAGCTAATTTTTTTTCTCGTTAATGTACACTCTACACCCCATCTTGACTTAAAAAAAAAAAAAAAAGTAGAAATGTTTGCAAATTTATTAAAATAGAAAAAACGGAAATATGACATGGTCAGAAGTATTCAGACCCTTTGCTCAGTGATGAGTAGACGCACCCTTTTGAGCTAGTACAGCCATGAATCTTCTTGGGAATGATTCAACAAGTTTTTCACACCTGGATTTGGGGATCCTCTGCCATTATTCCTTGCAGATCCTCTCCAGCTCCGTCAGGTTAGATGGTAAACGTTGGTGGACAGCCATTTTCAGGTCTCTCCAGAGATGCTCAATTGGGTTTAGGTCAGGACTCTGGCTGGGCCAGTCAAGAATGGTCACAGTTGTTCTGAATCCACTCCCTTTGTTATTTTAGCTGAGTGCTTAGGGTCATTGTCTTGTTGGAAGGTGAAGCTTCGGCCAAGTCAGAGGTCCAGAGCACTCCGGAAGAGGTTTTCAACCACGATCTCTCTCTGTACTTGGCCGCATTCATATTTCCTTCAATTGCAACCAGTTGTCCTGTCTCTACAGCTAAAAAACAACCCCACAGAATGTTGCTGCCACCACCATGTTTCACTGTTGGGATTGTATTGGGCAGGTGATGAGCAGTGCCTGGTTTTCTCCACACATACCGCTTAAGGTACCTTCACACACAGATATATTGCTTGCAATTCACTGGTTGCAGTGAAATCATGGACACATTGTTCCACTAGTACAAGGCAACAAAACGTAACAATGTGTCCATGATTTCACTGCAACCAGTGAATTGAAAGCAATATCTCTGTGTGTAAAGGTACCTTTAGAACTATCACCAAAAAGTTCTGTCTTCGTCTCATCAGACAGAGAATCTTATTTCTCATAGTCTGGGAGTCCTTCATGTGTTTTTTTTTTTTTTTGCAAACTATGCGGGCTTTCATATATCTTGTACTGAGGAGAGGCTCCCATCAGGCAACTCTGCCATGAAGGCCTGACTGGTGGAGGGCTGCAGTGATAGTTGGCTTTGTGGAACTTTCTCCCATCTCCCTACTGCATCTCTGGAGCTCAGCCACCGTGATCTTGGGGTTCTTCTTTACCTCTTTCACAAAGGCTCTTCTCTTAAGAAATGCTCAGTTTGGATGGACGGCCAGGTCTAAGAAGACTTCTGGTGGTCCCAAACTTCTTCCAATTAAGGATTATGGAGGCCACTTTGCTCTTAAGAACCCTGAGTACAGCAGAAATTCTTTTGTAAGCTTAGCCAGATCTGTGCCGTGCCACAATTCTGTCTCTGAGCTCATTGGGCAGTTCCCTTGAACTCATTTTGTCTGACATGCTCTAAGTACATTTCTAAGTACAATACTTAGAAATAGACTAGACATCTATGACATATTATTCCATTCATCACTATTTGTATCTGCTGAATTATCAACCTCATGATCATCATCATCATCATATCTGCTGAATCATCAACCTCATGATCATCATCATCATCTAATTGGGCTGTTTCCTCTTTCCACAGGTACGCTCTGTGAACTTCCACCCATCTATCCAGCTTTGCAAATCTCTCTGCTTAGATACTGTGCTTATAATGTGTGTTAGGTACGCTCTGTGAACTTCCACCCATCTATCCAGCTTTGCAAATCTCTCTGCTTAGATACTGTGCTTATAATGTGTGTTAGGTACGCTCTGTGAACTTCCACCCATCTATCCAGCTTTGCAAATCTCTCTGCTTAGATACTGTGCTTATAATGTGTGTTAGGTACGCTCTGTGAACTTCCACCCATCTATCCAGCTTTGCAAATCTCTCTGCTTAGATACTGTGCTTATAATATCTATATATGTTGATACTTTCTTACCTTTCATGTGTCTGCTTTTCACCATTCCTCATGATCAGTGTAGCATGACCTAGAGATAGTTCTCCAGCCCCTTCCCATGTTTTATTACCTCTGTGTAACCCCCATCATCCAGTCACTCCATCCACACCCAGGCAGCAATCAACACCTGAATCCTATTCAGCTACAGATATATGATGATGCATAAGTCTGATCCAGACTTAGTCTGATCTATGCATCTTCCAAACTACATCTTTCAAAGTACATTTTCTAAGTACAATACTTAGAAATAGACTAGAAATGGACTGGAAAAGACTGGCAGGTAAAGAAATATAAATCCCCCACAATGTTTCCCTTCTAATCTCTACCACCCTTACTACTTCACTTCATATTAACTCCTGCAATCCCTTCCACAAGTAAGGAACTAGTCATCAGTCCACCCTCCCTCCCCAGCCATCTGACCTCCTCTTGACTACTATTTCTCCCCATACTGGCTGCACCACCTTGTCCTCGGCTCCACCATCCTGTCCAGGACTGCTAGATCTCATCCCCATCCACATCTCCCCTGGACTATAGCTCATACCTTGGTGGCATCCCACCCCGGACTGACCCCTGCTGCCACACTCACTCCCTGTTCTCCGTATGCAATGTTCCCGCTACTCCTCACTCTCACTCCCATCCTTCTCCACTTCCTACTACCCCCACTTATCCCCCCTCCCAGCAACAAAATACTGCTCTCACCCTCCATCCTGCCGAACCACCTCACCCACTTTACCGACCTTTTCATTCACTTTCAATCCTCAATCACCAAACAAGCACGCCCGCCTCGCAAGCTCTCATGCTCCCACCTGCTAACCCTCGGCCTACTCCTCCTCCTTGCCGGTGACATCTCCACCAATCCTGGCCCCCCCCGCAACATCCCCACAACAACCTTCATCCCGCGACCCACCACCAACCCTCGCAACCTCATGACCACTAGCTCTCGCAACCCCACCAACATCAGACCCATTCCCCCAACCCAGGCCCCACCTACCGCTCTACCCGGCGCACTCTGGAATGCCCGCTCAGTGTGCAACAAACTCCCCGACATCCATGATCTCTTTATCTCCAGGAAACTGTCATTCCTTGGCCTCACCGAGACCTGGCTCACCCCCTCCGACACGGCCTCCCCTGCCGCACTATCTTACGGCGGCCTCAGCCTGTCCCACACCCCCCGTCCCTCTGGCAAGCACGGCGGTGGAGTCGGCATACTGCTGTCCAACTCCTGCACCTTCAGCCCCATCCCCCAGCCCCCATCCGTCACTGTCCCCTCCTTCGAAGCCCACTCAGTCCGAATCTTCTCCCCCTGCAACCTCCAAATAGCCATCATCTACCGCCCCCCCGGACCCACCGCCTCCTTCCTTGACCACTTCACCACCTGGCTACTTCACTTCCTCTCCACTGACATCCCCTCCATCATCATGGGCGACTTCAATATCCCCATTGACACTCCCCGCCCAGCCGCCTCCAACCTTCTTTCCTTGACCACTTCCCTAGGGCTCTCCCAATGGTCCTCCTCTCCCACCCACGAACAAGGCCACACGCTTGACCTCATCTTTACCCGCCTTTGCTCCCTCTCTAACCTCACAACCTCAGTACTCACACTGTCCGACCACCATCTCTTGACCTTCTCCGCCCTCTCCTCCCCTGCCACACTACCCCCTCTCCGCAAACTTGATCACCCTCGCCGAAACCTAAAAGATCTTGATCTTCCTTTATTCTCTGAATCACTCCTCCCTCTCACCGACCTACTCTGCGCTGACGACATTGACATTGCCACCACCCTATACAACACCACCATAATGAACGCTCTCGACCTAGCCGCCCCCCTCACTCTCCATGCTCCACGCATTAACAGGCAACCCTGGCACACCACCCTCACTAAAAACCTGAGACGGGCGTCCAGAGTCGCCGAGAGGAGATGGAAAAAGTCTCACACCCCCGAGCACTTTGCTCTGTTCAAGCAATCCATCACTGACTTCAAGACGGCACTCGCTACAGCCAAGCAAGTGTTCTTCTCATCCCTTATAACCTCTCTGTCCCGCAACCCCAAACAGCTCTTCAAAACTTTCAACTCCTTACTTCGCCCACCTGCTCCTCCCCCTTCTCCCCTCATCTCTGCTGAAGACTTTGCGACCTTCTTCAAGGAGAAGATCGACAAGATCAGAAGCAGCTTCAGTCCACTATCCCCACAACTCCCCTTCCCACCTACACTGCCCTCCTCCTCCATCAGCCACTTCCCCCCCATAACTGAAGACCAACTTTCCTCCCTCCTGTCAAAATCACACCTCACCACCAGCGCCCACGACCCACTCCCATCCCACCTCATTCCCAACCACACCTCCATTTTCATCCCAGCCCTCACCCACCTCTTTAACCTTTCACTTCGCACTGGTACCTTCCCCTCGGCCTTCAAACATGCCCTAATCACGCCCATCCTAAAAAAACCCTCACTTGACCCTACCTCTGTCTCTAACTATCGCCCCATATCTCTTCTCCCATTCGCCTCTAAGCTACTTGAACAACACGTCCACTCCGAACTGTCCTCTCACCTCTCCTCGTGCTCCCACTTCGACCGCCTACAGTCCGGCTTTCGACCCCTCCATTCCACCGAAACAGCCCTGACCAAAGTCACCAACGACCTACTGACCGCCAAGAACAAACACCACTACTCCATCCTGCTACTCCTTGACCTGTCTGCCGCCTTCGACACGGTTGACCACTCCCTTCTTCTCCGGATCCTGGAATCCCTTGGCATCACCCACCTTGCCCTCTCCTGGATCTCCTCATACCTAGCAGATCGGACCTTCAGCGTCTCCCACTCCCACACCTCCTCCTCACCCTACCCCCTTTCTGTCGGAGTCCCCCAAGGTTCCGTCCTGGGACCCCTACTTTTCTCCATTTACACTCTCGGCCTAGGGCAACTCATCGAGTCCCATGGCCTCCAGTACCACCTCTACGCCGATGACACCCAAATCTACCTGTCCGGCCCTGACATCACCTCCCTACTCTCAAAAATCCCTCAATGCCTTTCCGCCATCTCATCCTTCTTCTCTGCTCGCTTCCTTAAACTCAACATGGACAAAACTGAATTCATAGTCTTCCCCCCAAGAAATTCCACCCCACCTCCCAACCTATCCATCTGCATCAACGACTGCGCCCTCTCCCCAGTCCCCCAAGCCAAGTGCCTCGGGGTAATCCTTGACTCCTCCCTATCCTTCAAACCCCACATCGAGGCCCTCACCACATCCCTCCGGCTCCAGCTCAAGAACATCTCACGGATCCGCTCCTTCCTCACCCACGACACCGCTAAAACACTCATCCATGCTCTTATCATCTCCCGCCTTGACTACTGCAACCTCCTTCTCAATGGCCTCCCGGCTAACTCCCTCACACCTCTCCAGTCTATCCTCAACTCCGCTGCCCGACTCATCTATATGTCCTCCCGCTACTCCCCTGTCTCCCCCCTCTGCCAAGCCCTTCACTGGCTCCCCGTCTCCAAGAGATCCCAATTCAAAACACTAACCATGACCTACAAAGCCATACACAACCTGGCCCCACCATACATCTCCGACCTGGTCTCCCGATACCTACCCTCACGCAACCTCCGCTCCTCCCAAGAACTCCTCCTCTGCTCCCCCCTCATCACCTCTTCACACAACCGAGTCCAGGACTTCTCCCGGGCATCTGCCTTACTCTGGAACTCCCTACCCGAACACGTCAGACACTCTCCTACCCTGAGTAACTTCAAGTGTCACCTGAAGACTCACCTGTTCCGTCAAGCCTACAACCTGCCATGAGACCCAGGCGAACGCCCCATACATGACATTCCCCCATCCTACTGTATCCTTACCCACCCCTCATAGACTGTGAGCCCTCGTGGACAGGGTCCCTGCCCCTCCTGTACCTGTACGTCCTGATCGCCTAGATTTAGTGTACTTGTTCTTGTCTCCCTCATCCTCATGTAAAGCGCCATGGAACCCAATGGCGCTATATAAATAAATAAATAATAATAAAAATAACATGCACTGTGAGCTGTGAGGTCTTAAAGAGGACTTGTCACCCCAATGGTGCTTTCCAAAGTGAAAGCACCCCTGAATGCAGCGTGTCTGCTGCATTCAGAAAAGGGGTCCCCCATGTCTCTAGCCCCCCTGTAAGTTGTACAAAACACTTTAGATAGTGTACAGATAAGGAGTCCGAAGGGATTTACTCAGTATAGAGTCCTTGCTGCTCCCTATTGTCATCCCCGCCTCCAGCCCTCTCTGTGCCTCCTCCTTTATGTGTCTCCCCTCCTGGCCCGCTCATGCTCCTCTTCGTCTGAAGTCACGCAGGTGCAGAGCGAGCAATGGGCTGGGGCGTGTCCGGGCAGATGAAATGCCTCCTGCCGGTGACATCAGCGCTGGAGCCCGCCCTGCTTCAGATTATGCTGTACATACAAAATCTGGAGCAGGGTGCCCCCGCTGATGTCACCAGCAGAAGGCATTTCAGCTGCTGGGACCCGCCGCAGTACATTGCTCGCTCTGCGCCTGCGTTACTTCAGATGAAGAGGCGCATGAGCGGGCTAGAAGGGGAGACACAAAGGAGGCAGCACTGAGGGGGCAGGAGGTGGCACAGAGTGCTGGAGGCGGGGAGGAGCGAGGATTCAATACTGAGTAAGTCCCTCCAGATTCTTTATCCGTACACTTTCTAAAGTATTTTGTACAACTTACAGGGGGGCTAGATAAATGGGGGACCCCTTCACTGAATGCAGCAGACATGCTGCATTCAAGGGTGCTTTCACTTTGGAATGCACAAGGGGGGGCACAGGACCTCCTTAAGTAGAAAGGTGTATCCCTTTCCAAACAAGTCCTATCAGTTTAAACAAACACAGCTGGACTCCAATGAAGGAGTAGAATCATCTCAAGGAGGATTAAAAGGAAATGGACAGCATGTGACTTAAATATGAGTGTCTAAGTAAAGGGTCTGAATACTTATGACCATGTGATATTTCAATTTTTCTTTAATAAATTTGCAAAAATGTCTACATTTATTTTTTTAGTCAAGAGGGTGTGTACCATGTACATTAACTTTTTTGAATTTACCAAATGGCTGAAATAAAACAGAGTGAAAAATTTAAAGGGGTCTGAATACTTTCCGTACCCACTGTACAAGCCAGCACCCTAATAACACCTCTCTCCACTCAGTCACAGATCAGGCTATGTGGTATGATCAAACTATGTCCCTGTATGGTAAGACATGGCCATTACACAGTACATAGCAGGGACACATGTAGAACATTATCTCAGCATAGCAACATTTATTTTAAACACATCCTCATGACTGAATGTTATCCCTGATCTATAGGGTAGACGATAATTTACTGACTGCTAGAAGGTGTAATAGATAGGACCCCCAGCGATCCCAAAAACTAGATTTTGTAGAGCCCCATTTAAATGTTGAGGAAATCAAGAACGCATTGCTTCCCTTCATTCATTGTTGATGGAACAGCTGGAAATATCTGAGCACTGGTCTGCAACCTCCAGCATCCCATAGACAACAAAAGGACAGTAAATAAGGGATATGCTCGAACCTCTGCCTCACTGCTCCTCTATAAAGTCCGAGGAGTCAGAAAAAAATTAAATAAAAATGTAAAACCAATAATTTTGTACCATTGCATCTATGAAGGTCTGAGCAACAAAATTAAATCTACCTGTTAAGTCATTATAAAAGAGGAAAAAACAACGCTGAATGGAGGGTTTTTGGACCTCAAAATTTCCTAAAAAGAAAACAAGAAGCAAAACATCTACCTCGAAATGCCATCAGCTCGCCAAACATAAAATACAAACCGTACAGCCTCAAAATAAGCTGACAACTATTTCTATTTTTTCCACTGAAATAAAACGCTGGGTGTTAAAAATTGTGTCATGCAGCAGTAATGGCATTATTAAACGTGGTCTACTAACCTTTCCATCTGGGGTCTTGTTCTCCACCCAGATCTCCTCATTTGGAGGCAGAGTTGGGGCTTGTGTCGGAGCATTGCTTGGACTTGGACTAGCTACAGTGGCTGGTGAAGACACAGGGGGCATCCCAGGCGGAAAAAGCATTCCAGGAGGTGGCATACTTCCAATATGTGGGGGCATGAAGGGAGGGCGCTGAGTAAGGGGAAAAAACAATTTTTCAATGCAACATGATAAATGCTGAGTTAACCCCTTCACCCCCAGCCTGTTTTCACCATCCTACCAGGCTAAATTTTAAAATTCTGACCAGTCACTTTATGAGTCACTTTATTCATGTTAGTGGTAGATCATATATTTTGAGTTTGTGCAAACATCAAAAGTATGGAAAATGCTGCAATTTTCTAAATGTTTATGCCCTTATATAACAAAATCACTAACATTTCCCACATGTCTACTTTACATCAGAACCACTTGAAATTATTTTTTTGTTAGGAAGTTAGAAGGGTTAAAGGTTTACCAGCAATTCACGTTTTTCCCAACAAAACCATTTTTTGGGGCAATATACCCCATGTGAAGTGATTTTGATGGGCCTATATGACAAAAAATACCCAAAAGGGACACCATTCTGAAAACTGCATGCTCAGACTACTCAAAACCACATAAAAATGATTATTAACCCTTCAGGTGCTTCACAGGAACTAAAGCACCTGAAGTTACTTTTTTCCCTTAAATTTTGTATTTTCACAAGGCAAACAGGAGAAATTAGACCATACAATTTCATATGAAATTTCTCCCGAGTACACCGATACCCCGTAAGTGGTGGAAAATTACTGTTTGGGCACACAGCAGGGCTCAGAAGGAAGAAGTGCCATTTGGAACACAAATTGGCTGAAGTCATTAGCAGATACCATGTCGCAATTTGGAGAGCCCCTGATGGGCCTAAACAGTGGGATCTCCGCACAATTGACCCCATTTTGGAAACTAGACCAGTCACGAAACTTATCTAGATGTGTGGTGAGAACCTTAACACGCATGGGCGTCACAGTATTCAGAATTATGTAACATTGGGCCATGAAAATAAAAAAAGATCTACTTTTTGCCACAAATATGTTGTTTTATCCTCAAACTTTGTATTTTCACAAGGGTAAACTAAGGGAAAACATCATTCAATTTGCTCACTATAATGAGGCAGCAGAGTTACTCTGGACTCCGTTTGGCCTCTGTCCATTGGTGTCTTTTTCAAGCGCACAAAACTGTTGCTGACCGCAATTCTGAGCAAGCCTAAAAAGATGGACACTGCCCGGCCACAGACCAGACAGGAGTAACTCCATCTGCCTCATTACAGTGAATTTTTTGTTGGGAATTTGTTGTCTGAGTCACATTTATCAGAGACCTACAAGTAATCAAGGGTTTAGGCACTTAGCATATAGAGCAGAATGAATACACTCAGCAGCAGTTGAAAGACATTACTTTGTTACACTGTTTACCTTGTGGTGTCAGTGATTAGGTGGCTTTATTTCTCAGGTCCATATGATTACAGCGATAAAAGAATTGTATAGGTTTTATTATTTAGGTTTGGCTACAATAACACTCAAAACGACCTTTAACAAAATAAAGTTGTTTTGCATCACCGAATTTTGAAGGCTGTAAGTTTTAATTTATCATATTTTCTGCCGACAGCCAAGTGAGGGCTTGTTTTTGAGTTTTTATTGGTACCATTTTGGGCTACACAATGTTAGATCACTTTATAATCTGTTTTGTGAGGTAAAAATGAAAACAGAAACAGCATTTCAGTAATTTTTTTATACCGTTTACAGTGTTGTAAAAGCGATAAGACCGCTTTATTCTTCCGGTCAATGCGATTACAGCAATACCTCATATATATGGTTTATTCTTAATGTTTTGACACTTTTCACTATGGCTGTGGAGTTGGAGAGTTGGAGCCCATTTTGGCGGAGTCGGTAGAAAATGGACCGACGGACTCCTAAAATATATAATACATTGGATACAGTAGTTCAATGCAGAATGTGCTAAATTATTATTAAGTTCTATCTAAAAATCTTGAAGTTACCTCAGGGGAAATGGTGTATCAGTGTCCACGCTGCTGAAATCCCAAGAAAACGATCCGGAAACCATATGTAGGTTGCATCAATCATCCATTTATTCCTTTCCTACGCGTTTCAACACTGTCCTAGTGTCTTCCTCAGGGATGAGATCCCCTGAGGTAACTTCTGGATGATTCCCACGTGCATGTGGAAGGTGGAAGTCCTGCAGCAGCTGCATTTAATGCCAAATGCTTTTACACCAGTTGTGGGTCTCACAACTGTGCTAGGTGAGTGAATTCATACCCACCGCATACATTAGTGTCACTAGTGATAGGGCACTATTGCGCCTCTTGTTCCCCCCCCTATTTTTTTAATCTAAAAATCTTGATTATTGTATCAAAACAATGATGAAAGTCTGATATTCACATTGTATTACAATGAATTTATCACTTAAACATGAGACATGTTTCAAGGAGTCGGAGTCTGAGTCCGGGAAATTCAGGAGTTGGAGTTGGTAGTTTGACATACCGACTCCACAGCCCTGCTTTTCACACCATAAAAAGTTTTATAGAAAAAAAAAAATGTTTAGCATCGCTATATTCTGAGAGCTATGACTTTTTTTTAAAACTCTACACTCATGGGAGCTCTATGGTTAGCTCTTTGTGGGATAAGCAGATGTTGTCAGCTACGCCATTTTTTTTTTACATGCAACTTTTTAATAGTGTTTCATTAAACTATATTTGGAGCTATGGTTAGAAAGTTTAGGATTTTTGCCATTTTTTTTTTTTTAAAGATGTTCACTGAATTAGTTAAATAGTGTGACAGTTTTATGGACATCAAATTTGTAATTTAAACTTTTTTTTATTTACATAAATATATGTATTTAGTGGTATCAGGTTTATTCTTTTTTTTTTTTATTATTCTGTGATTTCTAAAAATATTTTTTTTACTTGGTCCCTCAATGAGACTAACTTTTCTAATTATGATCACAGGTATAATCCATAGAAACGGACAAGCAGGTTGCCATGATGACCTCTGGTTGCCATGGCAACGATTGAACACTATTGATCTCTATTGCTTGAGGGAGGAGCACACTTCTTCTCCCAGCCCCTAAATGACTGGATCACTATTAATTGCAGCATCCAGACGGTTAAGCTGTCAGAGGCGGTGCAAAGACTGCTCTTAGCTTTGAGAGCTGGGGCTTAGCTGTCACGCAAGTCGAGCTCAAGGAGGCAATCACGCAGGCACAGCTCCTGTGCCCCGAACGATCACCAGGAAGTTTAAATTCTTCCTAAGTTGGGAACCCATTCCCAACCAGGACAACTGGGTACACCAAAGGTCGTGAAGGGGTTAACTAGTGCTGTGTATATGGTTACATTAAAGGGAAACACTCATCTAAATGCCCCCAGACAGTTTTAAAGAAGCTATACTCTTGAGATAATTGACAAGACATAATTTTAATGCCCACATACAATCGATGTCACTCAAGAAAAAAAAAAAAATTCACTGGCTTAAAAATATCTTGACAACATCGCAAAGTGTCGATACTATGAAAACTGGAACAGTGGTACTGTTATTACCTGAAGATGAGGAGGACCCATTGGAGGAGGAATACCACCTGGTGGAGGTATTGGTGGCATGCTTGGGTCAAAAGGAGGTCTTCCAAACGGAGGGCGTGGAGGCGGTGGAGGCCCTCGCATCATGCCAAAAGGAGGTGGAGGACGTAAAAGAGGAGGTGGGCCCCTCAAAACAGCAGCAGGTGGCGGCGTGGGGCCACGAAATCGCAGAGCTGGCTGTTGCTGCACCATTCTGAAAATAATCAACAAACAATTAAAAGGTGGCACTATAGTTCGTCCACTTCCTCACTGAAGTGACAATTAGAAATTTAGCATCAAAAGTTCCATGTTCAGAAATGGACAAAAATGACAACATATTTAAAAAGGTTCCAAGTTATTTATTTTTGGTTTTTTTAACCATTGCCCTGCTGGACACACAGGTTCATAGTCCATTGTGTTGCTGGCCAGTCCACAGTCCAATGTAAACCATTTTATATAGTAATGTAGATTTTTTTTTAACCGCTTAACGACGGCCTTACGTCTACAGACGTCGGAAAAGAGGGTACTTATGCCTAGCCGACGTCTGTAGACGTAAGGCAGAACTAAGCCCTGATGCGACACCCCTGTAGCTAAAATCTCTGGGGTGTCAGCGTACCGAATGTAGCAGAGACCCTAGAGATTAGGAATTGTCTGGTGATTTACCGACACCAGTAATGTGATGACCGGTAAGCACAGTTTACCGGTCATCACATTTCAAAAATGACATTGCCGGTAAAAAGTACTTTCACTTTGATCAGACATGAAAACACATGTTGGATCAAAGTGAAAGCATTAACCCCCAACTGTCCCAAGACCCCCAGTAATGGGGATCACCACCCACTGGTGATCAGCCCCCCCCTCTCACACACACCCCTATCCCTCCCCCAGAACATCTAAAAATGTCGGAGGTCTGCGTTAAAACCTGCAGCCTCCGCTGCATCTCTATGCAGATCGCATAGAGATGCCGCCATTCCTGGGGGTCCCCTCAGTGGCCCCCCAATGTCATTCCCCCCGTGATTTCCACTCCCCAGCTCCTGGTGCCTCCTTATAACTCCACCCGATCAGATAAAACATCAGATCGGATGGAGTTTTCCCTACCATTCCCGTTCCCTCCCCCAGGTTCTCACCCCTCCCATTCATCCGCCTTCTCCCCCCCCCCCCCCCCCCCCCCCCGTTCGTCCGCCTTCCCCCCTGATCTTCACCCTTCTGGCTATCCCCCCCCCATGGGCATTCACCCCTCCTACCCTCGACCCCCCCACCTGCTCTGATCCGCTCCTCCACGATCCCCCTTCCCTGCGTGCGTCAGGACAGAGGCAGAGTTAACCCCTGAATAACCACACAGGGGTGATCTGCAGTTAACCACAAGGGGATAACTGCAGATCATGATCCCTGTATGGTCACAGAGTGTTACCTGATCTACAGTTAACTCTTTGTGACCACACAGGGGGTTAACTTCAGATCATCATCTGAATGAGAATCGTTGTGGGACCTCCCACTGGAGTATGTCGGACCTTCCCAATGGTCTACGTCGGACCTTCCCACTGGACATCGGACGTCACAGTAATTAAAATGGTGGTTAAATATGTGTTGTTTTTTCCAATAAAAATATTTTTCTCTGTGTTGTGTCTTCTTTACAATTTACTAGAGATTCCTAATGGTCCCGTCTAATATTGGCCAGATGTTATGAATCTCGGGCTTAGTGCCAGCTGCCAAAAAGCTAGCATTAAACCCTTATTACCCAGTCTGCCACCGCTACACGGCAGCTGGAAGAGCTGGATACAGCGCCAGAAAATGGCGCTTCTAAGAATGCGCCATTTTCTGGGGTGGCTGTGGGCTGCAATTCGCAGCGGGGGGGCCCAGAAAGCTTGGGCCTCCCTACGCTGAGGATTCCAGCCCCCAGCTGCCTGGTTGAACCTGGCTGGCCCAAAAATGTTGGCAAAGCACACACCATTTTTTTTTTATCATTTCAAGAAATAATTAATAAAAAAAAAAAAAAAAAAAGGCTTCCCCATATTTTTGGTTTCCAGCCAGGTAAAACTGGGCAGAAGGGGTTGGTGGCAGCCCGTAGCTGCCTGCTGTACCTGGCTGGACCAAAAATATGGCTAAGCCCCATGTTTTTTTTAAATTAAATTAAAAAAAAATACTAAAAAAAAAAAAAAAAAAAAAAAAAAAATGTAGGGGAGGAGACGACCAGGAAACTGTCTCCGTATCTTCTGCACATGCTGTAAAAGTGAGAAATTGTGTGAAAAAAAAGAAAATGTTCAATATGACGTTATCAAGTTCTGTGAAGTAGCTGTAGGTTCCAAATGCTTACTATACCCCTAGATATAATCCTTGAGGCGTCTAGTTTCCAAAATGGGGTCACTTGTGCGGGAGCTCAAATGTTTAAGCACATGGGGCTCCCCATATGTGACATGGTGTTCGCTAACTATAGGAGCTAATTTTCCATTCAAATTGTTAGCGGACACCATGTCGCATATGGAGAGCCCCTGTGTGCCTAAACATTGGAGCTCCACCACAAGTGACCCCATTTTGGAAACTAGACCCCCCCAAGGAACATATCTAGATGCATAGTGAGCACTTTCAACCCCAGGTGCTTCACAAATGAGTCCGTAAAAAGGGGAAAAAAAAAAAAGAATTTTGTGAAAAAAAAGTACCGTATATACTCGTGTATAAGCCGACCCGTGTATAAGCCGACCCCCCTACTTTTGCCCCCAAAACCTGGGAAAACCTATTGACTCGTGTATAAGCCGAGGGTGGACCCCAGCACAAGTATACAGCCCTCAGCAGTGTGGTATACAGTAGCCCCAGAGGTATATACAGCAGCCCCAGTGGTAGTATACAGCAGCAGCCCCAGTAGTTAGTATACAGCAGCCCCAGAGGTATAAACAGCAGCCCCAGAGGTAGTATACAGCAGCGCCAGTGGTATATACAGCAGCAGCCCTTGTAGTTAGTATACAGCAGCCCCACAGGTATATACAGCAGCCCCAGTGGTAGTATACAGCAGCCCCAGAGGTAGTATACAGCAGCCCCAGAGGTATATACAGCCCCAGTGGTAGTATACAGCACCCCAGAGGTATATACAGCCCCAGTGGTAGTATCTAGCAGCCCCACAGGTATATACAGCCCCAGTGGTAGTATCTAGCAGCCCCACAGGTATATACAGCCCCAGTGGTAGTATACAGCAGCCCCACAGGTATATACAGCCCCAGTGGTAGTATACAGCAGCCCCACAGGTATATACAGCAGCCCCACAGGTATATACAGCCTCAGTGGTAGTATACAGCAGCCCCACAGGTATATACAGGCCCCCCCATCAGTATACAGCAGCCCCAGTGGTAGTATACAGATGCCCCAGAGGTCCCCCCATCTATATACAGGCCCCCCCGCCGCAATCCTGTAAGGGAAGAGATTAGTATACTTATCCCTCCGCTGCCACTGTCCCGCCATCACGATCCTCCGTCTTCTTAAGACGGAAGACGCTGGAAGAAGACAGAGGATCGTGATGGCGGCGGGACAGCGGCAGCGGAGGGATAAGTATACTAATCTCTTCCCTTACAGGATTGCGGCGGGGGGTCCTGTATATAGATGGGGGGCACTGTATACTGTATACATTGTATACAGTATACAGTGACTCGCGTATAAGCCGAGGGGGGGGACTTTTCAGCTCTATTTTTGGGCTGAAAAACTCGGATTATACGCGAGTATATACGGTACTTTTCATTTTTACGGATCAGTTTGTGAAGCACTTGGTGGTTGAAAGTGCTCCATATGAGACATGGTGTCCGCTAACAATTTGAATGGAAAATTAGCTCCAATTGTTAAGACACTATGTTGCGTATGGAGAGCCCCTGTGTGCCTAAACATTGTAGCTCCCCCATGTGACCCCATTTTGGAAACTAGACCCCCCCCAAGGAACTTACAGCCCGTTGAGGACGACATTAAGGTCCCACGGAGGTCAGCGGTTGAACACCGAAGGTCGGAGACGGGATGCGGATCGCAGAAACAGCTGAATCCATGGATGGAGAGCTAAACGTTGATTGAAGTAAGAGCTGAGCGCCGCCACTTGGACCTTCAGAGTACTTGGCGTAAGACCCTTATCCAGACCAGCCTGTAGGAAATCCAGGATACGGGAGATGTTTGGCCAAAACGGATCAGGAGGCGAGGTGCCGCACCAGGAGAACACGTTCCAGATTTTAGTATAGATGGCATTAGTGACCGGTTTGCGGCTATTCTGGAGTGGAGACAACTATCGGAAAGACCCCGCATCTTTAAGATCTGGGCTTCAGTAACCAGGCCGAAAGATGGAGATGCCCCAGGTTGGGATGGAAAATTGGACCCTGATGAAGAAGGTCTGGGCGCACTGGCAGGAGGAGAGGTTCCGTTGTCGTCATGGCATGGAGAACCGCAAACCAGCTGCGTTTGGGCCAATGGGGAGCAATGAGAATGGTGTGTACCCGTTCTGCCTGGATATTCTGTACCACCCTTGTCAATAGAGGAAACGGAGGAAAGGTGTATGCCAGTCGAAAGTCCCAAGGGTGAGCCAGGGCATCCACGGCGAGACACTAGGGCTGGGCGATTAATCGAATTAATTCGATTAATTCGCCCCCTGCTGTGGCCACGATTGTCGTTTTGTTAACAATCGTGCAATTCGATTTAAAATGGCCGCCGGAGCGCTGTTTAGACGATCCGGGCGGCTAGTAGTGGCTTCCCAGCAGTATTCCCGCTGCTCACTGTGAGGCCGAGGGTAGGGGGTGCTGTCAGAGCCCAGCCCCTGCTACAGTGGCGGGAGATGTGCTGACAGTGCCCCCTCGCCTTTGCTACAGCTGCAGCAGCTGCGACCAAGTTCCGGTGGTAGGAGCGATCAGTGCCCCGGCCGCCCCTGCTACAGCAGCCGCGGCAGAGTTCCGGGAGTAGGAGCAATCAGTGCTGCCCCCCCCCCGCCCCTGCTACAGCAACCGCGGCCGAGTTCGGGGGGTGGGTGGCTATCAGTGCCCCGCCGCCCCTGCTGCAGCCGCTGGTGTGGACGCGTAAACGGCGCCAGACGGGACGCGAGGAGACCGCGGACGGTTCTGTGAGGGGCTGCTGTGGAGTGTGGGGAGCTGCTGATTCCCCCGGGTGAGAGGTAACTGCCATTACTGAGTGCAGCTCCTGATAATGATCATCATTCTATCTGCTCAGTGTGTGGTAGATCAGGGCCTCTCCATTACTGGACACATGACACGTTACTGATGGCTGTGCCAATATGGCTGCTGGTGGTCCTGTGCAGTGGATGGGGCACAAGCCAGGTGCCGCTGTCCTACTGCTGTGCGTCCTCCCATAAGGTATGTCAGAGGCCCCCCCAAGAAGGGAGCAGGAAAGCCACCGCATGGCTAATTGGTATGCGATGCTTACCTGCCCCTTGCCGCAAGCCCCCTTCTCCTAGGGCTAGTGCTATAGGGCTAGGGCTAGTGCTATAGGACTAGTGCTAGTGCTATAGGGCTAGTGCTATAGGGCTAGTGCTATAGGGCTAGGGCTAGTGCTATAGGGCTAGTGCTATAGGGCTAGGGCTAGTGCTATAGGACTAGTGCTAGTGCTATAGGGCTAGTGCTATAGGGCTAGTGCTATAGGGCTAGGGCTATAGGGCTAGGGCTAGTGCTATAGGACTAGTGCTAGTGCTATAGGGCTAGTGCTATAGGGCTAGTGCTATAGGGCTAGGGCTAGTGCTATAGGGCTAGTGCTATAGGGCTAGGGCTATAGGGCTAGGGCTATAGGGCTAGTGCTATAGGGCTAGTGCTATAGGGCTAGTGCTATAGGGCTAGTGCTATAGGGCTAGTGCTAGTGCTATAGGGCTAGTGCTATAGGGCTAGTGCTATAGGGCTAGGGCTAGTGCTATAGGGCTAGTGCTATAGGGCTAGGGCTAGTGCTATAGGACTAGTGCTAGTGCTATAGGGCTAGTGCTATAGGGCTAGTGCTATAGGGCTAGGGCTATAGGGCTAGGGCTATAGGGCTAGGGCTAGTGCTATAGGACTAGTGCTAGTGCTATAGGGCTAGTGCTATAGGGCTAGTGCTATAGGGCTAGGGCTAGTGCTATAGGGCTAGTGCTATAGGGCTAGGGCTATAGGGCTAGTGCTAGTGCTATAGGGCTAGTGCTATAGGGCTAGTGCTATAGGGCTAGTGCTATAGGGCTAGTGCTAGTGCTATAGGGCTAGTGCTATAGGGCTAGTGCTATAGGGCTAGTGCTATAGGGCTAGTGCTAGTGCTATAGGGCTAGTGCTAGTGCTATAGGGCTAGGGCTAGTGCTATAGGGCTAGGGCTATAGGGCTAGTGCTATAGGGCTAGTGCTAGGGCTAGAGCTAGGGCTAGTGCTATAGGGCTAGTGCTATAGGGCTAGTGCTATAGGGCTAGTGCTATAGGGCTAGTGCTAGTGCTATAGGGCTAGTGCTAGTGCTATAGGGCTAGGGCTAGTGCTATAGGGCTAGGGCTATAGGGCTAGTGCTATAGGGCTAGTGCTAGGGCTAGAGCTAGGGCTAGTGCTATAGGGCTAGTGCTATAGGGCTAGTGCTATAGGGCTAGTGCTATAGGGCTAGTGCTAGGGCTATAGGGCTAGAGCTAGGGCTAGTGCTATAGGGCTAGTGTTAGGGCTAGTGCTAGGGCTAGTGCTAGGGCTAGTGTTAGGGGTAGGGCTAGGGTTAGAGCCTGGGCTGCAGACAAGAGGAGGGGTGGGAACACCCAAGGGAAGCAGGACGCTTCCCTCAGTTACCCTCCTCTCCTCTGTCACAGGGTCACGGGGGCCCCCTCTTTATTCATCAAAGAAAAGCAAAAAAAAAATAGAAAAAAAATCGAGATTTAAATCGAAAATCGTCCATAGGTTTAAATAAAATCGAGATTTTGATTTTTTCCAAAATCGCCCAGCCCTACGAGACACTGATCGTCGGAGTGAAGAGAAAAATATCAAGCAACCTTGGCGTTGAGGCGGGCTGCAAACAGATCCACGTCCGGAAACCTCCAAGCTGTTGTGAGGTCCTGGAAGAATTCGTCGTTGAGGCACCATTCTCCCGGCAGGAGGTCCGTTCTGCTTAAATAATCGGCCTGCACATAGGTTGTACCTCATAGGTGAAAAGCAGACAGGGAGAGGAGATGCAACTCTGACCACTGAAAAATGCGAGAGGACACCGCCTGCAGGCTCCAGTATCGTATGGCTCCATGGTGGCGAAGATGAGCCACTGTCATCATATTGTTCGAGAACACCAGAACATGAGATCCCTGGACCAGGGAGCAGGAAGCAAGGAGGGCGTCTTCCATGGCTCGCAGTTCCCGGAAGTTGGAAGATCGCACCTGCGTTTGGAGGGACCATCGCCCCTGAAAGGAAGCCTGGGAGACCAGAGCACCCCAGCCCCTCTTGCTGGCATCCGTGTAAACAGGAACAGAGGGTAGGGGACCCAGGGGAGACCCTTCTGAAGATGGTCGCGGTCCAGCCACCAATCCAGAGACATCTTGACATGACGGGGGAAGATGAATGCGGCAGTTGACGTCCGACGGAAACCCATTCCACTGGGAAAGGATGTGTAGTTGCAAAGGCCTGGAACGAGCCTGAGCGCAGGGCACCATATGGATGCAGGCCATCATGGAGCCCAGGACTGACATGATCTCGTGGACTGTGACGGTACTGTGCCTCTGAAGCAGTCAAATCTTGGAGTGCAGCAGGAGTTGTTTGTCCAGGGGAAGAAAAGAGGACTACCGATGAGAGTCGAGTAAACAACCCAGGACTGCCGACGAGAGGGGGTCAGGTTTGACTTGGCATAATTTATTCTCCATCCCAGGGAAGCAAGGAGCCGCAGGAAGGCCTGTAACCTAGAGAGAAGGGGGGTTCTGGTAGGAGCATCGACCAGGAAATCGTCCAGGTAAGGCACCACCGTGATGTCTTGCATCCGGGCATACGCCATCACTACCGCCATCACTTTCGTGAATACCCTCGGAGCTGAGCAGAGACCGAACGGGAGAACTTGAAACTGAAAGTGGTGGATCCGGCCGTGAAACTGAAGAGCGAAGCGGAGGAAACGTTCCTCTGCCGGATGTACGTGGATGTGGTAGCATGCATCCTGGAGATTCAGTGTCACCATCAGAAAATATTTCCCGAGCAGAGGAATGGTGGAGCTGATGGACTCCATCTTGAACCTGGAATATGCGACATGCCGGTTCAGAGGTGCGAAAGGAGCCGTTCGGCTTCTTCACCAAAAACAGGCGAGAATAATGACCCCTCCCCACCTCTCTGACTGGAACAAGAACCTATGTGGAGGAGGGACTGGACCTCCTTCCAGAGGGAGGACTGGAGCGACCGAGAGGAACGACAGGTCACGTGTACATGTTTGGGAGGAGAACACAATCCTCATCCTGTCCCGAAGGAGGCAAAGAGTCTGGCGGTCTGATGTGAAGGACCGCCACTGGGGAAGAAAGGTGGCAAGTCTCCCCCCAATCGGAATGGCGTCATTTCCTATCCTGGTGACGAGAGGAGAAGATGCTCCTCCCTTTACCCCCTTTGGGGTAACTCCAGCGGCCACTCTTCCCCTTGTCCCGCTTCTGAGCAGCCTGCGGCTGTGGCTATAAGTATGCTGGGGACGGAGCCTTCTGTAGCAGGGAAACAGAAGCCAGGAGGTCATCTCTAGGAGTACCATGTGCAATGAGAGTCTCCAGCTGATCCAACCAGAGGGTCAAACTCCGGCGACACAGGTAGCCGAGATGTTTGCCGACACCAGAAAGGAGGAAGACTCCCAAGAACACCTCAACAGGCTATCAGCTTTCCTGTCCATAGGATCTTTCAGCTAAGAAGAGTCCTCAAACGGCAGGGTGGTATTATTGGCCATTTTAGCAATCTGAATGTCCACCTTAGGGACGTCTGACCACAGTTTGGATACCGCAGGACCCAGGG
The DNA here is from genome assembly GCA_033576535.1 of Allobates femoralis. Lineage (NCBI taxonomy): Eukaryota > Metazoa > Chordata > Amphibia > Anura > Aromobatidae > Allobates > Allobates femoralis. Next base: position 465,831,972 of record JARQOC010000004.1, read on the forward strand.
GAAACTGTCCCTTCCACCCGGCAGGGACCACATGACGTCATTCCAGAAACTTCCACTCGTCAAGAATCATCTCCTTCAAACTGTCATGGATGGGAAACACAGAGATCTGTTTGGATCTATGGCCCCCAAACATAGTATCCTGAACGAGGGGGTAAGAGCCACCTCCTCCACCCCCATAGTATCCCGTACTGCTGACACCAGTTCCGCAATATCCTCCGAGGAGAAATAAAATCTTCTGGGAGCATCCTGTTCCCTTTCCATAAGCAAAAGAAAATCAGAGTCCACCGTCAACCCCTCATCAGAACCCGAGGCCTCTGAGGGTGCTGGGTCCGAATCCTCTGGCACGACTTTGCGTTTCTTGGACGGGGCCGCTGGAGGGGGGTGCGGAACCGCAGCTAGGGAGGACCAGATTTCAGATTTGATGAGATCCTTTAGTTTGTCCATCAGGGACGGCTTTTCATCCCTCAGGACCTGGTCGGTACACCCCAGGCACAGAGGTTTCTAGTAGGATGATGACAGTTTCTGACTACAGACGTCGCATTTGCGGGGCTGGGATTTGGGCTTCTTTCGTGCCTGCTCCTTTTCTCCCTGAAACACAGACCAGGGAGAGAAGGAATGAAGCTGATCCAGTGTGTGGAGGGAACAGGAGAGGCCTCAAACCCAGGACTTACTGTGGCTGAGGCAGAGCCGGGCTCCACAACTGCAGGGGCAGGGACATCTTGCACCGACATCATAGCAACTGCAGAGGCTTACCTTGTGGAGCCCACCAAGGACCCCTGTATAGGAGAGGGCCGCTGGTCCTGAAAAGGCACCCCAGTGCCAAAATCCTCCCTGCTCCCGCCGGCCCCCGCCGCGGCCGCCTTCACTGCGAGGCCGGGCGCCCAGAGGCGGAAATAACACGGCCTGCGACCCGGAAGTGAAGCGCGGGCAGCGTGTGACGTCACATCCGGCCGCAAACTGCCGGATGAAGCAGGAGGAGGCTGGGAAGCTCACAGAGGACACCGGCCAGATGGCACCCGCACAGCGTTGCTTGAGAGCGCAGGAGAGTGGTGCAGGCTGGCTCCGCCAGGAGGGAAGCCGCGGACAGGAGGAAGGAGCCGAAGCCCGCTCGACCCTGGCCGGATCAGGTGAGAGGACTGCGTGCCCACAGCCTCAGGAGACCTCTTCATGCCCCATAGGGACAGGAAACACTGGTGTGAGGAGGTTGGGAGGGGCTATTTAACCTCTTTGTGTTACTGCCCCTATTAGGGCCGAGGCAACTTCCTTAGGGCTGTCGTGGTGGATGGGAGAATTTAATAATTTAGGAATTATTCATAAATTAAATTGGATGAGGAATGTCCTTGTGATTGCTACCAAGGAGGGCTTGTAGTCTTTCTGCTGTCGGAACACTCCCATTTTACAATCCATACATCCCATTCCCAGCAAGCATTCATTAAAGGGACACTGTCATGTCATTTTTCAGTATGATAATATTACCCTTGAACAGTGCCTGTGAAGACCTCTTAAAGGGATCCTGTCACCTCCAAAACGCCACCTAAGCTACAAAATCTTGTCCCTGCAGCATCCTATCACCATTCTCACACTCCTTTTGTGTCTTAAAAGTATCCTGTCAAAGTAGATAAAAACGATTTAATACTAACTCATTAGCCATGTTAATTAGCAGGGGCTATGTTCTTTAGCCCTTGAGGCGTATTTGTTTTGTGCCTGCCGTCATAAGATCACGCCCTAATCAGCGTGATCTTTTATTCATGTTCTATTCAGGCGCCCTTCCTGCTCTGCATGGCGCTGGCTGGGCATAAATGACGCAAATTGCGTCATTCCAGTCGGGTGACATCAGTACACCCTTGCCGCTCTTTCGGAAGCAGAACTTAGCGGCGTGGGTGACGTCACCCGACCGGAAATGAGGCTATTCGCATCATTCATGCCCAGCCAGCGCCGTGCACAGAAGGGAGGGCGCCTGAATAGAACATGAATAAAAGATCACGCCCATTAGACAACAAGCAAACTCGCCCTGAGGGCTAAAGAATATAGCCCCTGCTAATTAACATGGCTAATGAGTATTAAATAGTTTTTATCTACTTTGGGCAGGATGCTTTTAGGACACAAAAGCAGTGTGAGAATGTGAGAATAGTGATGGGGATGCTGCAGGGACGTGTTTTTGTAGCTTAGGTGGCGTTTTAGAGGTGCCAGAAACCCTTTAAAATCTAAGATTACTTACCGATAGTCTTATTTTGCGGAGTCCATGACAGCACCCACCGAGAGGGAGGATCCGCCCACAAGGACAGGAATCCTACAGATAAAAAGGGGTGGTCCCCCTCGCCTCTTCAGTTGGGTCACAGAGAAATTAGAGGAACCGCCACAACCGAATAAATATACAAACACAATGAACAACATGAGAAGACCAGCACCGCAAGACGTGAAAAAAGGGGCACACAAATCCCCAGGCAATAAGTGGCCACCAGTGGCAAGTGACAACACACTAAAGCAATACTAAGAACAACAACAACAAAGACTATCATGTCAAAAAAGAAAGGGTGGGAAGTGAGTGGGTGCTGTCATTAAATACGACTACCGGTAAGTAATCTCAGATTTTGCTATCGTCATGACAGCACCCACCGAGAGACTTGCAGAGATCATCACCTGGTGTGTAAAAAAAGAAAAGGAGTTTCCACGTGCGCTGCCCCGGGTTTTGATTACACTTGAAAGCTTGTATCAAGAATCTTGATTTGAAAAATCTCAACGGGTTTTGTGAGGTTCTCCTCACTTCATCAGGAGATACAAGCTTTCAAGTCCAATCAATACCCGGGGCAGCGCACGTGGAAGCTCTGTTTTTTTTTTTTTTTTTTTTACACACCTTGGATCCTTTAGGAGGTGCAGCAGCCTGGCTCTTTGTGATTAATAGGTGTTGTGAACTGGCACAACCTTCAAAGGTGAGTGAATCACACACCAAGCTATATCCTTCACTACACAGATAAGACCCTATGTGCGCCATTTCTCCCTCTTTCACAGTGTACTCCTGAAGAGAACATCACCTGGAAGGCACCACAGTATTAAGAACCGCCCTCCCAAAGTAGAGTTCAGACGAAGAGGATAGGTCAAGGCGATAGTGCCGAAGAAAGGTAGAGGGTGAAGCCCAAGTAGCTGCCCTACAAACAGACTCAATAGACACATCAGCTCGTTCAGCCCAGGAGGCAGACATGGCATGAGTGGAAGGGGCATGAATACCGGCCGGCGGCTGCTCACCTTTTGCGGAATAGGCCAAGCAGATAGCCTCCCGGATCCATCAGGAGATGGTGCTTTTAGTGGTACGAGCTCCCTTCCGAAGCCCCTGGAAAGAAACAAACAAGGCCCTACACTTCCTCCAGGGCTGAGTCCTAGCAATATACTCAAGTACAGTCCTCCGAACATCTAAGGTCCGATAGGTCAATTCCTCAGGGCTAGTGGGATTGTCACAGAAGGAGGGCAGAATGATTTCTTGGATTCTATGGAACTTCGAGGGGACTTTAGGAAGATTCGAGGGATCTGTCTTAAGTACCAACCTATCAGGGAAAACTAACAGGAATGTGGGGGGGGGGGGGTCAATGGACAAGGCGTGCAGGTCACCCACACGTCTAGCCGACGTTAAGGCTACCAGTAAGGCCATCTTCCAGGTCAAGTGCTTGAGGGAGGCCGAGGTCAACGGCTCAAAGGGAGGTCCTGTCAAGCCGTCCAAAACCAAATTCAAATCCCAGGGAGCAAGCCGAGGGGTGTGCACCAGTGCAGCACGGTCACAAGCCTGAAAAAAAAACAGGTAATCCACCGGTCACCCACGACATTCTGACTAAAAAGGGCCCTGAGAGCAGAAACCTGAACCCGAAGGGTACTGACAGCAAGGCCCAATTCCCGCCCCTTCTGCAAAAATTCCAAAATAGCATGAATCGGAGCACAGTCAGTGACACCCCGAGTAAAAGCCCAAAAATTTACGCCAAACCCTACAATATAGGTTAGTGGTAACTTCCTTTCTTCTGCTGAGGAGGGTAGTAACCAAAGCATCGGAGAACCCCCGGCGTTTCAGAAGCTGCCGCTCAAATTCCAGGTAGTTAGATTAAGGCCCTCTGCCTGGGGGGTAAAAAAATGGACCCCGAGAGAGCAGCCTTCGATCCGCAGGGAGAACCCAAGGGTCGGATACCAACATCGCCTGCAGCCAGAAAAACCATGGTCTCCTGGGCCAAAAGGGGGCTATCAAGATGACCCTCACACCCTCCTCCCTGATTTTTCGCAGAACCAGAGGAAGCAGACAGAACAGAGGAAAAGCATAAGCTAGAGGAAAAGCATAAGCTAGAGGAAAATCTCAAGGCACCCGCAGAGCATCCACCACCTCTGGAAGGTCTGAGGGATACAGGGAAGCAAAGCGCCGAACCTGCCTGTTCCCCCTTGTTGCAAACAGATCGATCACTGGCATGCCTCAGAGACACACAATCCCCTGGAAGACTGCCCTGTTCAGAACCCACTTCCTCCTGTCTGAGAGAATGGCGGCTCAGAAAGTCTGCTCTGACATTGTCGACTCCTCTGATATGTAGGGCCGTCAGGGAGAGCAAACGGACCGCTGCTAGCTGAAATATTGAGGTCGCGGTAGCCAGTAAGGAAGGTGACCGGGTTCCCCCCCTGGTGATTCAAGTAAGCCACTACGGTGGTGTTGTCTGACTGAACCATGACATGGGAGTTGCGTAGGTGGGGTAAAAACTGGAGAAGAGCATACTGGACTGCCCGCAACTCCTGCAAATTGGAAGACCCCAATTCTTCCTCTGCAGACCACCGAACCTGGGCCAGGCGAGGTCCCAAATGAGCTCCCCACCCCGAGGGACTGGCATCGGTCGTCACTACAAAGTCCGGAGTAATGACCCAGGGCACCCCTTGAGTCAGGTGACGAGGATCCATCCACCAGGACAGAGAGGCGATGGCGGCCGGGACAGAAGAACGACCCTCTAAATGACCCTGCAGAGAGTCCCCAGCCATGAGCATGTCCTGCTGGAGACAGCGAGAATGGAACTGTGCCCATGGGACAGCCGGAATGCAGGATGAGACATGGCCTGATGCAGAGACAACAACAGCTTGTTCATGGCCCCCGCCACCTTGCTCCTCACCGCAGAGACTTTGGCCGCCGGCAAAAAAACATTTTTGGGCAAGAGAGTCCAACAGGAGTCCCAAAAAAATCTGAACCTGAACCGGATGGAGCCTTGACTTTTGGACATTGATGAGCCATTCCAAGGCCTGTAGGGAGGACATGACATGAGTCAGACAGGATGAACACTGCCCCACAGAGTCCCCAACAACAAAAAAAAAAAATCATCCAAATACAGAACTATGAGAACATCTTGTTGTCTCACATATGCCATAACCTCCGCCATCACCTTTGTAAAAACCCGAGGAGCACTGGAAAGGCCGAATGGCATGGCGGCAAACTGCAGATGGCGAACCTGAACCTCCAAGACTACCACTACGCAGAGGAACTTCTGGTGAGCTGGATGAATACGCAGATGATAATAAGCGTGTTTTAAGTCGAGCACCGCCATATAACAAATAGGGAATAGAAGGCGAACGGCAGATTGAATGGACTCCATTTTAAAGGACTGGAAGCAGAGGAAGAAGTTTAATTTACGAAGATTAATAATAGTCCGAAAGGAACCATCCGGTTTAGAAACCAGAAACAAAGGGGAATAAAACCCCCTTCCCTCCTGGTCCCCCGGAACTGGCACTAACTTGTTTATGTAACAAGTCCTTGACCTCCAATTCCAGTACTCGCTGCTGGCAAGGACTAGAAAGGATAGTTTGAAAAAAGGAGTCCCCTGGGACCCTCACAAAAGCAAGTTTAAGCCCAGATGAAATAAGGCCGAGGATCCATTGGCTGTTTGAAATTTGGGACCATTGATGGAAAAATGAGCCAACCGTCCACCAACAGGTGGGTCAGAATTAATTCCGCTTGGGCGGGGGCTTGGAGGATGAGGAACCACAGTCTCTTCCTTGCCGGTCTCCACTTGGGATTGGACTGTTGCCTGGTATACTGGCGTTTCCGGAAGGCTCTCCTATAGTTAGGGATAGAAGGGTCAGGCAGCCCCTTCTTCACTTCTCCTGTCTTAGAGAGAATACCATTAAGAACGGAGCCAAAGAGGTACTCACCCCTGCACGGATTGCACATAACTTAGTTTTCGCATGGGCGTTCCCCTTCCACTCTTTAAACCACAAAGACATGCGGACGGCATTAAAGATCTCTGCCGATCTAGCTGCCAGGCGGAGAGAATCTACAGAAGCATCCGCCAGATATGCTGAGCCACTCCGGATCTGAGCAAGAGCAGCCGATAACCTGTCTCTGGGCACCCCGGACCGAATCTGTTGTTCCAACTGATCCAACCATACCAACTGGGAACGGGCTAAACAAGTAGAAGCAATGGCTGGTTTAAGAGCCCCAATACATGTCTCCCAGGACTTTTTCAACAGGGCATCAGCTTTCCTATCAGAGGGGTCCCTCAACAATCCACCATCCTCCAAAGGCAACACATTCCTTTTGGAAGAGGAAGCCACTGCCGCATCCACTTTAGGGACCTTAGACCAGTTCAGGAACTCCGGATCATCAAAAGGGTATTTTCTTTTGGAAGAGGAGGGCAAAAAAAACCCTAGAGTCTTGTTTCTACTACTCGGATCTGACTAAGGATTTAAAGGCCTCAATGACAGGAAAAACACGTCTCTTCCTCTGAGACAACCTAGCAAACATAACGTCCTGAGCAGATCGCGCTTCCTTAGCGTCCACAATCCCTATGGAGGCCCGTACCGACTTAACCAAACTATCCATGTCTTGTATAGAAAACAAAAACCCCCCCCCCCCTCATCTTCAGACGAGGAGCCTGAATGGGACGAATGAACCAGACCCTCCTCCTGGGAATCGATATCTGACTGATAAGGTACCTTTACACGCTGCTACGGAAGGTTAGAAACCATCGGGTGTCGGAGACAATTGTATCTTGCACCGTCAAAAAACCGCGAGGTAGCGGCGTGTAATTTAGATTGTTGCCACCGGTCACTGTCAACACCTGTCTTTCAGCCGTGCTCAAAAACAGGTAGTTTTCAACCCGATGGTAGCGGCGTGTAATCGAGGAACAGGAAGGTTTTTTCGACACCTAGTGAACTCCCTGGGGTGTGACACAGCCTCCGGGATACCACGCCCCATCAGCGATCATTGGTGGAAGCTCCTGCGTTACGATTGGTTGTCCCTGCATAGGGTGGCATATTTAAGGAGCTGACCAGTCACACTACACAATTGCAATAGCATCATGTATTAGCCAGCCTTCCTGCGCTGGCTGGCCAATCATGATGCTATTGCATTGTACAATCACCGTACGAGCGTCTCGTAATCCACAACTCTGGCACGCTTATGTGTTGTCCCTGCTGCCCCAGGTCCTCCCACATTGCCTTGTGGTAGCGACGTGTAAATGAGGGAAGGTGCTCTACAGAAGGTAACCTGCGGCACCCGTCTGTGCTTCCAGGGATAGAAAACACCTACTGTGGAGCACCTTGTAGCGGCGTGTAAATGCGGTATCAGGTACTGTTAGGAACCGTTGAAACGTGCTCGTGAGACACCGGTGGTTTCTAACCTTCCGTAGCGGCGTGTAAAGGTACCTATAGGGAGACTGGCTGAGAGAAGCAGGCACACAGGGTTGCTGAAACTGGGAAAGGGAGGTCCGGATCTCGTCCCGTATAAAAGGTCTTAAGGTCTGCTGTCCATATAGGGGCCTCTTCGTCAAGAGTCTGAGTAATAAAGGAGTGGCATAACCGCTTGTCAGTCGTCTGAGAGGGGCTGTTCACACAAGGCACAAAACTTATGTTTCCGTTTGTCAGAGGGTTTCTTAGGCCGGTAGAAGAAACAAAGAAAAAAAAGGAGACAGAGAGGATTGGCAATTAGCAGAGTGGATGAACATGCATAACTCACCCCTAATGCCTACACCGGTACCGGTTCAGGAGGTGGAGACCCAGCCTTGGGTTTGGAGCCATTAGAGCTTTCAGCGGAGCGCTCCTTACAGGTACTGGCGGATTTGGATGGCTGCTTGCCGCCGCTATTAGTCCTAGTCACAGGCTGGCAGACCCCCTCCGCATCCCTGGGGGGGGGGGGGAAAGACATGACGCGCACTTCCGGTTTAAAGGGTTCGTACAAAGGCGACGCAGGCGTCAAATGTCCTCGCTCCACCCGCCCTGCGTCGTGAGACAAGCACTGGGGACGGCCCCAGGCAGCGCCCCGCACGACACAGAGTGGCGCCACCTGGACACTGGGTCGTGCTGACAGAAACCAGGAGACGAGGGAGACTACGCTGCCTCCAGGACGCGGATTCCACAGACCTCCACCAGCCCTCCATGGAAGCCTCAGGCCCTAGGTAAGAAGGAACTTCATCTATAGATTCCTCGCAGAAGGACAGGAAACCAACTGAGGAGGCGAGGGGGACCGCCCCTTTTTATCTGTAGGTTTCCTGTCCTTGTGGGCGGATCCCATCTCTCGGTGGCTGCTGTCATGGCGATAGCAAAAATAAGTAAAATCATTATTGTACCGTTTGTAATTTCTATGTTATCACCATTGTCAGACCCTGCAGAGAGCTGCTGCATTAGTCCTGTCCCATTATAAGCAGAGACTATTAGTCCTGTGCTGTATAAACTGTGAAGTAATTATGCACACCTCAGCAGCTCTCTCCTCCCTCAACCCTTTGCTAACAGTGCAGCATCAGGTTTCACTTACAGGATGTCTGTTTTGATGATGACACCACAGAGGGAGAGAGCTACATCAGGTCTGCCTTATCTAGACTCCATTTGTTTGTGTAAAGCAGATACACTGCTGTGCTGTAGTTCATCTCTTGTGATGCTGCAAACAGAGCAGAGAGGAGAATACAGTCGCCCCACTGATCTCCTGTGCACTGATGTGGTGTGAATATGTGTCATGCATATTCATCCTATGGGGAGGGGACAGCAGAGAACTAAGTGGATCACTCACTGTGATTGACAGATGGAATGAATCTCTTTATTTGAAGTTTACTGAAGATAGGAGGGGAATATAAATAAAAGAAATACATAGAGTTTACAGGGAGGAATTAGAAAAAAGAGAATTTTGTTTATTTACCTTAAAGTCTTTTTCCTTTAGTCCTCAAATCTGGGAGACCCTGACATTGGGTGTTATATGCTGCCCCTGGAGGTCACACCAATTATAGGAGAGATTTTCTCCTCCTTCTCCTCTGCAGCATATACGCCCCCTGCAGGAATACTGTCAGTTTGGTATATAAGCAGTAGGAGGAAAACATTGTACTGTAAAACAAATCCCGGCCAACCGGGCCGAACAGGAAAAGTATAAGGCCAGAACAATGGCCAACAGTGAGACTATGTTCTGTACAAGAGACGCAGGTACGCCCTTAGGGCAAAAGTGTGGGTACTGGGTCTCCCAGATTTGAGGACTAAAGGAAAAAGAATTTACGGTAAGTAAACAAAATTCTCTTTTTCCTTGTCGTCCAAAATCTGGGAGACCCTGACATTGGGACGTCCAAAAGCAGTCCCTGGGTGGGAAAAAAACCACTGCACCCTAAAAGGCAACTCAGACATTTATAGGTGGGCCACAGCCGCCTGGAGAACGCGTCTGCCCAGACCTGCATCCGCTGAGGCATAAACATGTACCTGGTAATGTTTAGAAAATGTGTGCAGGCTTGACCAAGTGGCTGCCTGACACACCTGTTGGGATGAGGCTTGGTGCCGCAAAGCCCAAGAAGCGCCCACGGCCCTGGTGGAATGCGCCTTTAGTCCCGCCGGGGGCGACGTGTGCGAGGCCGAATAGGCCTCTAATATGGTCGCCCTGATCCAGCGGGCAATTGTGGCCTTGGAGGCGGAAGAGCCCTTACCGCGTCCGGCCGTGAGAATAAAGAGAGTCAGTCTGACGCAGAGGAGCTGTGCAAGACAAGTACACTCTCAGAGCCCTGACCAAGTCCAAGTTGTGAAGGGCCTTTTCAAACCTGTGAACCGGGTTTGGGCAAAAATACGGAAGAGAGATATCCTGGTTGAGGTGGAAAGGAGAGACCACCTTTGGGAGGAAGGAAGGAACGGGACGTAGGACAACCTTATCCTGATGTACCACCAAGAAGGGAGGCTTGCATGACAATGCCGCCAAATCTGACACCCGCCGGAGCGAGGTGATAGCCACCAAGAATGCCACCTTTTGTGAAAGGGTGGATAAGGGAACATCTGTGAGAGGTTCAAATGGAGGCTTCTGAAGGGCCGAGAGAACCAAATTGAGATCCCAAGGATCCAGAGGATGCTTGTAGGGTGGGACAATGTGGGCCACCCCTTGCATAAATGTGCGAACCTGTGGGAGCCTAGCCAGCCGTTTGGAATAAAGGACAGAAAGAGCTGAAATCTGTCCTTTCAAAGAGCTCAGGGAAAGACCCGTGTCTAGACCCGACTGAAGAAACAAGGGTAATGTCGGCAAGGAGAAGGGCCACGGGGAGTGGCCCTTAGCAGAACACCAGGAGAGGGAAATTCTCCACGTCCGGTGATAAATCTTTAGCGAGGCAGGCTTACGGGCTTGTTTCATGGTGTCCTGAACTTCCCGGGGAAGACCCGATTGTGTCAGGACCCAGGATTCAAGGGCCAAGCAGTCAACCTGAGTGCCGCAGAATTGTGGCGGAAGAATGGACCTTGAGAGAGAAGGTCTGGACGATCTGGCAGACTCCAAGGTTCGCCGTCGGCGAGTTGGAGCAGCTCCGGGAACCAGCCTCTCCTGGGCCAGTTGGGAGCGATTAGGATCACACGGCGACACTCCGTCCGTATCGTGCGGATCACCCGAGGTAACAAGGCCAGAGGTGGAAAGATGTATGGCAGGCGAAACTGAGACCAATCCTGGACCAGCGCGTCCGCTGCCAGAGTTCTGTGGTCGTGGGCCCTGGCTATGAAAGCCGAAACCTTGTTGTTGAGGAATGACGCCATCAAATCAACATCCGGAGTCCCCCACCGCCTGCAAATGGCTTGGAATACTTCCGGGTTGAGAGACCATTCGCCCGGGTCCATGCCTTGACGGCTGAGATAGTCCGCTTCCCAGTTGTCCACACCCGGAATGTGGACCGCGGAGATGGCGGAGCCTGTGGCATCCGCCCAGGATAGGATCTTCTGGACCTCCAGCATCGCCAAGGTGCTGCGAGTGCCTCCCTGATGATTGATGTAAGCAACGGCCGTCGCGTTGTCTGATTGGATCCTCACCTGGCGGCCGCTCAGGAGAGACCGAAACGCCAGAAGCGCCAGATAAGCCGCCCTGATTTCCAGAATGTTGATGGAAAGGGAGGACTCCACCGGAGACCATTTATCCTGAGCCCTGTGGTGAAGGAACACCGCTCCCCAGCCCGAGAGGCTGGCGTCCGTGGTGACCACCGACCATGACGGTGGGAGAAGGGATCGACCCTGAGACAGGGACGGATATGCCAGCCACCACTGGAGAGATTCTCTCGTTTCGGGGGACAAGGAGATCTTGTGTTCCAAGGTCCTCGGATTCTTGTCCCAGCCTCGAAGGATCTCCAGCTGAAGGGGACGCAGATGGAGTTGTGCGAATGGGACTGCTTCTATTGAAGCCACCATTTTTCCCAGGATCTGCATCAGATGCCTCATGGAGTACGAGCGAGGAGGGAGGATGGAGCGAACTCCCGCTTGGAGAGAGGCGGTCTTCTCGTGAGGCAGTCGCACTAGAGCTGCTCGAGTGTCGAATTGCATGCCCAGATACACGAGACTCTGGGTGGGCACGAGGACCGACTTCGGGAGGTTGACAATCCAGCCAAACCTCTTGAGAGTCGACAGAGTCATGGAAACAGCTTGGCGGCATTCCTGATGCGAGGGTGCCTTGACCAGGAGGTCGTCCAGATAAGGGATGACCAACAGCCGCTGAAAATGAAGTATGGAGACCACTGACGCCATCACTTTGGTGAATACCCGTGGAGCGGTGGCCAAACCAAAGGGGAGGGCCACGAACTGGAAATGGGCGTCTCCAATCGCAAAGCGCAGGAACCGTTGGTGAGCTGGGGCGATTGGGATGTGTAGGTATGCATCCTTGATGTCTATGGATGCTAAGAATCCCCCTTGAGACATCGAGGCTATCACTGAGCGCAGTGATTCCATGCGAAAGTGTCTCACTTTGACGTGCTTGTTGAGGAGCTTTAGGTCCAGAACGGGGCGAACAGACCCGTCCTTCTTGGGCACAATGAAGAGATTTGAGTAAAATCCCTGAAACCATTCCCTTTCGGGAACAGGGACGATGACTCCTTCCAGCTTCAGAGCCTCCAGCGCTTGGTGAAAGGCGTGGGCCTTGGCGGGAGGGGGGGGGGGGGGGGGGGGGGGAGATGTCATGAAGAAACGGCTTGGAGGGACCGAGTTCAGTTCTATGAAGTAGCCGTGAGAGACAATATCTCACACCCATTGGTCTAGGACGTCGGAGAGCCAAATGTCCTGGAACTGGGACAATCTGCCCCCGACTTGGGGTGCGGAGCTGGATCCGTGCGAGTCATGCAGAGGCCGTCTTGGACGGCTTCTGACCAGAGGACTTTTGCTGGCGAGAACGCCAGGAGGAACCCTGGCCTCGGGCGGGCTGGGACTTGTCGGAACGAAATGTTCTGTTGGTAGAGGAGGATTGTCTGGAGGACCAGCCAGGGGAACGAAAGGAACGGAACCTTGCAGATTTTTGCTGCGCAGGTTTGCTTCCCTTTTGTTGGGGCAGGAGTGTACTTTTGCCTCCTGTTGTGTCCTTGATAAGTTCGTCCAGACGTTCCCCGAAGAGACGATCCCCGGTACAGGGAATCCCTGTAAGATGCTTCTTGGAAGAAGCGTCACCCTTCCAATCCCGTCGCCAGAGAATTCTCCGAATGGCGAGGGAATTGGCAGTTGCCACTGCTGAACTTCCGGCTGAGTCAAGCACAGCGTTGAGAGCATATTTCGATACCATGGCCATTTGTTCTACGAGGGGAGACGCCTCGGGAACTTTATTGTAGGTCATGGAATGAACTGCATCTGTAAATGCAGAAGGTGCCTAAGGGACCAGGCAGCTGCAAAGGCGGGAGGAAACGCAGCGCCAATAGCGTCATAGATTGACTTGGTTAAAAGTTCAATCTGACGGTCTGCTGAGTCTTTCAAAGAGGAGCTGTCGGCGATGGAAATTGTGGTTCTGGTAGCCAATCTGGCTACGGCCGGATCAACCTTAGGGGGTTGAGACCAGCTAGATAGTACTGTCGGGGCAAACGGATACTTGGGATCCGTGGTTTTTGGCAGGAAACGTTTTGCCGGACACGCCTTGGGCTTTTGCACCGTGTCTGTAAAGTCGGGATGATCAGAGAAGATGCTGGCAGGTCTCTTAGGATCCCTGAGCGAGACCGTGGCTCGCTGCTCAGACAGTGTGTCAGGAGCAGGCAGGTCTAGGATGTTATTGATTATGGACACAATGTTGTCAGCCAAAGTGTCCCCTTCAGGGACAGATTCAGAGAGTCCTCTTCCTCAGCCTCCTCCAGAGGCTCCCTTGACTGGGATCTGGGCGAGGAGGGGGAAGGATCTAGGCGGCGTTTCTTGGAACTGGGACCTCCAAGAGACGGATTGGCCTTGTTACGCCTCGCTGAAAGAAGGACCCAGGACCGAAGAGGAATCCATTTCCTGGTCAGGGTCCTGGTTAATAGCCTGAATGATGGATCTAGTCATGGAGGCTACAGATTGCGACATAGCTCGCGATACTGCCAGCGCCACTGAATCGGACAATGACTGAGATAAGACGTCAGTCCACTGAGGCGCCGGTGTTAAGACCGGGAGAGTGGACGCCTGATCCCCAGAGGGGGAAGGGGCATCCACCTGGGGCCGGGTTCCGTGGATATCCACGGACCCGTTCTGCTCACAGGCAGTGCAGTGGGGATTGACACACTGCCCAGGCAACGTGACTTTGCACACTGAACAGGTTGCATACAATTTCGGAGCCCTGTGGGACTTACTCTTGCTCTTAGAAGCACACATAGTCTGACCCAATCCTGTGTACCTGCTACCAAAAACAGTTTAACTGAAGGGGGGTGCCACAGAGGAAAATCCACACTAAATGGTGTGGCTTACCGCTCAGCCAAAGGCTGTGATGTCCAGGTCCCCAAGTCTGAGTCTCCCAGAGCAGCAGCTATGAGACGTGCTGCCGGATCTTCCAAAGAATGAGGCCAAGATGGCCCTCGCAGAGAGAGAGGGGGGAGTCAGACAAAGGGAGGGCCCGCAAAAAAAAGCGGGAAGCTGTGGCCCCATGCATGTACACAGCAGGGGGTAGAGGCCAGAGACCAAGCCCTGTGTGCTGGGTGAGAGCAAAGCCCGCCCCCCTGCTGTTGAAAGACATGCAGGGGGCGGATCGCGGCCTAGGCCTCCGGCAAAGCCGGGGACTAGAGTAGAATGCCGCGGCCGGCCTGCGTGAGGGGTCCGCCGCGGTAGTTTGAAAATACACCGCTGATGTCACAGAAGAGTGCCCCATACCATGAGCCCTGTGCCCCGTCCCCCTGCTGTGCGAAACAGGCAGGGAAGGGAATCGCGGCCGGGCTTCCTGCAAAGCCGGGGGCCGGTTGCAGGGACAGCGCGGCCGGTCTGTTTGGGCCCCGGCGGACCCGGATCGCTGCCGCAGATGCGGGGGCCCCCATGTGTCCGGCACATACCGAGTCCCCCGAAGAGGAGAAGATGGGGGCCAGCTCGGTAACCTGTGGCTGAGCCTGCATCAATCGCCTGTGACTGGAAGGAGTTGGACTCCGTCACAGGGGGCCACACAGTGACTGTGTAAAGGCCAGGGGAACAGAGAACTGTGAACCCCTCAGTCGGCTCCCACCTCACCAGAGGCCCATTGAAAGGGTATGGTGAGGGAGCACGGCATATGGGGCCGAAGGCCCATGCCGGAGGACCCAAATGGTCCCCTAAGCTTCATCTGTAGCAGGAGCTTCAGTGTGGAGATGTGCCTCCAACGACACCAAATTACAAACTGACAGTATTCCTGCAGGGGGCGTATATGCTGCAGAGGAGAAGGAGGAGAAAATCTCTCCTATAATTGGTGTGACCTCCAGGGGGCAGCATATAACACCCAATGTCAGGGTCTCCCAGATTTTGGACGACAAGGAAATGATAGCAGTTACATGTGGATTTTTGACCTGACAGTTTTCCTTTAAGAAGCATGTCCTTAAGTAACCAGTGGTAGTTTAAAGAAACGTGTCAGAAAGCACCATGTCTATCACACAGCATTCACCGGTAGGGTAGAAAGGCACACCCTTGTCCCAGCTCAGACCTCTATTTCACATTAATCTACTATATAATTGTTTAATGTTGTCTGTCACGGAAATTGCGCAACAGACAGAGGCCTGTGGCACAGAGGTCCGCAGCTCGCCAGCCGGGAGTCATCTCCCGGCTGGCGAGCCGCTACCTCTGTGCAGCAGTAGCCGCTGCTGAGCTCTGGTCAGCAGTGAGCCAGCCAGGAGATGATCGCAGTGGTGGTGCCCTTCGCGGCATTCAAACCGCGCGCCAAGCCTCAGCAACCAATCAGAGACGTAGCGCGGCTTGGCGCGCAGTTTGAATGTCGCTTCTCCGATTGGTCGGCATTGAACGCGGCGACCAATCAGGGAAGCGGCGCACGGTTTGAATGCCGCTTCTCTGATTGTCGCGTCAGGCGACATCAGATAGCGGCGCTCGCCATGCACATGTATTTAATATGGACCGGTGTACGCTGCTTCTTGATTGTGCCGGTCAGCAGCGACCATCAGAGAAGCAGCGTTCACCCTGGTCCCATATTTAAAATACAATGTGCCATGGCGAGCGCCGCTATTCTGATTGGTCGGCGCTGAACGCGGCGACCAATCAGAATAGCGGCGCTTGCCATGGCGCACATTGTATTACAAATATGGCGGCATGGCGAACGCTGCTTCTCCGATTGGTCGGCGCTGAACGTGGCGCCAATAAGAGAAGCGGCGCGCAGTTTGAATGCCGCTTCTCCGATTGGTCGGCGTTGAACGCGGCGACCAATCGGAGAAGCGGCATTCAAACTGCGCGCCGCTTCTCTTATTGGTTACCGACAGCCACGGCCACCAATGAGCGTCGTGGTATTCAAATTGCAATATTGGCACGCAATTTGCACTGACGCTCATAGTGTGAAACAGTTTAGTGCTGTATACAAGGTCTATTCAGTCAGTGTAACGCAGTTCACTCCCGATTACAAGGTATTCTAGACTACCCGATGCTTTCGAATCGGCCACCATCTAGTATTAAATAATAACAATATTAAACTATCCTGCTGTAGTGCTGGGTACTTCTGGAAACATCTCTAGTTGATTAGCTAAGTACAATAAACACAGATTGGCGAGCAATGTGGTAATCAGGTCTAGGAAGGTGTGAATAGACGGATACTTTATGTACGTCTGTATTACATTGGACTGTAATGTAGTCTAAGGGCATGAGCGCACGTTGAGTATTTGGTTGCTGAAAGTTCTGTACCAAATCTGCGTATCCTGGAAGAATGAACGTGTGTTTCTTACAGGCATTTTTGGTGCACTTTTCTTACGTTCTGGGGTGGAAAAACTCTGCAAGATTTGACATGCTCCATTTATTTCTGCTCCAAATCTGCATGGGGACAAAACTGCAGGAATCTCAAGACTTTGCTGACAGAAGGATAGGCATGCAGTTTTTATGACATAATTTAACTAAAAAGCACATCAGAAATTGTGAGAAACATGCAGTGTGCACACAGGGCTTCAATATTTCTGAAGAAGTACTAAAAGAGAAAACCTATTCGGTGTCAACGCAGGAGATATTAAACAGCTGTGTCTTCAAATCTCCCACCGGGACATCGGCGGGAGATCAATGGAGAATCTAGCTGATCTCCCGGTGGCCGCCGCTGATCACTGGCGACCACCGGGAGAGATTTCAATGACATCCGCAGCGTTCTCCTGCGCTGTCGTGCGGAGGACACTGCGGATCCATTGAGATCCATGCATTGTTTGTGCGCTTGCTGATAAAACAAGCACCCACGAACGCACAAAAAAATGCAACATGCTGTGTTTGGAGTGCGCTCGGAGGGTGCACAAATTGTGCGCATTCGAACGCAAACGCAGCCAAACGCAGCCAAACGCGTTCCCATGTTAAACATAGGAATGCATGTGCGCAAGCGTTTGGCTGTGTTCGGTGTGCTGCGCTCCAAACGCAAGTGTGAAGGCACCCTGAGCTAAAGGGGTCCTATAAAACAGCAAAAAAATAACTTATAACTTACAGCAGTCCTTGAGGCTCAGAACTGGAAAGGCGGGCCCAGGCTCCACTCAGCCCTCCTCGATGCTGCAGTGCATGCCCCGCTGTGCGGCATTATTCTTTATTCATCGCCACCTACTCCATTTGGAATTTCCCGCCCTCTGTACACCTAATATGCACCGCCCGCTACGTCACATCCAGCGTGGTGCATTATGGGCGATCACGTATCGCCCCAGTACATTATGGGCCTTATCACGTCATCGGCTAAAATAAGCGCATTGCGCCTGCATGGAGCCGGGGCCGGTCACGTCATCAAGGCCATAATGCACTGGGCCGATCACGTGATCGGCCCCATAATGCACCACGCCGGATGTGACATAGCGGGCGGTGCATATTAGATGTACAGGGGGCGGGAGATTCCAAATGGAGGAGGCGGCGATGAATAAAGAACGATGCCGCCCAGCGGGGCGTGCGCTGCAGCATCGAAGAGGGCAGAATGGAGCCAGGTATATTTCGTATTTCACCGAAAGTTGGTTTTTAAGTTATCCAATGTTTAACACTATAAAATAAAGAAGGATGAACTTTTATCTTGTTTTTGATTTTTTCTTTATTTAATTAAAAATCCGGTGTGGATATGTGAGACAAGTCTTTAGTGATTTTCACATGGACAACCCATGTCAGGTAATGTGATTGAAACCCAGGTTCTGGGTCGTACAAGTGTATTTCTATCGTCCCTATGTCAGAGGTCCAACCCGACCCTCTGTTCAAAGTCCTACAATTCATGCAGACATGGATAATTTCATCAATATACAACCATTGATATGGCTTGTTTTAGCTTAACATCCGCCCGACGATTTTCGCCTCTCTATTTAATTGAGAGGCTCATCAGGGGCATTGGCAACATGCTACATCAGATATATGGGGGTCACACAAGTCAAATGTAACCCTAGAGTCATGAGTCTATACAGGCCCACGAGGATCCAGGTCATAGGAAGTCCAAGGTGGCTGTCAATAGGATTTTTTTCAGATGGAATGTTGATTTGACAATTCCTAGAAGGTATAAGAAAAGGTTTTTTTTTCTTTTTTCAGTCAAACTACCATTTTTACAATAAAAAGCCTTCACCAAAATATGAGGTAATGATTGTGAAAAATCTAACTTTAGTACACCATAATATGTATATGTGTAAATCCCTGTTGGAAGATAATTTAGGGGACATACCAGGTGATTTTTGTGTCAGTTTTCCAGTAATCACAATCCTCATTGAATTATCAGCTTCTTTAGTCTTATATGGGGTAGAGTCTTTAAATTAAGATGACAAACTTTTTAGCTAAAATTTACATAGAATGTATAAGCAGATAGTTGTAGTACACACCCTCCTTATTGTATTATTCGTCCCCCTTTTCCTTCAGTTGTCAAAAAAATCTCTTTACAGCCTCCTTAAGGGCCTGTCACACGCGTCAATATCGCCTGCACGATATCGGCTGCACGTGACGTTGCAGCGATATTGACGCGTGTGACATAGTGAATCAACCAGCGATAAATCGCTGGTTGATGATCGCCAGGTTTTAGAATCAGTCCTAAAACCTGGCGATTGTCGCCCGGTGGACACGCAGCATCGCTGCGTGTGACACCGGGAGCGAGCGATATTCCAGCTCCCAGCGCCTGTCACAAGCGCTGGGAGCTGGTATCCAAGGTACACTGCGGGTAACTAGGCAGCGCGCGCTGCCTAGATACCCGACGTGTACCTTAGTTACCAGCATCCTCCGCTCACCCGGTGAGCGGAGGAGGCTGGTAACTAAGGTACACGTCGGGTATCTAGGCAGCGCGCGCTGCCTAGTTACCCGCAGTGTACCTTGGAGACCAGGCTGCTCCCGCTTCCAGCAGGCTGGCAGCGGGAGCAGGACATCGTGGAAACGATATTTAAATCGTTTCCATGATGTCACTGGTCAATTGATCGCTGGTGAGTCTGTCTGTGTGACAGCTCACCAGCGATCAGCCGTCAATGTCGTCAGCGATCAGATCGCTGACGACATTGACGCGTGTGACAGGACCTTTAGAGTATTCCTTATGTGGAGACAGATCATTAGATTACACAGGGTACTCATGTGTAAGTGGGGTCAAAGGAGGGTGCAAGGGTCAAAGGAGGGTGCAAGTTTTACAGTTCGCGAAATGTCGAAGCTTATAGATTCTTCCTGTGTTCCTACTAGCAGGAACACAGGAAGAATCTATAAGGGTATGTGCACATCAGTCGTTTTGTGGGCTGGTTTTGACCGCTTTCCGTCGGCGGTTCCCGCTGAGTTTTATGTTAATTTACTAGATGGGTGCCCGATGCACAATGCATTGGGATTCTAGCAGAGCGAGTCTCTGACTCGCAATGGCCGCTTCGCGGCCAATGCTTCGCGCTGCTAAGGCGACTCGCCATGCCCGCTGCGCGGGCATAGCGAGTCGCCTTAGAGCTGCTCGCAATGGCCGCTGCGCGGCCAATGCTTCGTTCGTATCCACATGACCACGCTGACTCGCAGCAAGAGCGGTCTCAAAAGGGGCAAAAATCCCATTCGTGATTATATAATAGATGTTAATCCTACCCACCGGTAGGATTAACATGCTAGTCAATGGAGTTTAGAAAACGCTGTGTACATTACAACGATTTTTGTCTTGACGATTTCAGTTTATTCACCGGTTTCCGACCGGTTGTCAAAGATAGAGCAAGCGACTTCTTTTCAGCGTTTTTCCAGCGGGTCCAGCTGAACAAGTGCAGCAAAGACCAGTCTGGAAATCGCTAAGGAACACGCCGGGGAAATCGCCAAGAACACGCTGTACGACCGCTAGTAACCCGATCTCAAATCGTTAGCAAAACGCTAACAAAACCAGGGACACTAGCGAGTGCAGAAAACTCAGTTCTGCTAATCTCCACCGGTTCCCGGTCGTTCTGCAAAGATGCAGAAACGACTGATGTGCACATACCCTAAACGTCGACATTTCGCTAACTTTAAAACTACAGGTGTTGTTTACCGATTCAAATGCTCCTGTGTGATAGAATACATCGGAAAAACAAAGCGTGAATTTAGAAGAAGGATAGGAGAGCACGTAGATGTTAGGAATGGTAGGGACACACCTATTTCCCGACATATAAATCAGGAGCATTGAGGGTCCCTGGAGGGATGTACCTTTATGGCAATTGAAGTCATAAACCCACCAACTAGAGGAGGAGACTGGGATAGGCTTATCCTACAAAAAGAGTGCCGTTGGATCCACCGACTTAGAACAGTCACTCCGGGTGGCCTCAATGAAATTCACACATACACTTGCTTCATATAAACTTCTATAAAATTGAAAATAACCTTTGATCGTTTAGATTGATTTGTCATCTAATCTCAGAAGGGATGAAATTCTCTATTGATCAACACAGGATCGTAAAAAGCTACAACCTCCATTGATCCAGAAGGGTATTAGGGGGAGAAACACATAAGGACCTGTCACACGTGTCAATGTCGCCCGCGATATCGCTCATGCGTCACAAATTATTAATCGCCTGAGCGATGTGGAATTATCGCAGGTAAGATGTCACACGCGTCCATATGACCCAGCGATGCGGTGATGTCGCCATCTTGCGAGCGATTTTATTTAGTCGCTTGTACGTTGTCAAAATAGAAAATACGTCGCTGAGTTTAGTGTCACACGCAGCGATGCACAAGGTCTACTGAGCGATGAGCGACAGGTTTTACATCTGGCAGTGAAACCTGCGATTGGCGATCAGCGACATATCGCTGGTTGCATCGCTTGGTCACACGCTTCAATGTCGCTCCTGCGTCACTTTTACGTCGCTTGGGCGACTGAAAATCCGTGACGCATGAGCGACATTGACAGCGATATTGACGCGTGTGACATCCCCTATAGAGGAGACTAGATTCTAGGATACCTTGTTTTTTTTTCTCACTAGACATAAAACCTTATCAGTTACCCATGAAGTTTCCTGAATAGTGGATGAGATTTATGGGGTCATAATATCTTATAAAGAATAACAGTGATAGTCTCAGGAGGATGCATAGTGCGTACATAAAGCCCTTGATTCACAGACACAGACAGCCCTAACTAAAAAATGATGCAGTGAAGGAGATATTATGACTATATTTCTAATATAAAACCCTTTATTCTGTCCTAACTACTACATAATAGTATAATCTTTAAGCTCCTACACGCATATCTAGTCCCACTCCACCTAAGATTCAAGCATAGAAATGTAAGCCACTGTAATAAATACCCCCTGTGGCGCTCACTATGTGTATAGTATAACAAATTTGGTGTATCTGACAGGATGCACAATTTGTATTGATAACGCATTAACACCCTTATCTTACCGCCTGTTAAATATATCTATACCAAATGAATGATTTCTATCAGGAGTAGTTATTAACAATTTCATCGGTGAGATCACAAATGCATAAGAGCGCAGGCACACTGCACCTCTAATCAAGCACACACAGTGCGCAGGGACCGAATCACCGGAAGAAGTGGTCTGCGCATGCGCAATAAACAGGCTTTCATTCCAGGACTGGAACGCACGCCAGAAGCGTGCGATGCCAACCACTTCCAGTGGGCGGCACACGGCCTGAGGAGGGGAGGACTATATTAACATAGCTAACTGGCGGCAGCGCTGATAGCTCCATAAGCAGGGAGCTGCACCAGGACTGCGCCACTAGAAGGTGCTCACAAGAGGAGCACAAGGAGAAATCTGCTGACTGCTTTCACCAATAAACAGGGGGAATAACATAGAAATTCCTACGGTATTTGTTTATAGCAGGGGTGGGGAACTCCAGTCCTCGAGGGCGGCAAACAGTGCAAGTTTTCAGGATTTCCTTAGTATTGCACAGGTGATACCGTATATACTCGTGTATAAGCCGAGTTTTTCAGCCCAAAAATTGGGCTGAAAAGTCCCCCCCTCGGCTTATACACGGGTCATACGGTATGCGGGGGGGGGGGGGGGGGGTGTGACCGGGGGCTGGAGGAGGCAGGAGGGGGCGCCGCGTGTGACTGCAGGCGGTCACGTGGGGCCGCCTCATTAGTGCAATGAATATGCACGGCATCCCCCCGTCCATTAACGGTGGGGGGATGCCGTGCATATTGCAATACACAGCCCCCCCTCCTTATTATGGGTCCCCCAGTAGTAATAAACAGCCCCCCCCCCAGGCTGCGGCAGCTGTCAAAATAACAAACACTTTATACATCACCTTCCGGCGCAGCTCCTCCACTCCTCCGGTCCCGACTTCTTCTTCCTGCTTGTGCCGGTGTCATGTGACCGGGCGCAGGAGATGACGTCATTTCCTGCGCGCGGTCACAGAAGCCGGCACAGGAAGAAGAAGAAGTCGGGACCGGAGGAGCTGCGCCGGAAGGTGATGTATAAAGTGTTTGTTATTTTGACAGCTGCCGCAGCCTGAGGGGGGGGGGGACATGATAAGGAGGGAGGGGCTGTATACTACCTCTGGGGCTGCTGTATACTACCTCTGGGGCTGCTGTATACTACCTCTGGGGCTGCTGTATACTACCTCTGGGGCTGCTGTATACTACCTCTGGGGCTGCTGTATACTACCTCTGGGGCTGCTGTATACTACCTCTGGGGCTGCTGTATACTACACTGCTGGGGGCTGTATACCTGTGCTGGGGTCCACCCTCGGCTTATACACGAGTCAATAGGTTTTCCCAGGTTTTGGGGGCAAAAGTAGGGGGGTCGGCTTATACACGGGTCGGCTTATACACGAGTATATACGGTAACATAATCACTTGCACTGGTGATGATTCCAATCCCTGTGCAATACTAAGGAAATCGTGAAAACCTGAACTGTTTGCGGCCCTCGAGGACTGGAGATCCCCACCCCTGGTTTATAGGCTTTCATGATTCATCCCTTGACTAACAACATTGCTAGCTGTCAAGTAAATACAAAGAATATTAGCCTCTTATCAACAAGACCAAAACTGGAGCCTGGTTCTCAGACAATGTGAACAGAGGTTAGTTGGTCATTTGCACCCTGCTTTGACCCCACTAACACATAAGTACCCTGTGTAATCTAATGATCTGTCTCCACATAAGGAATACTCTAAAGGGCCTGTCACACGTGTCAATGTCGCCCGCGATATCGCTCATGCGTCACATATTATTAATCGCCTGAGCGATGTGGAATTATCGCAGTTAAGATGTCACACGCGTCAATATGACCCAGCGATGCGGTGATGTCGCCATCTTGCGAGCGATTTTATTTAGTCGCTCGTACGTTGTCAAAATAGAAAATACGTCGCTGAGTTTAGTGTCACATGCAGCGATGCACAAGGTCTACTGAGCGATGATCGACAGGTTTTACATCTGGCAGTGAAACCTGCGATCATGTCGCTGGTTGCATCGCTTGGTCACACGCTTCAATGTCGCTCCTGCGTCACTTTTATGTCGCTCGAGCGACTGAAAATCTGTGACGTACGAGCGACATTGACAGCGATATCGACGCGTGTGACATCCCCTTAAGGAGGCTGTAAAGAGATTTTTTGACAACTGAAGGAAAAGGGGGACGAATAATACAATGGGCAGCACGGTGGCTCAAGTGGTTAGCACTGTAGCACTTTGCAGCTCCCACCAAGGACACTAAGGACAACATCTGCAAGGAGTTTGTATGTTCTCCCCGTGTTTGCGTGGGTTTCCTCCGGGCACTCCGGTTTCCTCCCACATTGTAAAGACATACTGATAGGATGTTTAGAGTGTGAGCTCCAAGAGAGACAGCATTAGTCATGTATGTAAAAGTGCTATGGAATCAATAGCGCTATATAAATGAATAAATATTATTATAAGGAGGGTATGTACTACAACTATCTGCTTATACAATCCCTCTATGTAAATTTTAGCTAAAAAGATGTTATGTGATGTTAATTTAAAGAGGACCTGTCACCAAACCAGGCATGGTGATCTAATTACAGCACTGGATGCAGCATGTCTGCAGCATGCAGACAAGGGGTCCCCCAGCACTTGAGCATCCCTGTACCCCAAGATAATACAGTTAGATAACTTACGTGCTCCAGCCATTAAGGAGGTGGCTAGGGGCTGCAGCCAAGGGCAGATTCACATCCCCTGCATGTTTCATCTGTCCACCACTGCCAATCATTCTCTCCCTCTTCAGCAGCATTTAAAGAGGTTTTTTTTCTCTCTCCCAGAAAGTCCGGTTAGCCCCGCCCCCTGAGGGACGGGGCCAAACAGCAAGTTCTGGAAAAAAAAAACTCTTCTTAAATGCTGCTGAAGAGGGAGAGAATGATTGGCAGCGGTGGGCATATTAAACATGCAGGGGGTGTGAATCTGCCCTTGGCTGCAGCCCCTAGCCACCTCCTTAATGGCTGGAGCATGTAAGTTTTCTAAGTGTATTATCTCGGGGTACAGGGCTGCTCAAGTGCTGGGGGACCCCTTGTCTGCATGCTGCAGACATGCTGCATCCAGTGCTGTAATTAGATCACCATGCCTGGTTTGGTGACAGGTCCTCTTTAAAGACTCTACCCCATATAAGAGTAAAGAAGCTGACAATTCAATGAGGATCGTGAGTACCCGAAAACTGACACAAAAAAATCACCTGGTATGTCCCCTAAATTTTCTTCCAACAGGGATTTACACATATACATATTATGGTGTACTAAAGTTATTCACAATCATTACCTCATATTTTGGTGAAGGCTTTTTATTGTAAAGATGGTAGTTTGACTGAAAAAAGAAAAAAAAAAACCTTTTCTTATACCTTCTAGGAATTGTCAAATCAACATTCCATCTGAAAAAAAATCCTATTGACAGCCACCTTGGACTTCCTATGACCTGGATCCTCGTGGGCCTGTATACTAGACTCACGACTAGGGTTACATTTGACTTGTGTGACCCCATATATCTGATGTAGCATGTTGCCAATGCCCCTGATGAGCCTCTCAATAAAAAAGTGTGAGGCGAAACGCGTCAGGCGGATGTTAAGCTAAAACAAGCCATATCAATGGTTGTATATTGATGAAATTATCCATGTCTGCACGAATTGTAGGACTTTGAACAGAGGGTCGGGTTGGACCTACGACCCAGAACCTGGGTTTCAATCACATTACCTGAAACGGTATATTGGCTTGAAGCTCTTTGGAGACAAATTGTGTCCAGGGTCTCTCATCCCTTTTAAGGTACCGTCACACGCGGCAATTTTGCAAGCAATTTCACTGGCAATTTGCTGGTTGCAGTGAAATCATGGGATACATGGTTATGTTTTGTTGCTGTGTAGAAATGAAACCATGTATCCATGATTTCACTGCAACCAGCAAATTGCCAGTGAAATTGCTTGCAAAATTGCCGCGTGTGACGGTACCTTTACAGTCTTTACCTTCCCACACATCTACATATTGTCTTCCAACTGAGACAGACCTTGTCAGAGTCCCTTACTTGCAGACAGTTGTGTGTTTAGTTTGTTAAGTGGGGGTGGGATGTCTATGTGAAAATCACTAAACACTGTCTCACAAATCCACACCGGATTTTTAATTAAAGAAAAAAAAATGAAAAACAAGATAAAAGTTCATCCTTCTTAATTTTACAGAATGGAGCCTGGGCCCGCCTTTCCAGCCCCCAGCCTCAAGGACTGCTGTAAGTTATACGTTATTTTTCTGCTGTTTTATAGGGCGGATTTAGCTCAGAGAGGGATACATAGGGAGCAGCTAGGAAGGTGTAGGGACAGGTAGTGATAGTGTAGGGGCTTAGATCCAGATGACAGGTTCCCTTTAAAAGCTATGAGTAGAGCATTTTACTTACTAAGGGTATGATCCTGAGTTTGAACCAATAATACATGATTTATCAGCTAAATGTGAACTTACTCTTTATATTTCATCAACCATCAATTTTATGCCAAATGTCCACTCAGAATATGGGAAGCGGCGCACACAGTGTACGGGTCTCCTGACCTGAAGACTAATATATGAAGCCGTCAAGTTCATGTCATTCCCTGATGAAGGTGCCAGGAGGGCACTGAAACGCGTAGGAGAATAAAGGAGGTTTTGATGAAGATTTTCTACTCGTATTTATTGGAGTGAGTGATCCTGGCAGCGCGGACTACAGCACACCTTTTTTCCCTAAGCATTGTTACAACCTACACGTGTGTGGCGCCGGTGGGAGTCCAGCAGCAGCCATCAGGACATTACCAATAAGCCTTCAAACCAGTTGTGGGTCTCACAACTGGACCAGGTGAGCAGATTTAATTACTCACCATTACACCCATCAGTGTCTAGTGATAAGGGCACTATTGCGCCTCTTGTCCCCCCCCTTTTCTCTTGTTTTAATGCTATAACTACAGAACTTGCTTCTACCTATTAGATCACCTTGTTTTACTGGCTGCAACAGTCAGGGGATGGAAGAATGGGACATGATCGCTTCCTGTCCCACTTGAGACCCCAAAATGACCTTCACTGGAGCAATGAATATTAAGGACCCCTTTGACACTAGTAATTGTTGGCTGAAGCCAACAATTTCAGCCAACCATTTGATGTGTATGGGGTCCACCCAAGTGGGGGACGTAATTCCAACCATCCAATCCTTTTGTTCAGTGGGGACAAATGACACAGCCAGAGAATTCCAGTATCAGCTTTCAAATATAAATCACAGGTGCACTTTGACAGTAGGGGGTTCATGCCGAGACCCATACTGAAGGCCCAATCAACACAGCGAGTACAATGCAACGCTTAGGTCTCACAAGCAGAAACCACTATGTGTGTGATAGATGAGAGCTGTGTGCTGTGCAGGGGTCTACTGAGCAAACCCACACATGTGGGCAATTAAAGCACCTGCTAAAATGAATTGTTGTACAACAACAATAGTAATGGTGGGTTTACACGTCGCGATATCGGCGTCCAACTACGACCCAACTCCGACCAAAAGTCACGTGGTTCGTGAGTTGGACCCGATATCGTTCCTGCGTTGAACGGTCTGAACATCCGATACGATGCAGGAACGATGGCAAACCGATATCCGGGGTCGAATGAGCGTGCTATTCAACCGCCCGATATCGGATGCCAGTTGTAGCCGCATCGTCCCGTCTGACAGCCCAACTCCGATGTGTACTGCCACATCACCCATTCACTCCCATGTTAAATGGTCGTTCCTGGGTTGGGGGGCATACGCATCGCCGGGACGTTGTATCCCGATATCGGGCTGTCTAAACCGGCGATGCCATGCAGGGAAAAGCGCGTTCAAAAAGCGCGCTCCCGCGTCGTTGGCTACGATATCGGGCCGATATCGGGACGTGTAAACCCACCA
Organism: Allobates femoralis; assembly: GCA_033576535.1. NCBI lineage: Eukaryota > Metazoa > Chordata > Amphibia > Anura > Aromobatidae > Allobates > Allobates femoralis. The sequence continues at coordinate 465,859,523 of JARQOC010000004.1, forward strand.
TAACAGGGAGCAATTCTTGAAGGCAATCTGTGATAGCTTTTGCAGGAAACAAAGAGCAGCAACACATACTGCCAGATTGGGGTGATTATACATAATTTTTCACATTAATGAGGAAGATCAGTGTATAATCCTTATTTACTATCCTTCAGCAGATGACCAGTGAAGAGAATGTGCATGTCCCCGATGCATGCAGTCGTGTATGCAGGAGATAATATGGTCTGTAGCATCCTCCATACTTCTGTCCCATGTATACAGCACACTACATTCTGGATGAACATCATAGTGTAAAATGAGACAGATCACATACTAATCAGGCATAAAATAGCCAGAGGCTCAGGAATTATGGAAATCAAAGGGTTAATTAATACACGTTAATATGTAAATAAGGAAAAAAAATATAATGAAAAATTATTCATGATCAAGTACGAGTGTTTCATGCAAAAATACACACAATTAAACAAGGCTTGGCATGCTATTAATCACTGAGAAATGTTCAGCCACGCTGAACGCATGCGGGCATCTAATGGTGTGTTTACACGTCCCGATATCGGCGTCCAACTCCAACCAAAAGTCACGTGGTTCGTGCGTTGGCCCCGATGTCGTTCGTGCGTTGTATGGTGTAAATGTCCAATACGATGCACGAACGATGTTAAACTGATATCGGGGATTGAATGAGCCTGCTCTCCAACGGGCCGATATTGGATGGAGGTTGGAGCCAGATCGTGCTGTGTAAACGCCCAACTACAATGTGCAGTACAACGTCCCCTATCCTCTCCATGTTAAATGGTCGTTCCTGGGTCGGCCGTACAAGGGGGGCGTAGACATCGTAGAGACGTTGTATGCCGATATCGCGCTGTGTGACGCTCCAATGCGATCTTGGAATTCTGCCCAGAAAAAGCGCTCCCACGGCGTTGGATCCAATATCGGACAGACGTTGGGACGTGTAAACCCACCATAAGGGTATGTGCTAACGGTCCAGACGAGCTGCATATTGGACGCAGCTCCTCCGGACGGAAGTGAAACTGCGGGTGGCCGCAGCGGCCCTGTACTCAACATGTGCAGCTTCTCTCAGCGTACAGCCGAGGGGAGCAGCTTCCGACTACGCAGTATGAAATAAACATGCTCAGAAGGAGCAGTATGTCAGCAACCTGCAACACAGCTGTCAAAGTGCTGCGGTCGGGTTAAGCATAGTATGCATGGGTTTTCTACAAATCCCATCCACTATGCTGATACTTTACTATGCTGCGTTTTGAATGCAGCAGCAAGACACTGCGTCCAAAACGCTCCATATCCTTATCACGAGTGTCCAGCCTAAATCATCAAGATCTACTGCGGACAACTCCAATCGCCGACGAACTGTGCCCCAGACACGTGTATGATGGAAGACAAGTCTGGAGACACTGCAGGCCCTGATGTGCTGCTAAGAGAAGCAAAATGCAGCCTGCTGTGTCATGTTGGAAAATGGATCCTGGGACATTTTGGAGAAATGGCTGCACTACTGGCTCCATGAAAGACATATTTTGTGCTGTAAATGAAATTAGATGCCATATACCAATTCTTCACAGACCACCAGAAGGCATTGACAAAAAATTGAGCCACAACCCAGACATTCAGCTGCAGGTATTCCATTAACATCAAACCACCGCTCTCAAAGGCTACCACGTTTCAGAGCAAAAGGGTAGTGAGGTACAGCCTCTTATGTGAGGAGTCTGGATTTTGGCTTGGATGCAATAATAACCAGAGATTAGTCTGAAGACCACTTAGGAAATATCATGAAGGACATTCACTGCATGTGTGCCTGTAATGTAGTGTGTACACACAGAATACATTCCCCCATGTGAGCCTGTAATGTAGTGTGTACACACAGAATACATTCCCCCATGTGAGCCTGTAATGTAGTGTGTACACACAGAATACATTCCCTCCATGTGAGCCTGTAATGTAGTGTGTACACACAGAATACATTCCCCCATGTGAGCCTGTAATGTAGTGTGTACACACAGAATACATTCCCCCATGTGAGCCTGTAATGTAGTGTGTACACACAGAATACATTCCCTCCATGTGAGCCTGTAATGTAGTGTGTACACACAGAATACATTCCCTCCATGTGAGCCTGTAATGTAGTGTGTACACACAGAATACATTCCCCCATGTGAGCCTGTAATGTAGTGTGTACACACAGAATACATTCCCCCATGTGAGCCTGTAATGTAGTGTGTACACACAGAATACATTCCCCCATGTGAGCCTGTAATGTAGTGTGTACACACAGAATACATTCCCCCATGTGAGCCTGTAATGTAGTGTGTACACACAGAATACATTCCCCCATGTGAGCCTGTAATGTAGTGTGTACACACAGAATACATTCCCTCCATGTGAGCCTGTAATGTAGTGTGTACACACAGAATACATTCCCCCATGTGAGCCTGTAATGTAGTGTGTACACACAGAATACATTCCCCCATGTGAGCCTGTAATGTAGTGTGTACACACAGAATACATTCCCCCATGTGAGCCTGTAATGTAGTGTGTACACACAGAATACATTCCCCCATGTGAGCCTGTAATGTAGTGTGTACACACAGAATACATTCCCCCATGTGAGCCTGTAATGTAGTGTGTACACACAGAATACATTCCCCCATGTGAGCCTGTAATGTAGTGTGTACACACAATACATTCCCTCCATGTGAGCCTGTAATGTAGTGTGTACACACAATACATTCCCTCCATGTGAGCCTGTAATGTAGTGTGTACACACAATACATTCCCTCCATGTGAGCCTGTAATGTAGTGTGTACACACAATACATTCCCTCCATGTGAGCCTGTAATGTAGTGTGTACACACAGAATACATTCCCCCATGTGAGCCTGTAATGTAGTGAGTACACACAGAATACATTCCCCCTCCATATGAGCCTGTGTACCGTGACGTCACCGCTCCGCACACCGCCGGACCTATCATTGGTGTAACAGGGTCCAACTCCTACCTTCATTCCAGGTGTCCGTGTGCATTATGGGGAGGCCTGTCCTGTGTGTCCACCAGTGTCGTTATACACAGACACAAATCCTGCACCACAGACACATGTGCACGGCGCCCTACATCCGTGCTCCGTCCTCACCCCCTCCCCTACAGACCACACACGGGTGAGGCCCCGCAGGCAGTTAATAGAGGTCTCCCCCCAGCCATTTACCTAATGTCGTTATTGTATCGCTCGACATCGGAGTCCCCGCGTTCCGCCATTACAGGAACAACCGACAAGCTCACGGCTTCTCCACCCACATACAGACTAACCACCTGACTAGAATATGCCTATTGTGATTGGCTGGCAGAGACGTCAATCAATGAAGGTTCCGGGTTAGAAGTACAAACAATTTCCGAGAGCGGGATGACAGGATCTGCCGTGTGGAACAGAGGTGCGCACATGGTCTAGCGCCATCTCTCGGCGGCAGTGAGGAGCATGTGCACTAGACACCGATTTTGTACGTGGTTTTAGGCCATGTGCACACGCTGAGTATTTGATGAGTTTTTTACCTCAGGATTTGTAGCCAAATCCAGGAGTGGAGCAATCAGAGGAAAAGTCTAATAGAAACACCTGCACCCCTTCTGTATTTAATCATCCACTCCTGGTTTTGGCTACAAATCCTGAGGTAAAAAAACTCATCAACTGCTCAGCGTGTGCACGTGGCCTAAGGGTGCGTGCTCACAGTCCGGAGGAGCTGCATGTTGGATGCAGCTCCTCCGGACCTGAGGGAGGCCACGTGTGGCCGCCGGGAGACCGCAGCCGCCCTGTACTCACCATGTGCAGCTGGTGCAGGGTGGATTCTCCCTGCAGTCACCTGATGGAAGCCGCTTCTGACACCGCAGCATGAAATGAACATGCAGAGGAGAAGTGGAATGCCGGCAACCCGCACCGCAGCTCCAAACACGCTGTGGGCGGGTTACGCATAGTGATACTGTACGATAACGCAGCGCAAAGACGCTGCGTATCCTGATCGTGAGGATGCACCCTAAGGCCATGTGCACACATTCAGTATTTGATTAGTTTATTACCTCAGGATTTGTAGACAAAACCCGGAGTGGAGCAATCAGAGGAAAAGTCTAATAGAAACACCTGCACCACTTCTGTATTTAATTATCCACTCCTGGTTTTGGCTACAAATCCTGAGGTTAAAAACTCATCAAATACTCAATGTGTGCACGTGGCCTTAGGCTATGTTCACACGTATTTGCTGCGTATTTATGAAGCTGCATGTTTTTGCCCGCATTTTGAGCAAAAAAGCGCAACTACATTCCCACTCTGCACTTTTCCCGAATCCATTTTATACTTTGGTCTATGGAAAAAGCGTGCCAAAAAAGGCACCTAGAATTGACATGGTCATTCTTTTTGCGGACGCACCTTGCAGTGAAAGCGCTTCCACAAAAAGATGCCAAAGTTTACAGCATCTTAATCTGAGAGGAGAGGGAAGTGGCTTACAATCTCCTCACCTACTTCGCTGTCTCCATAAGGTTGATAGCAAGTTCCCAGACCTTGTCTTAGCCCACTCACTCAGCCAGATCAGAAAAATCCCACACACTACACTGATGAGGAGCAGGTACCCCGAAACGCAGCGTCTGTAGTTTGGGGTTCTGATCTGGCACAAATCCCTTAGTTATATTAAAACTTGTAGGAAAGCGATTATGACTTTGAGGAAGCTGCTTAAATGTGGCACTGGAGTTTCTCCACTTCCTTAGTGAAGTACAAATTTGCATATTTGCATATATCTGAGAGGAGGGAAGTGGCTTACAATCTCCTCACCTACTTAGCTGTCTCCATAAGGTTGATAGCAAGCTCCCAGACAGCATCTTAACACATTTCAGGAAAAGCCATAGCTTTTGCTGGGATGCGCTACCAACATTGCGTTTCACTGAATTTACGCAACTGCAAAAATTCCCTGCATTAATGCAGAAATATGCAGCGTGTGAACGCAGCCTTATACAACTTCTACATGTCAGTCCCTGGAGATATCTACACCTGTGTGCTCATAGACCCTGAAGATGGCTTCACCCGTGTCCTCATAGACCCTGGAGATGGCTACACCTGTGTGCTGATAGATCCTGGAGATGGCTACACCTGTGTGTGCTCATAGACTCTGGAGAAGGCTACATAGGTGTGCTAATAGATCCTGGAGACGGCTACACCTGTGTGCTCATAGACCATGAAGATAGCTACATCTGTGTGCTCATAGACTCTGGAGATGGCTACACTTGTGTGCTCATAGACCCTGGAGACAACTACACCTGTGTGCTCATAAATTCTGGAGATGGCTAAACCAGTGTGGTCATAGACTCTGGAGAAGGCTACACATGTGTGCTCATAGACCCTGGAGATGGCTACACCTGTGTGCTAATAGACTCTGTGCTACACCTGGAGACGGCTACACCTGTGTGCACATAGACCCTGGAGATTGCTACACCTGTGTGCTCATAGACCCTGGAGATGGCTACACCTGTGTGCTCATAGACCCTGGAGACGGCTACACCTGTGTGCTCATAGACCATGGAGATGGCTACACCTGTGTGCTCATGGACCCTGGAGACGACTACTCCTGTGTGCTCATGGACCCTGGAAACGGCTACACCTGTGTGCTCATAGACCCTGGAGATTGCTACACCTGTGTGCTCATAGACCCTGGAGACGGTACACCTGTGTGCTCATAGACCCCGGAGATGGCTTCACCTGTGTGCTCATAGACCCTGGAGACAGCTACACCTGTGTGCTCATAGACCCTGTGCTACACCTGGAGACGGCTACACTTGTGTGCACATAGACCCTGGAGATTGCTACACCTGTGTGCTCATAGACCCTGGAGATGGCTACACCTGTGTGCTCATAGACCCTGGAGACGGCTACACCTGTGTGCTCATAGACCCTGGAGATGGCTACACCTGTGTGCTCATGGACCCTGGAGATGGCTACACTTGTGTGCTCATAGACCCTGGAGATGGCTACACTTGTGTGTGCATAGACCCTGAAGATGGCTACATTTGCGTGCTCATAGACCCTGGAGATGGCTACACTTGTGTGCTCATAAACCCTGGAGATGGCTACACCTGTGTGTTCTTAGACCCTTGAGATGGCTATACCTGTGTGCGCCTAGATCCTGGAGATTGTTCCACCTGTGTGCTCATGGACCCTGGAGATGGCTACACCTGTCTGCTCATAGACCCTGGAGACGACTACTCCTGTGTGCTCATAGACACTGGAGACGGCTACACCTGTGTGCTCATAGACCCTGGAGACGGCTACACCTGTGTGCTCATAGACCCCGGAGATGGTACACCTGTGTGCTCATAGACCCTGGAGACTGTACACCTGTGTGCTCATAGACCCCGGAGACGGCTACACCTGTGTGCTCATAGACCCTGGAGACAGCTACACCTGTGTGCTCATAGACCTGTACTACACCTGGAGATGGCTACACCTGTGTGCACATAGACCCTGGAGATTGCTACACCTGTGTGCTCATAGACCCTGGAGATGGCTACACCTGTGTGCTCATAGACCCTGGAGACGGCTACACCTGTGTGCTCATAGACCCTGGAGATGGCTACACCTGTGTGCTCATGGACCCTGGAGATGGCTACACTTGTGTGCTCATAGACCCTGGAGATGGCTACACTTGTGTGTGCATAGACCCTGAAGATGGCTACATTTGCGTGCTTATAGACCCTGGAGATGGCTACACTTGTGTGCTCATAAACCCTGGAGATGGCTACACCTGTGTGTTCTTAGACCCTTGAGATGGCTATACCTGTGTGCGCCTAGATCCTGGAGATTGCTCCACCTGTGTGCTCATAGACCCTGGAGATGGCTACACCGTGTGCTCATGGACCCTGGAGATGGCTACACCTGTCTGCTCATAGACCCTGGAGACGACTACTCCTGTGTGCTCATAGACACTGGAGACGGCTACACCTGTGTGCTCATAGACCCTGGAGACGGCTACACCTGTGTGCTCATAGACGCCGGAGATGGTACACCTGTGTGCTCATAGACCCCGGAGACGGTACACCTGTGTGCTCATAGACCCCGGAGACGGCTACACCTGTGTGCTCATAGACCCTGGAGACAGCTACACCTGTGTGCTCATAGACCCTGTGCTACACCTGGAGACGGCTACACCTGTGTGCACATAGACCCTGGAGATTGCTACACCTGTGTGCTCATAGACCCTGGAGACGGCTACACCTGTGTGCTCCCTGACCTTGGAGATTGCTACACCTGTGTGCTCATAGACCCTGGAAATGGCTACACCTGTGTGTTCATAGCCCCCGGAGATGGCTCCACCTGTGCGCTCATAGACCCTGGCATGGAGCTCTGTAGCCTCCCCACCTGCCATGCAGGCTTCATGAGGTCTTAGACGCCCATGTAATGCAGTCTTGTGGATAAACCCTCTGGAAAGGGTTCCCTTATCTGTTTGGAAGCCATGTTCAACTGTGGGGGTAAATGGGGGCCTCAGGGTACATTTACACGCCGCTACTGGATGGTGGCTACAACCGGGTACTTCACGTGCACGAGCACGCACAAACGGTTGCAAACGGTAATCGCACCACCTTTACACGCCGCAACAAGGTGCGCTACAGTAGGTTACATCTATCTTTAGATACACCGCCGGGTGTCTCAAGTTACCTTCTGCCGAGCACCTTACCTCATTTACACACCGCTACAACAAGCTAATATGGGCGGACCTGGTGCAGCAGGGACAACACATAGGCGTGCCACAATTGTGGATTACGAGACGTCCGTACGCTGATAGGACAAAGGAAGAACATCATGATTGGGCAGGCATCGCAGGAGGCTGATTAATACATGACGCTCGAGCAATTGTGTAGTGTGACTGGTCAGCTCCTTAAATATGCCACCCTATGCAGCAACAACCAATCGTAATGCAGGAGCTTCCTCCAATGATCGCTGAAGGGGGGGTGTTTTCCCGAGGCTGTGTCACGCCCCAGGTACATACCAGGTACATAGCATGGTGTAGTGACACCCCTTCTGTTCCTTCTTTACACGCCGATACAGGTCGCTACAATCGCCTGGGTAGCCACCTGTTTCAGGGCAGTGCTCGGAAACAGGTGCCGCTACTGGCGGGTGGCTACAACCGTCTTCACACGCCGCTACAGCGGGTTGAATTGGCGGTGCAAGATACATTTCTCTCATGTACCCGGTTGTAGCCACCATCCAGTAGCGGCGTGTAAAGGTACCCTCAGTTTCACTTGGTATTGCCGACAAACGCATGCCTTTATTCCCCCTCACAGTTGCTGTGGATTTTGAGCACACGCTGCAGCACATCATGAGACTGTAACCTTAGGACTTTTTCATAGGAAAATGAAGCTCCTTCAGTACACAGTTACACCCAGCGCTATGGAGTTGGAATCGGAGGCCATTTTGGGGAGTTGGAGTCATTATAAAATAAACCAATTCAGATTCCTAAAATATATAATGAATTGGCTACAGTAGTTTGATGCAGAATGTGCTATTATTATTATGACTTATTATATTCTAAATAGCTTGATTATCTACTTACATAATTGCCAAGTGGCTTATGTCTTCAATTGACGTCCGAATGAGGCTATATCCCAGAATTCCTTGTATGCCGAAACCCATATTGGGACACCCAAGTGATGGGCATCCCAATGTGGTGCCCGCTGGCGGTACTACCATCTCACATCCCTGCAAGTAAAGGACAGCACACGGGGGGGGGAGGGGGGCTGGACAGACAGCGCACAGAGCTCCAGACCTCACACATGGGGACAGTGACAGTGCACAGGAGGACAGAGACAGTGCATAGGGCCCCACACAGCACACAAGGGGGCAGCAACAGCAAACAGCCCCACACAGGGGGGTATACACAGCACACAGAGCCCCAGACTGCACACTGGAGATCAGAGACAGCGCACAAGGCCCCAGACAGCACACAGGCGGCACAGACCGCACACAGGGGGTCAGAGACATTGCAAGGGGGAAGAGACAGCACGGGGCGCAGAGATAGCATAAGGGGAAGAGAGTTCACAGGTAGGAAACAGCTCGAAGGAGAGGACACAGGAGGGGATAAGATAGCACAGGTGCGGAGAGAGACAGCTCAAAGGAAAGAGTACAGGGGAAAAGACAGCACAGTGGGGAGAGCATACAGGGAGAAGACAGCCACCACCCCCAGTGCCACAGAACCCACCCCCACTGTGTTGTCACCACCCTCCTGATCATCGTGCCAACATCTAGTTGTATCATAATAATGATTAAAGCCTGATGTTTAAATTGTACTACCCTAAATCTTTCACTTAAACATGAGCCATGTATGGGGGAGTCGGAAGTCTGAGTCAGGGAAATTGAGGACTATGAGGTTTGGCTTAGGCTGGTTTCACACTACCATTTTTTTAATCTGGCGGGGATACAGATCAAACTGCATTTCTCCGCAATTGTCAAACCCCATGCAACTGGATGCTCCCACACAGTGGCGCACCCAGAAATTTCCCAAGGTAGGGGTCCAAGAAACACACACCGGCCCTGAAAGGGGGTGTCACCCCCCAGCGGGGTTCCGAGGGGCAAAGCCCCGGTGGGGGGTTTGGGGGAGCGAAGCCCCCCTAAAAGCCAAGCGATTTTTGTAAATTTGAATACCTAATTAATGTTTAATACTGCACGAAAACGGCTTCTCAGCTTCTCAGGGCCGTCCAAAGGGGGGGGTCCAGACACGTAGGTCCCCCCCCTTGGGTGCGCCACTGCTCCCACAATAGGATTATTACTGATGGGGCTGAAGTAATTCTGGTGCGGGGACATACAGTTGCAGTAGGCTGTGTACGTTTTTTTGTTGGATCTGTTGAACATGCCTTTTTATGGTAAACGCCCCCTGGTGGGTGTGTTATATAAAAACTATATATATAGAGTAGAAACAGTTTGTAATAGCCAGCTCACCCAGGTAGTAATATCTCATTGGTTGTCTGCCAGGGATCAGCTGGGAGGCACACCCTCCTGCAGTCACTTTGGAACAACTATATACTATATATAGTATATATAGAGTGTTCTACTTAAATCCCGAGACCCATTTTTATTCACCTCAAGCTGCAAAATGGCTATATCACATGAAGCGTTCTGTAAGTATGTGGATGTCTCCTATGACCTTACACATTTGGTAGCAGTTGCCTATGATAAGGAACCGAGAAAAAGACGACAGCAGTGTTGATATTGGTTACTCTCTCTAGCTTCTCGGAGAGAGACACATGGAGTATTTTCAACATTGTACCTGGAGCTATGCAGAGATGAGAATTTTCATGATTACGTGCGGATGACTTTTAAAAGCTTGATGAGTTGGTGGAACGTGTCCGAGGATACATCAGCAGAGGGGGCACCTATTTACACAGTGTGGTTTCTCTTGAAGAGCGGATGATATTGACACTTGGGTACATCAATGGTTGTACTACACTTTTTATGGTTTTAAATGTCCTCACTATTGCAAATATCTACCAATATTTAGTTTTTTCTATTGTGCAGATTTCTTGCAACCGGAGAAACGCTGTCATCGTTACACTTCCAGTTCCGCCTACGAATTTCAATCATCTCTGGGATTGTAGTGGACACCTGCCAGGCTTTTTGAGAAGTTTTATGCGGCCGTCACACACACAGATATCGTGAGCGATATCGTTAGCGATCACGTGCACGCGCGATCGCTAACGATATCGCTCACATCGCTGGTGAGATGTCACACAGACAGACTCACCAGCGATGTTGAGCAGCGAGATCGCTGGTAACTATGGTACACATCGGGTTACTAGGCGCCGCGCGCCGCTTAGTAAAACGACGTTTACCATAGATACCATCTCCCAGCATAGGCTCAGCCGCTGGGAGATCGTTCATCGTGGTGTCACACACCACGATGAAGCAAATTGAACAAGCGATGATCGCTTGATATGAGCTCCGGCTCCCATATCTGCGATCTAGCGATCAAGCGATTTTACATTGTAAAATCGCTTGATCGCACGTAACGATGCACAAACGATATCGCTTAAGCGATCAAAAAGCAGATCGCTTAAACGATATCGTTCAAGATATTGCACCATGTGACGGCCGCCTTACACAAACAATTTATCCTCCATCCAACAACACAAGACTGGATGGACATTGCGGACAAATTTCAGGAAATGTGTCAATTTCCTAACTTTTTAGGTGTGGTTGATGGGAGACATGTACTATGGAGCCGCTATGATCTCCAGGGTGGTAGACGGGATCAGGAACCTACCTAACAAGCTATGGCTGCTGATTTGAAAACTCATTAACCCATCTCCCCTTGAGAACTATGGCACTGATGCCAGACCTTACAAAATGAATTGACATGAGTGGTCCTCAACGCTTGGAAAAAAGTTTACAATAAAATGACTCCCCCCATTATCACCTATCCTGACGGTACAAGATACCGTTGGGCGTGTGCCTCCTTCATCTCGGACAAATTTAGACAATAACACAGATTGTCAGGCACTACGCCCTATCCCAATAGACAAATTATTTTTGGACGGAGCCTTACTAAAACTCAACGAAATTGAAACTGAAGGACCCCTAATGAACATCTTGTTTATGCAGTACAATAGCTTAAAAAGCTACCTCATCCGACACATGCGCACCTCAGACTTATCTAGATCCCTTACTTACTTTGAACAACTGTGTACACAAACTCATCCACCCACACGAATCTTATCCAAACTGTACCAGCTCCTAATTCACGAAATTGCTCATATTAAACAAGCTTATCTAGGCCTGTGGGAAAAAGATTAGAAAATTTCATTCACTGAATCACAGATCGCTCAGATCTACAAGAGATCCCATGGTCCTTCGCCTTGTGTAAAGCTGCAAGAAAACTCGCTTAAGCGGCCGTCACACGCGCAGATATCTCTTGCGATATTGTAAGCGATCACGTGCACGCGCGATCGCTTACAATATCGCTACACATCGCTGGTGAGCTGTCACACAGACAGACTCACCAGCGATGTGGAGCCGCGATCCCGCTGGTTACTATGGTACACATCGGGTTACTAGGCGCCGCACGTCGCTTAGTAACCCGACGTGTACCATAGTTACCATCTCCCAGCATAGGCTCTGCCGCTGGGAGATCGTTCATCGTGGTGTTATACACCACGATGAAGCAGATCGTGACATCGTTCATCGCTAGATCTGAGCTCCGGAGCTCAGATCTGCGATGTCACAATCAAGCGATTTTACATAGTAAAATCGCTTGATTACATGCAACGATGCCAAAACGATATCGCTTAAGGGCCCTTTCACATCAGCGTTTATTTGAAATCGTGGCAGATGCAATGAAAAAACCGCATCTGCCGCGATTGCCGCATAACCGCTGCACTTGCGGCGCGGTTGCGGTAATCCCCATAGAAAGTATAGGGGGACTTGCGGCAGGTGCGGCAAGTGCGGTTTTGCACTTGCGGCAGGTGCGGCCGTGAAAAAAACCGCGGCTGACCGCGGTTTTTTTCGCTGCCGCACCTGCCGCAAGTGCAAAACCGCACTTGCCGCACCTGCCGCAAGTCCCCCTATACTTTCTATGGGGATTACCGCAACAGCGCCGCAAGTGCACGGTTATGCGGCAATTGCGGCAGATGCGTTTTTTTCACCGCATCTGCCGCGATTTCAAATAAACGCTGATGTGAAAGGGCCAAGCGATCAAAAAGGAGATCGCTTAAACGATATCGGGCTTAAAATCGTTGCGTGTGACGGCCGCTTTAAGGTGATCACACGTTGGTATCGTACACCACTTCAACTCCAAACTTGGAATCCCTCACTGTCGGAAACGTGGAAAGGGGCACATATTTACACCTTTGGTGGAACTTCCCCATAATTCAAACATATTGGGAAATGATATGGTGAGTGATCTCTGAGATATTGGAGAGAGACATACATCTATCACCACAAACCGTTCTGCTGAACCTGCAGCTGTGGCCAAAAGACACCACGGCTTCTAGATTGGCTAGCAATATTCTAGCAACTGCCAAGGCCTTGGTGCACTACATTGGAATACCTCACTTGTCCCCTCCTGGACCCGACTCTTTACAAGAAACTGAACTGATATATAGAACGGCTGAATTGGCAGCCCTCTCTTATGGATCTTACCCCTATTTGAAATGACCTGGACCCCTTGGCTATGGTACAGATCCACCCCATCTTTTGCCAAAATACTCACACTCTCCTAATGATAAATTTACACTTAAATTATCTATGTCATGACTATACGGCTTTGAACCCAATAACTCTTGAGATATCCACTAACAATTACACCCTGTTTATCGTGGAGTAATGGACATCCCTTAGTCTCCCCCTCCTGTACCATCCTTTCTAGATCCCCTTTATTTCCTCTACCCCTCCTTTCTTCTCTTTTTTATCCTTTCTTCTCTTTGTTATCCTAAATTATCTTGTATACAGTACTTTATGATCTGGACCAGGAATATATCGATATCTTCGAGGGATTACATTCACAGATCTGTCATGATTCAGATTGTTATACCAAAGGCCAAACTACTATAGTTGGGACCTAAGCATATAATTCACTTTAATGTACCAAAATGTGACCTTGGAACTGCTGGTCCAGATACCTTGTGTCACATCGCCATTGGACTCGGTGGCTGGTGTTCCTGCCTCGGCCGCTGGGAGGAGCCGAATTCCTTCGGCTGGTGGCGCCGGTGATAGGAGGGCCTTGTCCTCATATGGAACTGCTCCCGCGACGTCTGCCTCTGTTGCTGAGCGCCGCTGTGTTTCCCCTCTGGGTGGTGTTGGTCGCAGAGGAGCGGGCCCTGCAGAGGTGTCCGTTAGGCGCAGCCTGCGTTCTTCTGTCAGAGGTGGCGTGGGTGGAGCCAGTCGTGCATCTCCATCTGGCCTGGATCTAGGGGCGGTCCGGATGAGGTCATCAGGCTGTGAGCTCCAGCCTATGGGAGGTGACCGCGCCCTTCAAATGCATTGGAGCCTGTCTTGCAGGCCGCCAGATATAGTTTTGGTTCCCCAGTGATAGTGTGTTTAGTTTCGTGTCTGACCTTGCCTGGATTTCTGACTCTGCCTCTGCCTATTGATTTTGTACCTCAGCTGCCCTCTTGGTTTTTGCCCTTGACCTTTGCCTGGATTTTTGACTCTGCTGCTGCCTGACGATTTTGTACCTTCGCTGCCCTCTCGGTTTTGACTCGGACTTCTGACTTCGTTTTTCGGGTCTTGATTTTCCCCTGGCGACCTCCCCGGCTCTGTTGCTCATATAGGCAGCTACCCCCTGGGCTCCGCTGTAATTCCAGAACCCTGTATAGGGGTTAAGGGTCTCGGGGTTTCTCGGGGTGCTGCCTACCAGCAGCTCGGCCTCACAGCGGATGGTCGTCACATTATATCTGGCCATACCATTCTTTATATATATAGATAGACTATTTATAAAGCATTCCTTTTACCTTTTTTTTTCCTCTCCATTTCCCAATGGTTTTTTTTTCTTTTCTCTGAGCTGTGTCTGCTGATTGCTCCCTCAAACACCTGTGTCTAGCTTCTCAGTCCTGTGGAGGAACACTCCCATCATCTCATTCAAACATGCTGTACAAGCCACAAGCTGGAGTCCTCTGCATGAACACTGGAGATCAGAAGGCCTCATACCCTGGATGTCAGCACCTGGGGGGCTCTGGCTCTGCCTGCCCGGGTGCACAGGTATTGCCAGCGGATGCTGCCAAAGTTTTATTACCTATTTCTTTATCTTACCTTAAGAAATCTGTGTGTTTAGAGGCTTATGTTGACAGTGGTTCAGAGGGGAATTTCATAGATCTCCAGGTAGCGAGAACTCTTGGTGTACCACTACTAAGGCTTAATGCCCCCATTAGAACCACTGCAGTTAATGGCACTCCCCTCATCCAGGGTGGAGTGGAATTTGTCACTGAGGAAGTGTCAATGCTGGTGGGGTCGTTACATGCTGAATATGTGTCATTTTTTGCTATCAATAATTTATCATCTGCAGTAATCCTTGGCATGCCATGGTTACGTAAACATAACCCAGTCATAGACTGGCACTTGGGTGACATCGTGCGCTGGAGCCCAAAGTGTCAGGAACACTGTATCTCGCTATCTGTAAACCAAGTGAAGGTCAAGTCTCCTCCCTTTGTACCATATGCCTTTAGAGATTTTGAGGATGTGTTTTCTATTCAGGAATCAGAGAAATTACCCCCTCACAGAAAGTATGATTGCGCCATAGATTTGATACCTGCTTCTCGTCTCCCAAAGGGGAGAATATTTAACCTCTCTGGTCCAGAACGTCAGGCCATCAATGATTACACAGCAGACAGTCTGAGAAAAGGGAATATTAGACCGTCCACCTCACCAGTAGGAGCTGGTTTCTTTTTTGTGGGAAAGAAAGATGGCGGCCTCAGACCTTGCATTGATTACCGCGAATTAAACGCGATCACTGTAAAAAACCAGTATCCTCTTCCACTCATCCCTGATCTTTATAATCAGCTGTTGGGAGCCAAGTATTTCACCAAACTGGACCTCAGGGGAGCATATAACCTGGTCCGTATAAAAGAAGGCGATGAGTGGAAGACCGCGTTCAATACCCTCTCGGCCATTTTGAGTATCTTGTAATGCCGTTCGGGTTAAGTAACGCGCCTGCAGTGTTTCAGAATTTTGTCAATGATATTTTCAGAGATATCAGTGGTGTATATGTGGTCGTGTATTTGGACGACATTCTGGTTTTTTCTCCTGGTCTTTGGTCACAAGTCCGACATGTCCGTACTGTACTCCAGAGACTCAGAGAGCATTCTCTATTCGCCAAATTAGAGAAATGTGTCTTCATGGAGGAAGAGATACATTTTTTGGGATATATTATCTCGGCTAAAGGTTTTCGCATGGTTCCTGCCAAAATTAAACCCATTAAGGAATGGGTACAAGCCAAGTCTCTGAAGGCACTGCAGCGATTCTTGGGTTTCGCTAACTATTATCGTAAATTTATTAAAGGGTTTTCAGAGATAGCCAAACCTCTCACTGATTTGACACGTAAAGGGGCGGATGTGGTTAATTGGAAGCCTGAAGCCATTCATGCGTTTTCTAAGTTAAAAGAGTGTTTCTCCGCGGATCCAATATTGGTGCAGCCTGATTTGGACCGCCCTTTCATTGTAGAGGTAGATGCCTCTGAAGTTGGAGTGGGAGCGGTGCTATCACAAGGCACCGCATCTCTCACTCAACTTCGTCCGTGTGCCTTCTTTTCCCGAAAATTTTCCTCTACAGAGATGAATTATGATGTAGGTAATCGGGAATTGTTGGCAATCAAATGGGCCTTCGAGGAATGGCGCCACTTCCTCGAAGGCGCCAAACATAGGATTACCGTAATTACTGATCACAAAAATCTAACCTATTTGGAGTCAGCGAAAAGACTGAATCCTAGACAGGCTATATGGGCCTTGTTCTTCTCCAGATTCGATTTTGTGATCACTTTCAGACCGGGTACTAAAAATGTGAGGGCTGATGCCCTGTCTCGAAGTTTTTGCCCCTTACAAGTCGAGGACGTGGAACCGACTCCCTTTTTAGCCAAGGGGATTGTTGTCTCGGCTGTGTCTTTGGATCTTCTGGAAGAGATTCGTAGATCTCCAGAACAGGCCCCTGACACTACTCCTGCCCAGAAACTATTTGTCCCTACCAAATTCCGCCTCCAAGTTCTTAAGGAATCTCATGATTCCGTCCTCGCAGGGCATCCTGGTATCAATAACACCATCAGACTTGTAACCAGGAGTTTGTGGTGGCCAACCATAGTAAAGGACTGTAAGGAATATGTACTGGCTTGTGAAACCTGTGCTCGCGCTAAGTCTCCCCGCAACCGCCCTGCCGGGTTGCTCCAGTCCTTGCCTACCCCTGAGGGTCCTTGGACTCATATCTCCATGGATTTTATTACTGACCTGCCACTCTCAGAAGGGAAGACTTGTATCTGGGTAGTGGTAGACAGTTTCAGCAAGCAGTGTCATTTTGTTCCGCTGTCCGGGTTACCTAATTCCGAGACCCTGAGCAAAGTATTCATTAATCATGTTGTGCGATTGCATGGTGTTCCTGTGAATATTGTTTCTGACAGGGGCACCCAGTTTGTTTCTAAATTTTGGAGGGCATTCTGTAAACGGATTGGAATTGACTATTCCTTTTCTTCTGCCTATCACCCTGAAACCAATGGTCAAACCGAGCGCGCAAATCAAGCTCTCGAACAGTATCTACGTTGTTATGTCTCTGAGCATCAATCTGATTGGGTGGAACATCTGCCACTAGCAGAATTTGCCATGAATAACCAGTACCAGGAGTCCATCAAGACCACCCCTTTCTACTGTAATCATGGGCTGCACCGCGCTTTTGTTCATTTTCTTCTAGGCTTTCTGACGTCCCTGGGGTAGAAAGGTCCGTAGATCAGTTAAAGACTATCTGGTCTGAAGTGAACGAAAACTTAAAGGGGGCTCAGTCTAGGCAGGCGTCTTCTGCTAATAAACGGCGCTCCAAGGGTCCGGACCTGGGAGTTGGGGACAAAGTTTGGTTGTCTACGAAAAATATCAAGCTCAAAGTGCCGTCTGCCAAACTAGGTCCCAGGTTTACTGGTCCGTATGAAATAATTGACGTGATTAACCCTGTAGCCTTTCGTTTGAAGCTCCCTCAATCATTCAAACTGCCCAATGTATTCCATAAATCCCTTCTCAAATTGTACCGATCTCCGATTCGTCCTGTCCGGTCCCTCCTCCTCCGGTCTTGGTCGGGGGTGCCGTGGAATACGAAGTTCAACGGATCCTTGATTCCCGTTTAGTGAGAGGATCCGTGCAGTATCTGGTACATTGGAAGGGCTATGGTCCGGAGGAGAGGTCCTGGGTGCCTGCCAGTAATATCCATGCCAAGGGTTTGATCAGGAAGTTTCATCTTCTTCGTCCCGATAAACCGGGTTTTGTGGGTCCGGAGGCCCCTCGTAGAGGGGGGGTACTGTCACATCGCCATTGGACTCAGTGGCTGGTGTTCCTGCCTCGGCCGCTGGCAGGAGCCGAATTCCTTCGGCTGGTGGCGCCGGTGATAGGAGGGCCTTGTCCTCATATGGAACTGCTCCCGCGACGTCTGCCTCTGTTGCTGAGCGCCGCTGTGTTTCCCCTCTGGGTGGTGTTGGTCGCAGAGGAGCGGGCCCTGCAGAGGTGTCCGTTAGGCGCAGCCTGCGTTCTTCTGTCAGAGGGGGCGTGGGTGGAGCCAGTCGTGCATCTCCATCTGGCCTGGATCTAGGGGCGGTCCGGATGAGGTCATCAGGCTGTGAGCTCCAGCCTATGGGAGGTGACCGCGCCCTTCAAATGCATTGGAGCCTGTCTTGCAGGCGCCAGATATAGTTTTGGTTCCCCAGTGATAGTGTGTTTAGTTTCGTGTCTGACCTTGCCTGGATTTCTGACTCTGCCTCTGCCTATTGATTTTGTACCTCAGCTGCCCTCTTGGTTTTTGCCCTTGACCTTTGATTGGATTTTTGACTCTGCTGCTGCCTGACGATTTTGTACCTTCGCTGCCCTCTCGGTTTTGACTCGGACTTCTGACTTCGTTTTTCGGGTCTTGATTTTCCCCTGGCGACCTCCCCGGCTCTGTTGCTCATATAGGCAGCTACCCCTGGGCTCCGCTGTAATTCCAGATCCCTGTATAGGGGTTAAGGGTCTCGGGGTTTCTCGGGGTGCTGCCTACCAGCAGCTCGGCCTCACAGCGGATGGTCGTCACACCTTGATCCTTAACTACTATATCTACGTGTACTGTATATTGTCCCTGTTTTCTTATTATTATATTTTATTTTATTATATGTAAATCCTCACTTACTTTTGTATATCTATCTTTACCAATAAAAAGAACATTAAAAGAAAGAAAGATGGGAGACATGTTCGGATTCTAAAACCTGGAGGAACTGGATCTGAAAATTACAATTATAAGAATTACTTCTCCATTGTTTTGGTGGCTATTGCAGATGCAGAATACCGTTTTGCAACTATGGAAAATGGTGCATATGGATGCTAAAATAAGGCCAGGGCACACATGCCCATGCGCTTTTTTAAGCCCTTAGAAAAACGCATCCATTTTTCTAAGGGTGCCAATAGTGTCCCCTGAGGTCCTGGGCGTCTTTTGGGACTTAGTCATTTTTTCACCAAAACGCATAAGCGTTAACGCATGGTGCCTATATGTACCATGCGTTAACACATGCGTTTTCCAAAGGGTCCCATGTTACAAAAATGCATGCGTTTTTTAAAGCACCCAAAAACGCTGCATGCAGCGGTTTTTTGGGATGCTGAACAAAAACACGTGTTGTTGAAAAACGCAAAAAAAGTCCAAAATGATCCATAAAACTGATTTAAGGCAAAATTGGATTGTATGTGTGACCCTGGCCTTTCACTCAGGTATTCAAACTTTCTGGCATGGAACATCAGCTTAATGGCAACAACTTTGGATTTCCATCCCCGAGACCACTTCCTGACACTGAATGACCACCCTTGCCTTTTGTTTTAGTTGGTAATGCAGCTTTCTGAATGTGTAATAACCTGTTGAAGCCGTACTCCAGTCAGGAATTGAGTGCTATGAAATTTGATATTCAATTACAGACTCACAAAGGCCAGAAGAACTGTGGAGTGTGCCTTTGGACTACTAAGGCTGGCTTGAACGCTTGCTTCCACGTTTCCAAATGAATTGCAATCAGATACAAAAACTGTTGCAGGATTTCTGTCACCACCTTGTGCTGCCGAAGTGGCTGAAAAGCTGGTCAAGTGGCATCAACAGCGTCAGAGGGCTTGGGTAGGAGAAAAGCTAAGCGCTTCTTGTCCACTGATACAGACCAGCAAGGATGGTGCTGCAGAGGTGCTTGAGTCATCTTGGCTGGTGCTTGTCTACAAGGTGCAGCTGGCGGGCTCTTATGGGACAGCTACAATTTGGAGGATAGTCTTGGTGCGGGCTCCAGTGTGCTGCCATGGGTTCTGGGGAACAAAAAAAACAAAAATTAATATTTAGTCTTCATTTGGGTGTACTGCAAGACAAAAACATTTGGTTAAAAAGATGGAAACACTTTGTTCACATAGTCAATAGATATTTACCTTAGACATGCCAGACTAGGTCTCTGGAACACCAAGGCCTTGGCAAACTTGGAGCGGGACCTTCTTTGCTCCAATCCACTGGGAGCCCTCATCTCCTTGTTAACCTCCTTCTTGTAGCTGTCCCGCATTGATCGCCAGTGTTTGATGACTTTGTTGCCTGTAAGAGAAAAAAAGTTTATAAATTGACAATACTTTACATCCATCAATAGGACAGTGAGAAGTCCAAATTCTTACGGCAGCGACTCTGGCCTCTGACATTCAGCCTCGTCCATGCATCGAACAGCGCAATGCATACCTCATCCCAAAGCTGTCGGGTGTAACAAGCATCAGAATGATGGCAGACAGACTGGTTCCACAAAGCAGGCCTTGGTTGAACCAGGTTGATGAGGAGGTCCCCGTCTATTAAGTCATACTCATCTTCCTGGTTGGCCCTTCTTTGGGAAGCCTAAAAAAAATTATACATGCCTAAAAGTGCAAACATTTTAGGCAATTAGCTTACAAATACTTACACCGCCACATCCTTTACGTCGATGACTCTGGAGGAGGATTCTGTAGCCGCATTAGATACCTCATGTACTTGTGGAAAAAAAAAACTTTTGTTTACATTATGTAGAATACCTGGTATTAGGAACATAAAGTTACACTCTGCGATTGATCCGCAAGCTTTACCTCCAGATCCGCCTCGGATTCAGAAAAACTTTCCTTAAATAGAAGAATACAAATTTATTTTGAAAAGAAAAAGGCAAAATTCAGAATTGGTGATACAACATCAGCTACTTACTTGAATGATTGGGAGTCTTTCTGGGGAGCTCCCATCATTTGCCATTGTTGCGTGGCAGTTTTGGGCAGAGTCCCAGCAGTTTGGTTAGCTGAAAGACAAATAAGAAAGATTACTAGGGACAGACTTCAGACTGGGACATGGTGGGATTAGACATGAATTTACAATAAATGGTTGTCCCCCATGGAAGTGGTGAGTCATTGGCACATTCCCAGCAGATTGGTGGTTAGCTGAAAGACAAATAAGAAAGATTTCTAGGGTCAGACTTCAGACAGGAACATGGTGAGGATGAACATATACTTACAACAGTCTGGTGGACCATGTGACTGAATGGTGCTTGATTAGGGTGGCTCTGTACATGGCCCTCTGCTATGGATGGATGTGGATGTGAAAGATTCAAATATTTCAATTGAAGGTTATTCTATAGTGAGCGCAGGGGCACAGATAAGGCAGGTAGTTATGGATCAAGAATCCTCTTTATTCACCACAACATGTTTCCACGAAGGCTTATCGTCTTCCTCAAGTGGATTTCTAATAGTATATCCCTGGACAACTTAAATACTCCATCCCACCAATCAACAAACATCAATCAGTGAGGTCATCATATTAACCATATCCTCCCTGTGGAACTAGTATTCAATATACTTCAAACAAGATTGTGCAGACATAAAATAGATAAAAACAACAAGATTCATAAATTACAAAATAATTTACAATATACATCAATAATAATAAATAAATAATAATAATAATTCCCTCAAGATTCTATTTTCATACACATATAAAAAATTGTATCTTAAAAATTTTTCATAAAAACCTCATAAAATTATCATAAAATTTCTACAATTTGATTACAATAGTTATGGTAGTCTGAGTGGGAAACGTTTTTCTTTCTATTCACATTATACTTCAATCTGATGTTCATTGACTATTGGACTAATAGGGAAAGTCACTGACTATTGGACCATTCAGGGAGAATTTATTTGTGAACATTTTCAATCATCAAGTTCAAACCTTCAAGATGTAACGTGGCAAGCTTAAAAATCCAGAAGCTCTCCTTTTTTATCAAATCCCTAAACCGATCCATCCCATTATCAGGGATCCAGTCAATGATCAAAAGTTTCAAACCACTTGGATCCTTAGAATGGACCAGACTAAAATGTCGGGACACACTATGCAGAGGATATCCACTTTTTATGTTCGATCTATGCTTATTCATCCTCGCATGCATCTTTTGTATAGTCCTCCCCACATATTGAAGTCCACAAGGGCATTGTAATAAATACACCACATAGCTTGACTGACAGTTCACTTTACAGTTAATCTGGAACAACTCTTTTGTTGTTACTGACTGGAAGGAAGTGGTTCCATTCTCAATTGCCCCAAAGCAAAGACAACCTGTAGACCTACAGGAGAAACAACCCTTTTGGGCCTGCTCCGCTCCGAATTCCTCGTTTTCATTTTTTAGCGTCGTATTACTCGGAGAAACCCAATTTCGTATACGATTTTTCCTATGCACTATATGGGTTTTTTTTGGGAGCACGCTCGTCAATATAGGGTCACCTTCTAAAATAAACCAATGCTTTGCTAGTAACTGCTGTATTTTGCTACGTGATTTGTTAAAAGTTGTAACTAAGCTCCAATCCCTATAGTTCTTATCCTTGGTCTCTTTCTTTGAATTGCAAATTTTTCCAATACAAGATTCTTGAGTTAAAGGTGCTGTACGGTCATATGCATTTTTCAATAACTTATTGGGATATCCTTTTTGTAAAAACCTATCCTTTAGGACCCCAACCTCCTTTTCAAAATCCTCCTTGTTGGAGCAATTTTTCCGAATATGCCAATACTGGCCATAAGGGATGTGCTTTAACCATCTAGGCAGGTGTCCACTGTCGAAACGTAAATAACTATTCACGTCTACCTGTTTGAAATATGTTGAGGTAGACACTCTACCCAGATCATCTAGACTAATTCTTAAATCCAGAAATTGTATTTCTGTCTTAGATGTTGAGGCTGTAAATTGAATGCCCCAATGGTTTTCATTTAACTCCTGGACAAATGCCATTGCTTCTTCCTCTGTCCCATCCCATGTGTAAAACAAATCGTCAATAACGCCGATAAAAAACAATGTGTTTTTGAACCAAGAGGGACTGCGCGAAGAGGACGGACTCAAAATGTCCCATGAAAAGATTTGCATAACTTGGGGCAAATCTCGTCCCCATCGCACAGCCCCTCTTTTGTTGATAGTGAATGCCTTCAAATGTAAACACATTGTTCTTCACAATAAACTCCACTGCTTGCAGAATAAATTGCTTTTGATCCTCTGGTAATGGTAAATCAGAAAGGGGGTTGTCTACTTATGACAATGGACGTTTCGGCATTATATAGTAACATTACACATGCTTTAGGTTTGAGGGCCTTAAAAAATTTTTTAGGATCTGATTTAACATTATAACTTTATAAGACCTGACCGCGCTGTGCTCGTCACTCTGCGCCATTAGACAGTCAGTGTAGGGAGAGCTGCTGCTGATTGAGGGACAGATTTGTGGCCTATCAGCTAGTGTAGGCACAGGGCTGCCAGTCTAATTACCACAACAGTCCTTCTGAGGACTAATAGAGCAGTATACAGGAAGGCAGGGTATATACCAAACTTCGCTGTGCCAGTATACCAGCCTGCATCTCATCTGGGGCTGGTTTCCAGGCTCATCCATCCCAAAAACTGGGCTTTTAGGGATTTATTTAGCTCACTATAGGCAGGAGTAGGTTTTAGCTCAAATTAGGGTACACCAAAAGCCTCGTGCTAAAAACCAACTCTTGTCTGCACTAATTTTGCATCTAAGTGCTGCTACTGTAGGTTGCAGCATTAATTAGGGTACACCAAAAGCCTCGTGCTAAAAACCAACTCTTGTCTGCACTAATTTTGCATCTAAGTGCTGCTACTGTATGTTGCAGCGTAACTTAGGGTACACCAAAAGCCTTGTGCTAAAAACCAACTCTTGTCTGCACTAATCTTGCATCTAAGTGCTGCTACTGTAGGTTGCAGCATTAATTAGGGTACACCAAAAGCCTCCTGCTAAAAACCAACTCTTGTCTGTACTAATTTTGCATCCAAGTGCTGCTACTGTAGGTTGCAGCGTTAATTAGGGCACACCAAAAGCCTCGTGCTAAAAACCAATTTTTGTCTGCACTAATTTTGCATCTAAGTGCTGCTACTGTATGTTGCAGCGTAACTTAGGGTACACCAAAAGCCTTGTGCTAAAAACCAACTCTTGTCTGCACTAATTTTGCATCTAAGTGCTGCTACTGTAGGTTGCAGCGTTAATTAGGGTACACCAAAAGCCTTGTGCTAAAAACCAACTCTTGTCTGCACTAATTTTGCATCTAAGTGCTGCTACTGTAGGTTGCAGCGTTAATTAGGGTACACCAAAAGCCTCGTGCTAAAAACCAACTCTTGTCTGCACTAATTTTGCATCTAAGTGCTGCTACTGTAGGTTGCAGCGTAACTTAGGGTACACCAAAAGCCTTGTGCTAAAAACCAACTCTTGTCTGCACTAATTTTGCATCTAAGTGCTGCTACTGTAGGTTGCAGCATTAATTAGGGTACACCAAAAGCCTCGTGCTGAAAACCAACTCTTGTCTGCACTAATTTTGCATCTAAGTGCTGCTACTATAGGTTGCAGCGTAACTTAGGGTACACCAAAAGCCTCTTGCTAAAAACCAACTCTTGTCTGCACTAATTTTGCATCTAAGTGCTGCTACTATAGGTTGCAGCGTTAATTAGGGTACACCAAATACCTTGTGCTAAAAACCAACTCTTGTCTGCACTAATTTTGCATCTAAATTCTGCTACTGTAGATTGCAGCGTAACTTAGGGTACACCAAAAGCCTCGTGCTAAAAACCAACTCTTGTGTGCACTAATTTTGCATCTAAGTGCTGCTACTGTAGGTTGCAGCGTTAATTAGGGTACACCAAAAACCTCGTGCTAAAAACCAATTCTTGTCTGCACTAATTTTGCATCTAAGTGCTGCTACTGTAGGTTGCAGCATAACTTAGGGTACACCAAAAGCCTCGTGCTAAAAACCAACTCTTGTCTGCACTAATTTTGCATCTAAGTGCTGCTACTGTAGGTTGCAGCGTTAATTAGGGTACACCAAAAACCTCGTGCTAAAAACCAATTCTTGTCTGCACTAATTTTGCATCTAAGTGCTGCTACTGTAGGTTGCAGCGTTAATTAGGGTACACCAAAAGCCTCGTGCTAAAAACCAACTCTTGTCTGCACTAATTTTGCATCTAAGTGCTGCTACTGTAGGTTGCAGCGTTAATTAGGGTACACCAAAAGCCTCGTGCTAAAAACCAACTCTTGTCTGCAATAATTTAGCTGTATACAGTCAGCACCACATTGAAAATGCGCAAGTTCGGTGGCAAGGGACAAGGAACTGGACGTGATGGTGGTGCAGGCAGAGGGCGAGCCCGTGTGCAAGCTCGAATTGTGCCACGACAAACGCCCACATCATCTCGCTCGACTTTCTTGTCCCAATTTCTTGGTGAACGCAGCAGTACTCCACTATTAAACCAAGACCAGTGTCAACAGGTTGTTAGTTGGATAGCGGATAATGCTTTCAGTCAGTTTGGCACCACCACAAATACCCTGTCTTCCACACAGTCAAGTGTCAGTAGCCGTGAGACTGGACTGCACATTCCACACCCTGATCCTCCTTCCTCTCACCATGCCGAGTGGCTGGACCCGGACATAACTGATCCCACACTTGGACACTCTGAAGAGCTGTTCACTTATCCATTCGTAGATTCTGGCCTCTCACCAGCTCCTGTTGAAGTGGGTTATGAGGAGATCGTATGTACCGATGCCCAAATATTTGAGCAGCCACGGTCTCACGAAGGCAACGGTGGGAACGTGTCTCAACAAGAGGTGGACGATGATGAGACACAATTGCCAGAAAGTCAGGAGGAGGGCCAGGGTGCGGAAGTGGAAGACGACGTGGTGGATGATCCAGTAATTGACCCAACCTGGCAAGAGGACATGCAGAGCGAGGATAGCAGTGCACAGGGGGAGTTAGGCGTACCATCACAACAGGCCGGAAGTAGCAGGGTGGTGTCCGCAGGCAGAAGGCTGGCAACCATTCCCCGGAACAACAACACAAGTGATGTTGCCAGTACAACTGCTAGGTCTTCCCGAGTCTGGCTGTTTTTTAAGGTGTCTGCAGATAATTCGAAAAAGGCCATTTGCAACACCTGCCATGCCAGCATCTGCAGGGGTAGCAAAACTAGCAGCCTGACCACCACCAGCATGATCAGGCACATGGCAGCAAAGCACCCAACTTTGTGGAATGGACAGCAGAGTACAGGAGCATTGTCTGCGGGTGACACCGCTGCGTCTTCCACCGTTGTGCGTGCAAGCCAATCCCCTGTCCATACTGCAGGCGAAGATGCCTCCTGTTCACCTGTACTTGCACAAGCAGAAGTAGCACCATCACCAGCCACGTCCTTGTCCCAGCGCAGCGTTCAGTTATCCATACCCAAATCTTTGGAATGCAGGTGCAAATACGCTGCCAACGCCCCACATGCCACAGTTCTAAATGCACACATTTCGCGACTGCTTGCACTGGAAATGTTGCCTTTTAGGCTGGTGGAGACGGAAGCATTCCACAACCTGATGGCGGTGGCTGTCCCACGTTACTCGGTCCCCAGCCGACACTATTTTTCCCGGTGTGCCGTCCCCGATTACATAAGCACGTGTCCCAAAACATCATACGTGCCCTTAGCAACGCAGTTTCCAGCAAAGTCCACCTAACCACGGACACGTGGACAAGTGCTTGCGGGCAGGCCCGGAACATCTCACTGACGGCACACTGGGTTAATATTCTGGAAGCCGGGACCCAGTCTGACCTTGGGACGGAACACGTCCTTCCGACACCGAGGATTGCAGGCCCTAACTCAGTCAGGGTTTCACCCACAGTGTACAGCTCTGGCACGTCATGCTCCTCAGCCTCCTCCTCCTCCTCTTCCTCCACTTCACCCTCCACACCAGTCCCAAGCTAGAAGCACTGCTGCACTGCCTCGGCTAAGCGACAACCGGCTGTGCTGAAGCTAATATGCATAGGCGACAAACCCCACAACGCTGAAGAGTTGTGGACAGCTCTGAAACAGCAGGCAGATCACTGGCTCACACCGCTGAACCAACAGCCAGACATAGTCGTGTGTGATAGTGGCCGAAACCTTGTGGCGGCTCTGAGGCGATCTGACACATGTTCCATGCGTGGCCCATGTGCTCAACCTCGTGGTTCAGCGGTTTATTAAATCCTACACGGAGCTGTCTGATCTGCTCGTCAAAGTACGCCGCCTGTGTGCCCATTTCAGAAAGTCACCTACTGCTTCTGCCGGCCTTGCCAGCTTTCAGCAGTGTTTGCAGCTTCCGGCTCGCAGACTGGTGTGTGATGTCCCCACGCATTGGAATTCCACAATGCACATGTTGGTCAAGATTTATGAGCAGAAGAGGGCAGTTGTTGAGTACCAGCATCAACTAGGCTGTCGGTATACGGTTCAAACTCCACACATAAGATCTCAGGAGTGGACATGGATGTCCGACATATATACCGTCCTCCAAAACTTTGAGGACTCCACCAAGATGGTGAGCGGCGATAACGCTATCATTAGCGTCACCATCCCGCTTCTCTGTCTTCTAAAATGCTCTCTGCTCAAAATCAAAGACGATGCATTGCAGGCAGAGCAGGATGAGTTGCAGCAAGAAACCGTACTGGGTGAGGACTATGACGAGGAGGATGAAGAAATGGAGCTACTTTCATTCGGAATTGACGGTAATACATGCACAACCGTCAGACCGTCGGTTGAGCGTGGATGGCCAGAGGACAGGGGAGAGGAGGAGGAGGAGGAGGTCAGCATGGCCAGTCATGCTGTTGGTGAGGACCCAGAAGTCTTGACTGTTAACAGTCTAGCGCACATGGCTGACTTTATGTTACACTGCCTGTGTTGTGACCCTCGTGTTATCAAGATCTTGATGGACACTGATTACTGCTTGGTGACACTTTTAGACCCACTCTACAAAGAGAACTTTATTTCTCTTATTCCCGAAGCAGAGAGGTCTACAAAAATGCTGCAGTACCAGAAGGCCATAGTGGCGGAATTATTTAAAAAATTCCCTTCTGAAAACGCTAGCGGCAGAGGTCACGATTCAGTGGACAACCAAGGCGTCCAGCAGAGAGAGGCACAAGTCCAATCCAGCAGAGGTAGGGGAACACTCTCAAAGATCTGGGGCACTTTTCTCAGCACCTCCTGTACCACTGGCCCTGAGGTGCGGGGTAGTGTCACAAGGAATGCAAAGTTTGAAAAGATGCTGAGGGAGTACCTTGCTGATCGTACTAAAGTGCTCCTAGACTCCTCTGTGCCTTATAATTATTGGGTATCCAAGCTGGACACGTGGCAGGAATTGGCTCTCTACGCCTTGGAAGTCCTGGCCTGCCCTGCGGCTAGCGTTTTGTCAGAGCGTGTTTTAGTGCCGCAGGTGGAATCATTACAGATAAACGCACCCGCCTGTCAACTGAAAATGCTGACAGGCTGACTTTAATCAAGATGAACAAGGGTTGGATTGGGCCTGACTTCACCACACCACCACCAAATAATAGCGGAATTTAAATTTTGTGCCGGTAGATTCCCATGCACCTCCGCACACACACACATCGGTACAGACTTCATGTGTTTGGCTACTTGCTGTACTGCTCCTTCTTCTCCTCATCTGCCACCATCATATAATCAGTGTGACCGTGGTTCATGATGCCACAAAACCATATTTTTTTTACATCATATTTATGATGATGATGCACCTAACTGTTCTAAAGTTAGGCATTAGTTTCATGTATAACCCCTGGGGTAAATATTTTAGTCCATGCTTCCAGAATGGGCATTACAAGTACAGGAGACCCGCTCCTTTGTAATGGGAACAATTTTTAGAGGCTCTCCTCCATGTTTCTTCCCAGGAGCATCGCAGTGCCTCCCACTTTTTGGCTTCCCTGCCTATGGCAATCCTACAAAAAACCCACTAGCTTCAAATGGGCACATTATTGAAAAAGGCTCTCATGCACGTCTCTATCCAGGGGCATTGAAGTGCTACACAACTTTTGGCTTCCCTGCCTAGGGAAATACTACAACAGACACATTTGCTTACAATGGGCACATTTTTTGTAAAGGCCCTCATGCACGTCTCTATGCAGGGGCATCTTGGTGCCTCCAAACCTTTGGCTTCCCTGCCTAGGGCAATACTAAAAAAGACAGACTTGCTTACAATGGGCACATTTTTTAAAAAGGCCCTCATGCACGCCTCTATGCAGGGGCATCTTAGTGCCTAAAAACCTTTGGCTTCCCTGCCTAGGGCAATACTAAAAAAAACAGACTTGCTTACAATGGGCACATTTTTTGAAAGGGCCCTCATGCACGCCTCTATCCAGGGGCATCTTGGTGCCTCCAAACCTTTGGCTTCCCTGCCTAGGGAAATACTACAACAGACACACTTGCTTACAATGGGCACATTTTTTGAAAAGGCCCTCATGCACGCCTCTATGCAGGGGCATCTTGGTGCCTCCCAACCTTTGGCTTCCCTGCCTAGGGAAATACTACAACAGACACACTTGCTTACAATGGGCACATCATTTAAAGAGGCCGTCATGCACGCCTCTATCCAGTGGCATATTGGTGCCTCTCAATTTTTGGATTCCCTGCCTAGAGCAATACTAAAAAAGACAGACTTGCTTACAATGGGCACATTTTTTTAAAAGGCCCTCATGCACGCCTCTATCCAGGGGCATCTTGGTGCCTCCAAACCTTTGGCTTCCCTGCCTAGGGCAATACTAAAAAAAACAGACTTGCTTACAATGGGCACATTTTTTGAAAGGGCCCTTATTGCACGCCTCTATCCAGGGGCATCTTGGTGCCTCCAAACCTTTGGCTTCCCTGCCTAGGGCAATACTAAAAAAGACAAACTTGCTTACAATGGGCACATTTTTTGAAAAGGCCCTCATGCACGCCTCTATCCAGGGGCATCTTGGTGCCTCCAAACCTTTGGCTTCCCTGCCTAGGGCAATACTAAAAAAGACAAACTTGCTTACAATGGGCACATTTTTTTAAAAGGCCCTCATGCACGCCTCTATCCAGGGGCATCTTGGTGCCTCCAAACCTTTGGCTTCCCTGCCTAGGGCAATACTAAAAAAACAGACTTGCTTACAATGGGCACATTTTTTGAAAGGGCCCTCATTGCACGCCTCTATCCAGGGGCATCTTGGTGCCTCCAAACCTTTGGCTTCCCTGCCTAGGGCAATACTAAAAAAGACAAACTTGCTTACAATGGGCACATTTTTTGAAAAGGCCCTCATGCACGCCTCTATCCAGGGGCATCTTGGTGCCTCCAAACCTTTGGCTTCCCTGCCTAGGGAAATACTACAACAGACACACTTGCTTACAATGGGCACATTTTTTGAAAAGGCCCTCATGCACGCCTCTATGCAGGGGCATCTTGGTGCCTCCCAACCTTTGGCTTCCCTGCCTAGGGAAATACTACAACAGACACACTTGCTTACAATGGGCACATCATTTAAAGAGGCCGTCATGCACGCCTCTATCCAGTGGCATATTGGTGCCTCTCAATTTTTGGATTCCCTGCCTAGAGCAATACTAAAAAAGACAGACTTGCTTACAATGGGCACATTTTTTTAAAAGGCCCTCATGCACGCCTCTATCCAGGGGCATCTTGGTGCCTCCAAACCTTTGGCTTCCCTGCCTAGGGCAATACTAAAAAAAACAGACTTGCTTACAATGGGCACATTTTTTGAAAGGGGCCTCATTGCACGCCTCTATCCAGGGGCATCTTGGTGCCTCCAAACCTTTGGCTTCCCTGCCTAGGGCAATACTAAAAAAGACAAACTTGCTTACAATGGGCACATTTTTTGAAAAGGCCCTCATGCACGCCTCTATCCAGGGGCATCTTGGTGCCTCCAAACCTTTGGCTTCCCTGCCTAGGGAAATACTACAACAGACACACTTGCTTACAATGGGCACATTTTTTGAAAAGGCCCTCATGCACGCCTCTATGCAGGGGCATCTTGGTGCCTCCAAACCTTTGGCTTCCCTGCCTAGGGAAATACTACAACAGACACACTTGCTTACAATGGGCTGTGTGTTTGCTCTGCTTGTGCTCTGCTTGTGCAGGCTTTACCCTCTCCCTCTCTGTCACTCACAGAATGCAAATCATTAGTCCTGCCTTCAGTTTCAGTTTCACAGCAGCACAGACAGAGAGAGGCTGGATCCTGGAGCTGTAAAACAGCCCGCCCTGGTGACTAAAGAATATACCCCCTACTAATTATAATCACTAATTAGTGAGTATTAAAACGTTTTTATGCACTTTCACAGGATGCTTTAAGGAGACAAAAGGAGTGTGAGATTAGTGATCGGATGCTGCAGGGACATGTTTTGATAGCTTAGGAGGCGTTTTGGAGGTGACAGGATCCCTTTAAAGAGACCTTCATTTATGTCTCTTCCCAGGGGCATGGGAGTGCCACACAATTTTTAAAAACAAAATCTTTCATATAATCCAAAAAACTAACATACACCAACTCTGTCTCACAAGTGGGTATGAGCCCTTAATATTTTCTCCATGAAAATCCATTTTGGTTTCATTTTGTAACGTTTTCTTGACAGTCCGTAAAAGTGGCGTAATAGTCTCACAACATTGTTGACTTCAGTGACCTTGGGGTCTGAAATACTTCCAGGGGTCTTCCCTATGCTGTTCCCATGTCATTTGAGCACTGTTCTGATACTTTTGTGACATTTTTAGGGTTTTTCCATGCTGCCGGGGGTCATGTCAGAAAAATACTCAGGTCTGCCATAGGATAACATTGGGCTCGGTGCTCGGGCTGAGTACACGAGTATCTTGGGATGCTCGGCCCGAGCTTCGAGCACCCGAGCATTTTAGTACTTGCTCATCACTACTAGTTACACTTCCTTAAATTGCATACTAAGCACAGTCATACCTTGCAGCCACTCTGGGATAGCGTCATTGCTTGGCCCCGGGACCAAGGGATGACTGTAGACAGGAGCCAATAATGACATGATATGAACACAGGGGCTGTAGAGACATCACATTGTGTGTGTGGGGGGCTGTAGGGACATCATACTGTGTATAGAAGAGCTTTAGGGAGATCATAATATGTATGAGGGGCTGTAGGGACGTCATACATTACACACCCCCAGGGCCAAGGGATACTCGGAACTGAGCTACAGTAATGCTGGGGAGTCACAGGGGTTGAGACCCGGTTCCAAAACTTTGGGAGTTAAGGTTTTGGGGATTGAAGTTGTGACGCCACCTGTGATGTTCTGCTATTGATGGCCGATGCTGCGGTGCTGGACATCTGGGGAGGATAGAATCGCAGCCAAGGTGGTATCGCTCCCCACCAGTGGAGCAGTTCCCCAGGGCAACCGGTATTGTCTAAGGTGGTGGTAGGCCATTGGATTATTCTGGCTGGAGAGGTAGATGTGGGTATTACTGAGGCAGGTCTCTTGTAGCCTCTGCGGCTACTTGGTATGGAAAGAAACAGTCTCACACAGCTTCTGATTTCTGTACCCAGTTTACTCAATAATCAGTTAAGTAGTGCCGCCAGGTGATGCTCTCTGCCAAAATCTAGTCCAGATGTTCCCTGAGGAAGGAGCTCGGTACGTGGCTCCGAAACGCGTTGGAAAACAAATCTATATCACCAGTACCCAGACGTCAAGTTTCATTGGTGTGTCTATATCTTCCTGGCAGCAGCGTGGACACAAAGGTACTTCATTCAAAAAACCTGTGAAAATCTAGTCCGGACAGTCCTCAAGGAACCGGGATAGCTCGTCCAAGACACCTCTTTGTGTTCCTTTTTCTCTCAGGTTGCTCTCCCAGCGCCGACTATCCACCCCTCCTACCTGTGCCTCCGCACACATTGCCCCAATCCAGCAGCTATGGGCCTTGGCGGGCGACAGGTACCTGATTCCCTGACCCTAGTATGGCTACCTTCTCGGCGGATGTGCCGGGTTTCGGACACAGCTCCTATAGATCTCGTGGCCTCCAGTTCTGTGGTTGGAGCATTAAAACTCCTTGCCACCTCAAGGCCGGTGCCTGGTTTTTAACCAGCCCCTCCGTCTGACTCCGGTCGAATTTGGATTCGGGTGCATGGTTGCTTCTCTCTCTCTCTGCCTGTGCCACTAGGGCTCTATCTCCCTCTCTCACTGACTCTGATTCTCTCGACCCAGGACGAGCTCCTCACCGCTCCAGTCCCTGGGCCAACTCTTTCTTTCTCTTTCTTTCTCTTTCTCCACTGCCTACCCTCCTCACTTTCCCCTCTCCCTGTCCTAAGACTCAGCCCTCCCACTAGTGGGTCCGCCCACTGTCCCCAGGCCCGGGTTCTAAGGGTGTGTTGGGTGCTCGGTGGGTGTCTCAGATTTATCATCCTGTTTCCCTGAGAACAGGAATACCACACCTGTGGAGTGGGTGCAGTACCCCTTGTGGTGACCAGACCGCAGAGCAGGCACCACATACACATCATACTGTGTATGGGTTCGCTGTGAGATCCATCATACTGTGTATGGAGGGGCAGTAGGGACATTGTGTTGTGTGGGATTCCATCATACTGTGTACGAGGAGGCTGTAGGGGCATCGTACTGTGTTTTGGGTCCATCATGCTGTGCATAAATGGATTAAACCATACCGGTATTATACCGGATCCATATGCTGGTTTCATTGTAATGCCAGTATGGTCCTATCTGGTATTGTCCAGATCCATTTGCCTGTTTTGGGTCCATACCGAACACCTGAGTGTGATTAATGTGATTAAAGCATTATGCTCGCCTATCTCGCCGCTGCCGTCACTTCCGGGTCTGCACTTCACTGCCTGCTGAGCAACTAATCACAGACACCGATTGTCTGTGACAGCGTCTGTGATTGGCTGATGCGCCCCACCCATTGTGTTTGAGATTGATTGCTGGCACAGTGAGAGGGGAACAGCAGCCAAGCACACATGCTGTTAAAGACAAAGGACATCTGTAATTGGCTGTTCAGCTGCCAATGCAATGAATATTAGATGAGGCTAATGAGCTGGACCCAGAAGTATCAGCAGCAAGAAAGGTAAGTATGATTTAATCCACTGAAGTCCCAGTTCAAGGGGCCATGCCCAAACACTGAGGTGTTCGATATGGACGCCGAACTTTACATGTGTGATGTTACCGCACATGGTCAGTAGGTATGCCGGATCCGGTTTTACCGAATCAGGACTGATCTGGTAAAACTGGATCCAGCACCCTTTGACACAAATTATAAATCATGCCACAGTATGCCTGATCTGGTCAGAAGCGCTTTTTTACTTAGCCTAAAAAAGTTACACGTTACATTTTTTGGGCAGCTAGGTGCAACTGGATGCAAACAAAAGTGACGGAGTGACCACTGAAAATCAATCTGTATTCAGTTTGATTTCTGGTTTTAAAAAAAAGAGCCGGATCTCTGCCGGATTAAACATAGGCATGTGAAAGCGCCCTGAGGCATTGGTTCACCTTCCAGCAGGACAATGACCCTAAACATCCTGCTAGAGCTACAATAGAATAGGTTAGATCAAAACATATTCACGTGTATAACTGGCCCAGTCACACTCCAGACCTAAATCCAGTTGAGACTCTGTAACAAGGCTTGAAAATTGCTGTTCACGAACGCTTTCAATCCAATTGTCACGAGTCAGAAACCGCTTTGGAGCTGTGGATTTTAAACATGTTAATTTCTTTAGTACCAGCGAGGGTTAACGTCAGCTTCCTACCTAGTAGTGCTAGGTCAGTTTGCAGCATTGTGTTACCACCTCCCTTTAAGTAGTCACATGGTCCAACATTTGTTGTCAGTGATGGTTTATTCTTAAAGGGAACCTGTCACCCCCTTTGGGGATGTGCTCACCATCTGTAACATGCTGTAATAGGAGTTCCTGTAACCCCTCTATGTTCCCAGATATCCCCCTGCATACCTGTCACGGGTGTGTCAGGAGGCACAGATGAGACTGTAGAGGTCACTCGCAGAAGGTCCCATCGTTTGGTCAAACAGTCCACATCCTAAATAAAAATGTCTCTGTCACTTTAAACGGCATTTCCCTTTTAGTTAAAGCTGGAGGTCACTAGGACCCAGCTGATTCCTTACCTTGGAGATGCCTATATATTTCCCTTGACTCCCAGAATACACTGGTGGTGATAGCCTCAGGTGTTCTTGATTGTTTCTTGGGTCAAAGCAGTGTTTCTTGGAGCCTGCTGGTTTGCTGCTTGGATCTGCTAAATCTAAGTGTATCTCTTCCCACTTTGTATGTTTTCCTTGTGTGTTTTTCTAGTTGCTAGCCGGGTTGACTAGTGTTCACCCGCTCTGAGCCCTGTGTAGTGGTAGTCCAGGGACAGTCAGGGAATAGATATCCTGGCGGCGACAGTTGCAGAAACTGTATAGGGACGTTAGGGGAGTCACGTGTCAGCGCTAGTTGTTCTAGGGGTCACCATTCCCCCTTTTTGCCCTTAGCATCAGGGACTCCTTCCACTGTCGTCGTCCAGCACTGGGTGTCTCCCTACACCCAGCGTGACAATACCTGAGAAAAGCATTTTTATTTTGTCCCGTGCTGCATGGTAATTAGTGCTAAAAAGGTCCGGGAGGGATCCCTCAATATGGTCTTCACCAACCCCCTGCCTGGAAGGGGGGGCATGGCTTGCCTGCTGAAGATGGTGGTCACATAGAGCGGGAGCTCTGTATCTTCGGCGCAAGAAGCGGCTCACAGCACCTGCTCTGGCGGTCGATCCGGCTCCAATCTGTTGCCTAATACCTCCGGTTTCCCCGGTGAGTCTATAGGGAAGTCCAGATCCACCTCACGCGATCAGGCTAAGCGGGTGACGAATTTCTTTGTCGGCACCCGCCTTCCTGCTGACACATATAACATGGCGCCTTTATCCCCTCGCGCCGCTCATGCTGCGAGGCGGGAGTCCCAGCCCCCTGTTAGCTCCCTCGCCCAGGACCAGGCTGAAGCACCTTTCACCAAGAGAGTCATGAGAGATATGCTGGCCACTCTCCGCTCATCCCTTCAGGAGGATATGCGAAACATGCTGGTGGAGATTAGAGAGGATGCGGAGGAGCTGGGGGCTCGCACTGACCTCCTGGAACGAAAGATGGCAGAATTAATTACCTCCCATAATGAACTTTGGGATGCACATGAATCTCTCCAACAAACTGCCTCTAAGACACAAGCCAAGACCCTAGACCTGGGGACAGGTCTAGGAGGAATAATATTAAGCTGAGGGGAGTTGAGTCTGTCTTGCCTGCAGACCTAAGTTCCTTTTTACAGGACTTTATTTTGGCCGCCATGCCTCATGTGGATAGAAAGGACATAATAATTGACCACATTCACCGAGTGCCAAAGCCTGCATCCTTGGGCCCCTCCATCCCCAGAGACGTCCTAGCTTGCATACACTTTTTTGAATTAAAAGAAGACTTTCTGCACATCCTGAGAGGAAACCCCGCTCTCCCTACTAAGTTTTCTAATCTTTCAGTCTACCCAGATCTTTACCTGGACACCCTGGCCCTCAGAAGGGCCTTTGCCCCCTACACTGCTGTATTACGAGATAAGGGGTCACTTACCGCTGGGGCTTTCCCACAAGATTGCTGATACGCAAAGATCACTTCCTCATGCTCATTGCCTGAACAAGCTGCCAAATTGCTGCACAGGTGGGACATGTTGCCTCCAGACCATCAGCCCCCATGGGTCAAGGTCTTCGACTCGTCATCCTAATAGAAGGTGGCTGGATCCGGAGTGGGAGACCGCCTGAGGAATCTGTTTGCCATTTGCTCCTTGGATGCCTTTCCGTTTGTGACTTGGACCTCCAAGGTGTTCACCAACCCGGTTTGGTGTTCTGGGTCGTCTACCCCTTTAAGTGACTTTTGTTCACTTTTGCTTCCTTTTTTAGGTTTAAAGGTTCAAGTTGATTTGTTCCCCATTTCTCTCCTTCCCCTACCTCGCCTCCCTTCTTCTCCCTTTTTGTCTCATGTCTCTTTCCCCATTTCAGGTGTGCTGGTATTTGTGTCTGGCCATTTTTTCACAACACCAGCATTGTCCTTGCTAAATTCTAAGACTTCAATATGAGTATTTCTTTGTGTTCCATCAATGGTAATGGTCTGAATTCTCCTGGTAAGAGGTTGATGGTGTGGAGGCAGTTGTCTAAGGAGTTTCATGATGTGGTTTGCATACAGGAGACCCATTTGCTCTCCCAGGATAATGTTAGGATAGCTTATATCCCCACCAGTTCTTTGCGAACAATTCGTCTAAAAAGGCGGGAGTAGCCATCTTAGAAGGGTGGCCTTCCAGCTGCAGACCTCTGTTCAGGATCCTCAGGGTAGATATCTTAGTGTCACATATTTTTTTAATAATATTCCGTACACCATAGCCTCTATCTACAGCCATAACACAGGCCAAATATCCTTTTTGAGAAAATTCCTTCAGGTCCTGAGCCCGCTTAAATATGGTTACTCAATAGTAGCTGGTGATTTCAACATCCCTATGTCCAGACAAATGGACTGTTCAGTCCCCTCTCATTCCAGGGGAGA
This sequence comes from Allobates femoralis, assembly GCA_033576535.1. Classification (NCBI taxonomy): domain Eukaryota; kingdom Metazoa; phylum Chordata; class Amphibia; order Anura; family Aromobatidae; genus Allobates; species Allobates femoralis. The sequence goes on from JARQOC010000004.1 coordinate 465,897,061, forward strand.
AATACGTGTCTTGGTGTCTCCCCATAACTTACATGACATCTGGAGATACATTGTGATGAGCGTGACTTTACCTTTATGTCCCCGAGACACCACACTTATAGCAGAATTGATTTCTTTCTGCTGGATGATGTGGCATTACCACATTGTGTCTCGGCAGACATTGGCAATATTTTATGGTCGGATCATGCTCCGATAACCCTAGGTATCTCAGATCCATTACATCTCCGCCCCCCAGCAAAATGGCGCCTTAATAAATATTTGCTCACTATACCCTCCAACTCTGAGTCTTTGGAGAGAACGATCGAAAAATTCTCTAAATGACACGGGGGATGCCCCAGATGACTCACCCTGGTTTGCCCACAAGGTGGTGGTTAGGGGAGCTTTACTTAAAATGACAGCCTCTAATAAAAGGAAATATGAGTCCTCCTTACGTTTGTCTCTAGCGTCCTTGTAACACTTAGAAAACCTGCACAAACATTCCCCCTCTCCGATCGTTCTGAAGGAACTACTTAAAACTCGCCTTCTAATATGACAATTGCTGCTACTCAAGGCTGGAAAAAACATTAGGAAATCTAAATCTAAGTACTATACTATGAGTGACGAAGCGGGATCTATGTTGGCCAGGAGGATAAAAAAATGAGAGCTACGCTCCAAATTTCCTTTTCTCATTAAACCTGACAAGTCTCACGTCTATAACCCAAAATTGCGGGGGAATTTGCCTCTTATTACACCTCCTTGTATAACCTTAATGATGACCCTCATGTCCCTCAACCCTCCAATGAAGCTATCACCTCCTTCTTAGATAAGGCAAACCTCCCCAAAATTCCCTCTTCCCAACTTTCGGCATTAAATGCTCCCCTCACCGAACTGGAAATTTCACAAGTAGTCCGCTCAGCTAAGAAAAAATCAGCCCCTGGCCCAGATGGCTTTCCCTTCTCGTACTATGTCCAATTCCTCCCAGCGGTCTCCCCATACCTTCTCAGGTTATTTAACAGATGGCAGGGGGAGGGTGCAATTAAGCCTGAGGGTCTAGAGGCCACAATATTGACCCTTCCAAAGCCGGGTAAACCCTTAACTTCTCCTGGAGGTTTTCATCCAATTGCCCTCCTAAACTGCGACAGAAAAATGTACGCTAAAATTTGGGCCAATAGGCATATGTCCATTCTTCCCCAGGTGATTCACCCCGACCAGGTGGGATTCGTACCGGGTTGCCAAACTAGGGATGGAACGAGGCGTCTCATTGATCTTCTGGACGTGGTGGATAGGGGGCGCCTCCCCAGTGTATTCCTGTCTCTTGATGCAGAAAAAGCTTTTGACTGAGTACACTGGGGATTTATAGTGGCTGTGCTTCAGAGGTTCGGTTTCTCTGGTGCGGTTGCCCGGGCTCTGATGGCGCTTTATTCCAATCCTTGTGCCTTGGTCTGTGCCTCGGGATTCCGCTTAGCCAGATTTGCAATACCAATGGCACCCGTCAAGGTTGCCCCTTCTCCCCTCTAATTTTCTCGTTGATCATGGAGCCCCTTGCTGCTATCATCAGACAGGATCCCCGCATCAAGGGTATTCCTGTGGGAGATATGGAACACAAAGTCGGCCTCTACGCTGACGATGTGGTCCTGACCTGTATCGACCCGGTTGGTTTGTTGGATGCGATCACCTCTGTTCTTGGGGAATTCTCCTTGGCCTCTTTTTACAAGCTCGATTTAACTAAATCTATCATATTTCCCCTATTCCTTCCAACTGCCACTCAAATCCAAATTCAATCTACTTATCCCTTTATTTGGTCTCCTGAGGGCTTCACGTATTTGGGGATTAAAATAACTAGGCTTAAAAACATTGTTCACACAAACTGTGAGTCCGTCCTGTCCGACATTAAATCTGATCTATCTGGATTCTCCATTCCTTTGTTATCTTGGATGGCAAGGATTCAGATGGTCAAAATGATGGTCCTTCCCAAATTGCTCTATTTGTTTCGATGTTTGCCCCTCTCAATACCGTCTAAATATATATCAACCTTTCAAACTGCTATCGATCGATTTATTTGGAGTAACAAACCACATAGGGTTTCCCACTTGATCTTGACCCTTCCGTACTCTAAGGGGGTTTGGGAGTTCCATTAATTCAGGCGTGTTACCGTGCCGCATTGTTGGAACCAGCTAAACAGTGGTGGGATGGTAGCTCAACCTTGATCTGGCACCAGATTGAATCCAATTTCGCACCACGCAAATCCTTGAGACTCCTGCTGGAGATGTCTCTATTACTCCGAGCCTCGTGCCCCTCAGCTCTCCTTTCAATGCGGGCACTGACTAACCTCTGGTTTTCTTGCGCTCCCTGCCACCTGACTAGTCTTTTTAGATATGTATCTCTGAGGGCCATTGAATGTTGTGTAGAAGGTCTGTCCCTTACCATTTGGATCTCCAGGGGGATCTCATTAGTTTCGGATCTCTACAAAGCGAGTGTTCTTTGTTCGTTCTCAACCTTATCCTCTAAATTTGCTCTCCCAAGTACAGTTTTCCACCAATATCTCCAGATTCGTCGTTGCCTGCAGAGTTGTCATCTCTGGAACAATGTACCTTCTCCCACTAATGACTCCATACACATTTTTTTCAAACCCAATCCTGTATCTTCCAAAGGTATCTCGATTTTATACAAAGCTTTGCTCAACCCTGATGATGACGGCAAATTACCATTTATGCTTAAATGGGAGACCTCCCTTGCCTTTTCTGTGTCGATTGAGGAATGGCAACGGTCCTTTACTCTGCCTTACCAATACACAACCTGCATTAATCACTTTGAACAAGCAAAAAAAATCCAACTTGTCTGGTAATGTACCCCTGTTCGAACTGTGGTATGGTGGCCAATTCGGCCCATGTGTGGTGGGACTGTCCGAAAATATGCCCCTTTTGGTCCCAGGTTGGGATGGTCATTCAGACAGTTACTGAGGTTCCCATTCAATTAACTGGTCCTCTGGCTATTTTGGGTATCTCCCTTTCGGACATTCCCACTCCCATCAGGCCGTTAGTTTCTGTTATCCTAATTGCAGCTAGACAATGCATAAGCAAACATTGGAAGTCTACACTAACCCCCTCGAGGGATGAACTTGTTGCACGTCTGAATTTGATGTATCAATATGAGAAGACCTTTGCGGGCTCGTTGACCAGGAGAAATAAAATTCTCACTTGGTGGGAACCATGGTCATCTTCCCCCTATTTTATGACTGTATAATTTATGATTTTTTTATGCGGCTTCTGTCCATGTTGGTTATTCTGATGCATATATGCACTCCTGTGTACCCTTGTATTCCCTCTGTAACCCCCTTGTACCTCTTTCCTCTATGAGAATGTTCTCCTCTATATGTCTTTTAAAATCCAATAAAAACCCAATTGGTTTAAAAAAAAAAAAAATATATATATATATATATATATATATATATATATTGTGAGGCACCGCCGGCATGGTCCTCATGGCCGGGGTACATCACATGTAGGATCAGCGGATGATCCTGTGCACACTGGCCGGTTTTCCTGTGATGATAATACTGTGTGAACCAACCTGAACACAATGAGTTCATGAGCCTAATGAGCGGCAGTGAGAGTGAGAGGAGTCCATGAGGAATAGGATGTGATGAGTGAGTGCTGACAACCCGGAACACAGGGAGTTAACCTGAGCTGTGTGGAAGCTGATGATTAGCAGCTGAGGGGGTGTGTCCATGTGGGAGTGGCTGGCACGATAAGAGCCGGCCACCTGAGTGATTGTGAGATTCATTCATTCTGGAGGCTGAGATTGATCCTGGAAGCTGAGAATGATTCAGATGGAAGCTGAGACCAGCCTGAGTGCAGAGCAGTCCAAGGCTCTGTGTGCATGACATGATGGGAGCATGCTAGCTCCATGCCGGTGCCGAGGTCCGTGGTCGTGTCCGCACCTAGAGGGGGAAGCCATGGTTGACCCGTGGACGCTAGACCGGGCGTGGGGTGAAACACGCCCGGGAAAGGAGCCTGTGGGGATGCCTGGTGGAACCTGTGACCCAGGTAGCGAGACCCGGATCCGTGCCCGGTAAGAAAGCAGTTCCCGAGCGATAGTGTGAACTGTGCACCTGGTGTGCGTAAATCATGTTAGGCGAGTATAGACCGCCCTTGGGACCGACTCAGAGGAGTCCGTTAAAGGTCCTGATGAACCGGAATGTATGTAGCCCGTGGAGGCAATTGTATGTAGTGTGCCAGGCGGGCATAGACCGCCTTTGGGTCCGAGTCAGAGTACTCCGTTAAGGGACCCGAAGAACTATGTGTATGAGGGCGTAAGTAATGGCCCTGAATGAGAGATGATGACCTATGTAAGACCCATGTATAATAATGTGGAGAGACAGTGACCCAGCGAGTATGGATGATGTTGGAGGCGTTCCGTCCTTGGGACGAGAGGGAGGCTTGCCCTGCTGCTTGCAGAGGGTACCTGATCCCTCAAACACGACCTCTAATGGGGTGAGTGTGCCTGTGGTGCCAGAGACAGGGGTAAGAGGGCTCCAGTAGGTAACGGATGTAGAGGTTCCCGTCTCCTATGGTTTGCCAATCCCTGTAATGGGCCATGGAGGGGCCACAGTCCATGGATGTGGGCTGTGAGCAGGTGTGTGATCCATGGACGTTTGAATGATGGATCACATACGGTGTGTAAGGACCCGGTCAGGCAGGATTCCTGACTACGGGTGAGTGTTGAGTCATCATGCTGGGGGACTAAAGCCAGGCGGCAGGTACCGCCATTGGGACCCACAGGGCCCGTTGAGGCGTATGTAACGAAGGTCAGAAGCAGGGGTTAGAAGGGCTCCCGTACTGGGTAACGCGTGGTTAGGCCGGAGGCCGCAGCCACGGGTTACTAGGGTTTGCCAATCCCTGTTATGAACCCGGAAGGGTCATCATCGTACTGTAACTTATGTATAGTGTAAGTAGGCCGGAGGCCGTAGCCACCCGGGAGCTGTTGGTAGAGCTCCAATGGGGACAGAGATGGTTACAGGTCCCGGGTTACTATAAAACGTTATGTGCAATATAAGTGTTATGTGATGTTAAATGTAAATGTATGGTGTATTTATGTAAAGTGTTGTTAATCAATGTGATATGTGTCAAACATGCTACCCGGGTTATGTTGTTAATATGTGAAAATAAACGGGTAGACATTGGTTAACTTAAAAACACGTGTTCTTGTCGTTTTGCAAGCGGGTTCCCCGGTTGCTACCTCACATATGGTGGAGAATGCGGGCAAGGTTGCCCGGTGAGGATTGCACCCCAGTTACAAAGGGGGGTTGGTACAGCCGAGGGCTGTGGTGCCGGAGCACCTTATATGGACAATTCTGTTGATGCACTTTTTATATGGACTTGGTTGCTATGGGCGACCGCACGACGCACCCTAGCCTCTTGCCGGTGACCTGGCGAGGTCACGAAGACGTCGTACTCAAAGTATCGGGCGGCCCTAGGGGTCCCGAAGTCAAAGTCGGCGTGATCAAGGTTCCGGTGGCCCGAGGGGTCACGAAGTTGCCAAGACAACGCCACATCCGGATTCTATGAACTGTGTTTGCCCCTGCTGGTTTAAGCAAGGAGGGGGGAGGTTGGACAGGAGTCACAGGTATACAAACCGGGAGCGGTGCCACAAGGTGTTGTGTGGTGGCCCGGCTCCTATGGCAGTGTGTTCATCCCCCAGTGGTCTGCACAAGGAGGGGGGAGGTTAGGACACGGTTTACCGGTGTCCTAGGTGTACAAGCCGGCAGTGTGTGTGACCCTTATTCACAAGCCAGGAGCGACGCTGTCACCCGACTTGTCAGGGCCGTGTGTTTAGCCCCTACCCACGGGTGTAAACAAGGAGGGGGGTATGTGAGGCACCGCCGGCATGGTCCTCATGGCCGGGGTACATCACATGTAGGATCAGCGGATGATCCTGTGCACACTGGCCGGTTTTCCTGTGATGATAATACTGTGTGAACCAACCTGAACACAATGAGTTCATGAGCCTAATGAGCGGCAGTGAGAGTGAGAGGAGTCCATGAGGAATAGGATGTGATGAGTGAGTGCTGACAACCCGGAACACAGGGAGTTAACCTGAGCTGTGTGGAAGCTGATGATTAGCAGCTGAGGGGGTGTGTCCATGTGGGAGTGGCTGGCACGATAAGAGCCGGCCACCTGAGTGATTGTGAGATTCATTCATTCTGGAGGCTGAGATTGATCCTGGAAGCTGAGAATGATTCAGATGGAAGCTGAGACCAGCCTGAGTGCAGAGCAGTCCAAGGCTCTGTGTGCATGACATGATGGGAGCATGCTAGCTCCATGCCGGTGCCGAGGTCCGTGGTCGTGTCCGCACCTAGAGGGGGAAGCCATGGTTGACCCGTGGACGCTAGACCGGGCGTGGGGTGAAACACGCCCGGGAAAGGAGCCTGTGGGGATGCCTGGTGGAACCTGTGACCCAGGTAGCGAGACCCGGATCCGTGCCCGGTAAGAAAGCAGTTCCCGAGCGATAGTGTGAACTGTGCACCTGGTGTGCGTAAATCATGTTAGGCGAGTATAGACCGCCCTTGGGACCGACTCAGAGGAGTCCGTTAAAGGTCCTGATGAACCGGAATGTATGTAGCCCGTGGAGGCAATTGTATGTAGTGTGCCAGGCGGGCATAGACCGCCTTTGGGTCCGAGTCAGAGTACTCCGTTAAGGGACCCGAAGAACTATGTGTATGAGGGCGTAAGTAATGGCCCTGAATGAGAGATGATGACCTATGTAAGACCCATGTATAATAATGTGGAGAGACAGTGACCCAGCGAGTATGGATGATGTTGGAGGCGTTCCGTCCTTGGGACGAGAGGGAGGCTTGCCCTGCTGCTTGCAGAGGGTACCTGATCCCTCAAACACGACCTCTAATGGGGTGAGTGTGCCTGTGGTGCCAGAGACAGGGGTAAGAGGGCTCCAGTAGGTAACGGATGTAGAGGTTCCCGTCTCCTATGGTTTGCCAATCCCTGTAATGGGCCATGGAGGGGCCACAGTCCATGGATGTGGGCTGTGAGCAGGTGTGTGATCCATGGACGTTTGAATGATGGATCACATACGGTGTGTAAGGACCCGGTCAGGCAGGATTCCTGACTACGGGTGAGTGTTGAGTCATCATGCTGGGGGACTAAAGCCAGGCGGCAGGTACCGCCATTGGGACCCACAGGGCCCGTTGAGGCGTATGTAACGAAGGTCAGAAGCAGGGGTTAGAAGGGCTCCCGTACTGGGTAACGCGTGGTTAGGCCGGAGGCCGCAGCCACGGGTTACTAGGGTTTGCCAATCCCTGTTATGAACCCGGAAGGGTCATCATCGTACTGTAACTTATGTATAGTGTAAGTAGGCCGGAGGCCGTAGCCACCCGGGAGCTGTTGGTAGAGCTCCAATGGGGACAGAGATGGTTACAGGTCCCGGGTTACTATAAAACGTTATGTGCAATATAAGTGTTATGTGATGTTAAATGTAAATGTATGGTGTATTTATGTAAAGTGTTGTTAATCAATGTGATATGTGTCAAACATGCTACCCGGGTTATGTTGTTAATATGTGAAAATAAACGGGTAGACATTGGTTAACTTAAAAACACGTGTTCTTGTCGTTTTGCAAGCGGGTTCCCGGTTGCTACCTCACAATATATATATATATATACAGTTAGGGCCAGAAATATTTGGACAGTGACACAAGTTTGGTTATTTTAGCTGTTTACAAAAACATGTTCAGAAATACAATTATATATATAATATGGGCTGAAAGTGCACACTCCCAGCTGCAATATGTGAGTTTCCACATCCAAATCGGAGAAAGGTTTTAGGAATCATAGCTCTGTAATGCATAGCCTCCTTTTTCAAGGGACCAAAAGTAATTGGACAATGGACTCTAAGGGCTGCAATTAACTCTGAAGGCGTCTCCCTCGTTAACCTGTAATCAATGAAGTAGTTAAAAGGTCAGGGGGGGATTCCAGGTGTGTGGTTTTGCATTTGGAAGCTGTTGCTGTGACCAGACAACATGCGGTCAAAGGAACTTTCAATTGAGATGAAGCAGAACATCCTGAGGCTGAAAAAAAAGAAAAAATCCATCAGAGAGATAGCAGACATGCTTGGAGTAGCAAAATCAACAGTTGGGTACATTCTGAGAAAAAAGGAATTGACTGGTGAGCTTGGGAACTGTAAAAGGCCTGGGCGTCCACGGATGACAACAGTGGTGGATGATCGCCGCATACTTTATTTGGTGAAGAAGAACCCGTTCACAACATCAACTGAAGTCCAGAACACTCTCAGTGAAGTAGGTGTATCTGTCTCTAAGTCAACAGTAAAGAGAAGACTCCATGACAGTAAATACAAAGAGTTCACATCTAGATGCAAACCATTCATCAATTCCAAAAATAGACAGGCCAGAGTTAAATTTGCTGAAAAACACCTCAAGAAGCCAGCTCAGTTCTGGAAAAGTATTCTATGGACAGATGAGTCAAAGATCAACCTGTACCAGAATGATGGGAAGAAAAAAGTTTGGAGAAGAAAGGGAACGGCACATGATCCAAGGCACACCACATCCTCTGTAAAACATGGTGGAGGCAACATGATGGCATGGGCATGCATGGCTTTCAATGGCACTAGGTCACTTGTGTTTATTGATGACATAACAGCAGACAAGAGTAGCCGGATGAATTCTGAAGTGTACCGGGATATACTTTCAGCCCAGATTCAGCCAAATGCTGCAAAGTTGATTGGACGGCGCTTCATAGTACAGATGGACAATGACCCCAAGCATACAGCCAAAGCTACCCAGGAGTTCATGAGTGCAAAAAAAGTGGAACATTCTGCAATGGCCAAGTCAATCACCAGATCTTAACCCAATTGAGCATGCATTTCACTTGCTCAAATCCAGACTTAAGACGGAAAGACCCACAAACAAGCAAGACCTGAAGGATGCGGCTGTAAAGGCCTGGCAAAGCATTAAGAAGGCGGAAACCCAGCGTTTGGTGATGTCCATGGGTTCCAGACTTAAGGCAGTGATTGCCTCCAAAGGATTCGCAACAAAATATTGAAAATAAAAATATTTTGTTTGGGTTATGTTTATTTGTCCAATTACTTTTGACCTCCTAAAATGTGGAGTGTTTGTAAAGAAATGTGTACAATTCCTACATTTTCTATCAGATATTTTTGTTCAACCCTTCAAATTAAACGTTACAATCTGCACTTAAATTCTGTTGTAGAGGTTTCATTTAAAATCCAATGTGGTGGCATGCAGAGCCCAACTTGCGAAAATTGTGTCACTGTTCAAATATTTCTGGCCCTAACTGTATTTAAAGGGAACCAACCAGCAGGATTTTCTCATATAAAGTAAAGGCAGTGCCATATTGGCGCCAGCATCGTGGATCAAATCATATCTTCAGTTTCCAGATTGTATGTTTGATTGCTGAAAAAAACATTCTCAAAGGTCCAGAAATGAGTGCATTGGTTGAGCGGCATGTGCAGCGGGGCGGGACTTTGTGGGGCGGGTCCTCTGTATGTATTCCTCCTCCTGTCCCCTCCTGGCTTGCCCCCTTTTCTTTATTTAAATTTTGCACCGCACCACCATTACTGATGTTGGTAGGGCAAGCACATTGCAATGTATTCATTAAAATGGCGCTGAAGCAACACGTGTTTACTGCACTCTCTGGCACCATTTTATTGAAGACACTGTGGAGACGAATATGAGCGGCATCAACGCATGCAAAGATTGAATTTTTGTTTTTTCATCTGCGCACATGCCCCCTGCTACTCAATCGTCTCCACAGTGTCTTCAATACAATGGTGCCGGAGATCGCAGTAAACACGTGCTGCTCCAGCGCCATTTTATTGAATACATCATAACAGCAATGCGCATGCGCCATCAACAGTGGCATGAAATTGAAATAAAGATAAGGGGGCAAGCCAGGAAGATGCAGGTGGAGAAATATATGTAGAGGGCTCAACCTGCGGCCCTCGGAAGAAGCTTTGCGAAACGCGTTAGGGGGCCACTGCCACCAATAGGTAATACTCTGACCCATGAATTGAGTTATTTATGTGTACTTTGTGATTTGATAAGAAAAAATTGAAAGCAGCACTAGGAACAGTTCACTTCGGGTGCAAAAGTCTAGCAGTGTTCAGCTGCATACAGTTACCAAAAAATCGGACAGCACTCCTTGTTGCAAACCATGCTTTTCTTTATTGATGGGCCAATAAAGAAAAGCATGGTTTGCAACAAGGAGTGCTGTCCGATTTTTTGGTAACTACTGTGATTTGTGTACTTGCTGTGCACCCATATTTTGGGGCAAGTCATTGTTACTATACTGGTTGCAAGGTTATGTTAGAGCTTTGGATGTATTTTACATACTTTCATGTGGTCACCTATATGTGTGTGCAGTGTTGCATCACTTTTTAAATGCGGCTGTCGCTGCTATTTTTAACAAAGTGCACTTTGCTTTTCAACTTTGGCCTGACTCCTGGTTGTTTTATATGAATTATATGTTGTTTTGGAGGGCCTTGCATATTGACAAAGGGTTTTCTGAATCTACCACATGCCACTTAACCAATGCACTCATTTCTGGACCTTTCAGAACATTTTTTTCAGTGATCAAACATACAATCTTGAAACTGAAGGTATGATTTTATTCATTCACCATGCTGCTGCAAGTATGGCACTGCCTTCATTTTATATGTGAAAATCTGTTGGTTGCTTCCCTTTAAGTTTGTGGGTGTAAAGTGAGAAAATGAATACTTTTTCAAGGCACTGTATGCGTATCTCTTTCCATGGGCGGACATATCATTGGTGCAGTCTATGCAGTTGCACAGGGGCCTCAAGAGGTGAGGTGACCCATTTCTACCTCCAAAGCAGGTGGAATTGTATATTTTGATGAGCTCTTGGTCGGCCAAACAGCTGCCCAAATATTGTTCTTGCACAGGGTCCCTTTTCTATCTCTGTCCATCACTGCCTCTTTCCTAACTTTTGAAGTTATGGCAAACACAGATGTTATACAGTATCAATACAGTACAGACGTCAACATATTTTCAAATTTAGTAATTGAAAATGTTTTCATAGGAAAATAATTGAATGTGACAAATATAATGGGGCATCCTAAGTAATCACATGATTAGATCTGCACTGTATGATAACACCCATCTTTCCCTCTGAAGGCCATGAGATAAGTCATCTCTGTTCAGGCAGCATGTGCAATGTACAGAGTAGTGTCAGATTCTGTTACAGAGAGTAAGACAGCAGGGAATCCAGCCAGAATATATGCAGCTTGTGCCAGCAAGTGCATTTGCAAGCACGTATTACAATGACATTTGGGAGCATGGACCAGAGAAGTGTCAGGCATGGTTGCTTTCATTGTGCCTCTAGCAATCATGCCTGTGCCTTTGGGATCACTAATGTTTCTAAGTAAAGCCAGAGATAAAGAGTCTTCTATGATGTTGACAATATATTGAATAGAGCAGAGGTGTGTCTGTAGAAATGAGCATGAAGATATGCATTAAGAGTCATAGGCATTATTCAAAGATTTCTGCTTCGGAAGAGATTTTTTTTTTGTGTCAAAGAATTGTGTCAACAGGCACAGATTGTTCTAAAAAAAAAAGACATGAAAAAACATCTAAAAACTTCTTTACGCACCTTCTCCAAGTGAACTGAGCTGCTTTTGCCATCTACTCAGGCACAGCTGATGAGCTCACTTATTGCAGTGCTTACATCACATCGACAGCGTTGCAGCCAGACACAAAGAGTAGCTTGTTCTTTTTTTTTAAAACATACTGCTTGGGGTACAAGGGTTTTCTGAAACCAGTGACTAAATTAAAAACAGGTAGAAGCAGGGCCATATTTGGAGTTCCTGTTGCCCTAGGCACATTCAGTGCTCACGCCCCCCACTTAGGGCCAGACTGGGACCAAAAAGCAGACCAGGAAAACAAGCCCCACCAGCCCACTTACTATAATGTGGTGCCCTGCTCACGCTGATAACCACAGATCTCTCTAATGCGCAGCTGGGTTTCCACAGCAGGTACTTACTACGAACAACACCTTCCACCCTGGCACAGTAGGGGGAACTCAACTTGCTGCCCTTAGGCAAGATCCCCTATATATGTCGGGCCCACTGGGACAGGGGTACCCGATACCGGACTGGTCTCCTGCTGGGGAAGTCACGGGTGGTCCTGGTCCGGTCTGTGTCCCGGGCTCGGCAATAAAAGGGGATATTTACAGGGGTTGTCAGTCGTGACGCCACCCACTATATGCGGCCAGTGATGTGGCCGCCGCTGCTGCAGAACCTCCGGGGACGATGGAATAGCAGCTTAGGTGGTATAGTTCCAGTGGGTAGAACTGTGTTCCCCGGGGCAGTAAGGGTCAAGTCTATTGTGGAATGTTCAGTACACTTACAGACGCTGCAGGGATCTCTCCTCTTTGCTGGTGCTGACAGGCTGTGCTGTGGCTCTGCATGTGGAGGGCTTTCTGTAATCCTGTATGGAGAGAATCGCTTTCATGCAGAGACACAAGGGAGGCAATCTCAGGGTTTTCCGTGTTTACTCTGTTCTTCAGACAGTTCACAAGTCAGTTACAGTTCAGTGCAGTTCTTACAAGTTACAGTACAAGTACACGGGCACTCTCTCCTCTCTCCCTCTCCGGGTTCTCTTTGCTCCCTGCAGCCAGGCCTCTCTCTCTCTCTCTGTGACCCCTCACACGTGCTCTGTGTCCTTTCCGGGCTGTTTACGTTCTCTGCTTTACTTCGTTATGTGCGACACTGGACAGTATGGCGGTGACTCGGGCCCCTGTGGGTCCTCCAGTTTGTCACTGAGCTGCCTGTCCTTTGGGGTAGGGACCCTAACGTGTAGCTGTGGTCCCCCGTCGTGTTGTCTGGGGATTCCGGGTAATCTACGGTCCCCTCTAGAGCCGACACTCTACTCAGCCCAGCCTCCAGCAGTCCTCAGGTGTGAGGCTCTACCAGGCTCTTTCTCTCTGCGTCTCTTGGTATCATAGGAGGGCTACTCCGCCTGCAGTCGGTAGCTTCAGCTGTGTTCCTAGTGCCCGGGTCTCACCGTCCCTCTCTCTCTCCTCACACTCCTGGTGGTATTGGCTTCGGACGTGCTTTCTTTCTCCTCCGGCTCGCACTGGCTCGGTACAGATTCTGCGCTCCTACACCGTACACTCTCAGGACGTGTGAGTCTTTCTGTCTGCTCAGCTTCACTCAGCCTTCTGCTGTTCTCTGGCCTGTGCTCCTCAGCTTCTGGTATTTGCAGCTTGGCACCCTGGGCCTACTGAACTCCTTCCTCCTCCCCCTCACTATTTCTACTGTCAAGTCACCTGACTACATGTGTGCCCAACCCACTCCTCTAAATCCACCACCCCTCAATTGCCTAGAGTATCCAATCTTAGGGATGGATGCTACCTTCTCCTGCACGTGGGTTGTGTGGGCTGTGAGGGTGTTGTTGTGCAACAGTTGTCCTACCTGTCTGGCTGCAGTTCCCTTTTGTGGCCTCCTGAACGCAGGGGCGCCACATATATACTGCTGCTGGGGAAGAGCTAGTCAGAGTGTGTGCAGACGCTACAAGAGCTGCAGGGAAGTCCTGGTGTTCGGTGCTGCGTATAGGCCCGAGCCAGTGTCCAGGAGTGACCCTTCAGCATCCCACCAGCCTAAGTGGGACTGAAGGCAGGGAGCCCAAGGAGAGAATAGAAGCAAGGAACAAATAGCTCAAGTCGAGAGGAGAGGGAGCCAGGAGCCGCAGGTCACTGCAGTGTCCAGAGAAGGTTATCCCAGAGACCGCACAGGAGGAGAAAGTGACAGGCAAAAAGGAAGATAGTGGAGGCAAGTCAGGCTATAGCAGACTGTGCTTTAGCAGCTACACAAGGAAAGGAGGCCTTATACCCACTTGCTGTGGGAGCCCACTGTGCAGCCCGGTCACCCGTCAGTGCCCTGGACCATTTTACCTAATCAGCATCAGTAAAAAGGTAAAAGAGACTTCCTTTGTGTGCGAGCATCTTTTCCTATCACTCGCCGTGCACTTCTGTAGACTGTTCCTACCCTCCCTCACCGACTTAGCTCTACTACAACCTGCTCACCCTTACTACGCAGCCCCGGAGGTCCCAGTCCTGCCTGCAGAGGACTATACCACCATTGCCGCAATACCACCGACCTCCGGAGGACTGTAGCGGCGCTGGTGATCTCTCACTAGGTACTGCAGGTGGCGTCGCGACTAACTTGTACATAATCCCTGTAAATACCCTTTTTCAAGAGCATGGCCCCCCCAGGATACGGGATCGGGCGCGGCCGCCATTCCCTATGACAAAGTTAACCCCCTCACTGCCGCCTGATACCCGAGCACCCTAGGCCCTGGGGCGCAACAATAACACCAATCAGCCCTGATCAGTGAAATTTGCTCTTACGTTGTCGTGGCCTCATCACAGGAGTTATCTGAAGAGCCACATGTGAATAGTGCAGCAGAATGAATAATCAACCGCAGCTCCATTTACATGGTGCTCTTCAAGTTACTCAGGATTGTGGGATCCCAGCGGTCAGATCCGCAGAGAAGGGAAAGTCGTCGCCTATACAGAAGAGAAGTGATGACTTCCATATTTGGGATCATCAATTTAAACAACAGTTAAATGCTGAAAATCAAAGTACAATACCATCTCTGACAACAGGACAGGAGAAGTGGCACTGTGCAGTGTATATACAGGATAATACAGACCCTGAGGATTACACCCAGTGTACAGGACAGGAGAAGAGTTACTGTGCAGTGTATATGTACAGAACTAGTAAAAAGGCCCGATGCAATTGCATCGGGAGCGCGGTGAAATGAATTGTGTGTATACAGGCGGGTGAGTGGCTAGCAGAGTATATATGGGGCTCTGTGGGTAGCAGACTATACAGGCGGGTCTGTGGGTAGCAGAGTATACAGACTGCTCTGAGGGTAGCAGATTATACAGGCGGCTCTCTGGGTAGAAAAGTATACAGGCGGCTCTGTGGGTAGCAGAGTATACAGACTGCTCTGAGGGTAGCAGATTATACAGGCGGCTCTCTGGGTAGAAAAGTATACAGGCGGCTCTGTGGGTAGCAGAGTATACAGGCGGATTTGTGGTTAGCAGATTATACAGGCGGCTCTGTGTGTAGCAGAGTATAGAGAAGGCTCTGTGGGTAGCAGAGTATAGAGGCGGCTGTGTGGGTAGCAGAATATAGAAACGGCTCTGTGGGTAGCAGAGAATACAGGCGGGTCTGTGGGTAGGAGAGTATACAGGCGGCTCTGTGGGTAGCAGAGTATAGAGGCGGCTCTGTGGGTAGCAGAGTATACAGGCGGCTGTGTGGGTAGGAGAGTATACAGGCGGCTCTGTGGGTGTCAGAGTATAGAGGGGGCTCTGTGGATAGCAGAGTATGATGTGGCGGGAGGCTGGAGGAGTGAGGGGAGCAGAGGCTGGAGGGGTGAGGAGAGCAGAGGCTGGAGTGGTGAGGAGAGGTCCAGATGGAGGGGTGAGGAGAGGTCTGGCTGGAGGGGTGAGGAGAGATTCGGCTGGAGGGGTGACATCACCGCTCGGCGGCAGGACGTGGCTGCGTGCTGGGGCTGATCGCAGACCCAGTCACACGGCATTGTCCTCTGCGGCGGGTTGGGTGATGCAGAGAGGGATCAGTTCTTGCCCTCAGGTCACACATGTGACCTGAGCGGAAGGAGCGGATTGGGCGGTGTGTGGTAAAGACAGGACGGTCATCCGATTGGTCTAGGACGCCAAGTCCTGGGCAATGGGATGGGCGTCCTGTTTGTACAACACAGCGCCCAATCCGCTTGCAGGGGCAGGCAATGGGAGTGAGCGGGGCGTGTCAGGCTTTGCAGGCTGACACGGTCCGCTCACTCCCATTGGCTGTTGGCGGCCACAGGACGACGTCCCTGGCTCCCGGCACCCGGCCACAGCCCGTAGACCGCTACTCCAGCAGCATGGCGACATTGAGAGCCCAGCGGTGAGAGAGTGGCGAGGGGCGGAAGGCTCCGGCGGCATCCGGGCAGCATGGACCTCGCGGAGGGCGCGAGGGCGGTGGCGATGGTGCGGGGCCGACGGTTGGTAGGATGGCAGCGGTGTAAGGTAGTGCGGCTGAGGATGGAGGAGGGTGAGAGGCTGGAGGAGGCTGTGAGGCTGGAGGAGGGTGTGAGGCTGGAGGAGGGTGTGAGGCTGGAGGAGGGTGTGAGGCTGGAGGAGGATGTGAGGCTGGAGAGCTGTGAGGATGGGAGGCTGTGAGGCTGGAGGAGGCTGTGGAGGCTGTGAGGATGGAGGCTGTGAGGTGGAGGAGGCTGTGAGGCTGGAGGAGGCTGTGAGGATGGGGAGGCTGTGAGGTGGGGAGGCTGTGAGGCTGGAGGAGGCTGTGAGGCTGGAGGAGGCAGTGAGGATGGGGAGGCTGTGAGGCTGGAGGAGGCTGTGAGGTGGAGAGGCTGTGAGGATGGGGAGGCTATGAGGCTGAGGAGGCTGTGAGGTGGGGAGGCTGTGAGGCTGGAGAGGATGAGGATGGATGGCTGTGAGGTGGAGAGGCTGTGAGGCTGGAGGAGGCTGTGGCTGGAGGAGGCAGTGAGGATGGGGAGGCTGTGACTGTGAGGCTGGAGGAGGCTGTGAGGATGGAAGGCTGTGAGGTGGAGGAGGGTGTGAGGCTGGAGGAGATGTGAGGCTGAGGAGCTGTGAGGATGGGAGGCTGTGAGGCTGGAGGAGGCTGTAGGAGGCTGGAGGATGGGAGGTGTGAGGCTGGAGACTGTGAGGCGGAGGAGTGTGAGATGGGATGAGGTGGAGAGGTGCTGAGAGGCTGGGATGGGAGGCTGAGTGAGGAGGCTGTGAGGGGGGAGGCGTGAGGTGGAGCTTGAGGCTGGAGGAGCTGTGAGGAGGGGACTGGAGGCTGGAGGATTAGACTGTGAGGATGGGAGGTGTGAGGTTGGAGGAGGCTGTGAGTGGAGGAGGCTGGAGGATGGGGAGCTGTGAGCTGGAGGAGGCTGTGAGGCTGGAGAGGCTGTGAGGTGGAGGAGGTGTGGGATGGAGGTTGAGGCTGGAGGAGGCTGTGAGGCTGGAGGAGGCTGTGAGCTGAGAGGCGTGGAGGGATGTGGGTGAGGCTGTGAGGCTGGAGGAGCTTGAGGCTGAGGGCGTGAGGCTGGAGGAGGCTGTGAGGCTGGAGGAGGCTGTGAGGATGGGAGGCTGTGAGGCTGGAGGAGGTGTAGGCTGGAGGAGTGTGAGGTGGAGGAGGCTGTGAGGATGGGAGGCTGGACTGGAGAGGCTGTGAGGTGGAGGAGGGAGCGTGAGGCTGGAGGAGCTGTGAGGGGAGGATGGAGGATGGGAGGCTGGAGGTAGGCTGTGAGGTGGAGTGAGGGGCTGTGAGGGAGAGGTGTGAGCTGGAGAGGCTGTGAGGATGGAGCTTGAGGTGAGGAGTGTGAGGCTGGGAGCTGTGAGCTGGAGAGCGTGTGAGGAGGAGGTGGAGTGTGAGGGGGAGGTTGAGGAGGAGCTGTGAGGGGAGGAGGTGTGAGGTGAGAGGTGTGAGGGGGTGGTGGGAGGCTGTGGGGGGAGCTGGAGCTGAGGCGGAGGCTGGAGGGGGAGGAGGAGCTTAGGTGGGGTTGAGGCTGGAGGTGAGCGAGAGCGTGAGTGGAGGCTGAGGTGGAGTGTGGAGGTGTGGATGGAGGCTGTGAGGAGGAGGCTTGAGGTGGAGGCTGAGTGAAGTTGATGAGGTGGGGAGGCTAGTGGAGGAGGTGGGGAGTGAGGAGGGTGAGGCTGTGAGGCTGAGAGGCTGAGAGCTAGTGAGGTGGGAGGCATAGGTGAGGCTTGAGGCTGGAGGAGGCTGTGAGGATGGGAGGCTGTGAGGCTGGAGTGAGGCTGTGAGGGAGGCTGTGAGGTGGGGAGGCTGTGAGGCTGGAGGAGGCTGTGAGGCTGGAGGAGGCGTGGATGGGATGGGGAGGCTGTGAGGAGGTGAGGAGGCGAGGAGGTGGAGGTGTGGAGGTGCGGAGGAGGCTGTGAGGTGGAGGAGGCGTGTGAGCGTATGGAGGAGGCTGTGAGGCTGGAGGAGGCTGTGGAGGCTGGAGGAGGCTGGAGGGAGGTAGTGAGGCTGAGGAGGAGGCTGTGAGGATGGAGGAGGCTGTGAGGACTGGAGGAGGCTGTGAGGCTGGAGGAGGCTGTGAGGCTGGAGGAGGCTGTGAGGATGGGGGCTGTGAGGATGGAGGAGGCTGTGAGGCTGGAGGAGGCTGTGAGGCTGGAGGGAGAGCGTGAGGATGGGGAGGCTGTGAGGCTGGAGGAGGCTGTGAGGCTGGAGGAGGCTGTGAGGATGGGGGGCTGTGAGGCTGGAGGAGGCTGTGAGCTGGGGGAGGCTGGTGTGGAGGCTGGAGGAGGCTGTGAGGTGGGGAGGCTGTGAGGCTGGAGGAGGCTGTGAGGCTGGAGGAGGCTGTGAGGTGGGGAGGCTGTGAGGCTGGGGAGGCTGTGAGGCTGGAGGAGGCTGTGAGGCTGGAGGAGGCTGTGAGGCTGGAGGAGGCTGTGAGGCTGGAGGAGGCTGTGAGGATGGGGAGGCTGTGAGGCTGGAGGAGGGTGGAGGAGGGGATGTGAGGTGGAGGAGCAGTGAGGCTGGAGGAGGCTGTGAGGATGGGAGGCTGTGAGGCTGGAGGAGGCGTAGGAGGCTGGAGGAGGGAGTGGAGGAGGCTGTGAGCTGGAGGAGGCTGTGAGGCTGGGGAGGCTGTGAGGCTGGAGGAGCTGTGAGGTGGAGGAGGCTGGGTGGAGGGCTGGAGGATGGGGAGGCTTGGGGAGGAGGCTGTGAGGCTGGGGAGGCTGTGAGGCTGGAGGAGGCAGTGAAGCTGGAGGAGGGTGGGATGGGGAGGCTGTGAGGCTGGAGGAGGCTTGTGGGGGAGGCGTGAGGATGGGGAGGCTGTGTGAGGAGGCTGAGGAGGCTGTGAGGGATGGGAGGCTGTGAGGCTGGAGGAGGCTGTGAGGCTGGAGGAGTGTAGTGGGAGGCTATGGAGAGGCTGTGAGGATGGAGAGGCTGTGAGGCTGGAGGAGGATGTGAGCTGGAGGAGCTAGTGAGCTGGAGGAGGCAGTGAGGATGGGGCTGGAGAAGCTGTGAGGCTGGAGGAGGGTGTGAGGTGGGAGGCTTGGTGGAGGGAGGCTGTGAGGCTGGAGGAGCTGTGAGGCTGAGGAGGCTGTGAGGATGGGGAGGCTGTGAGGTGAGGAGGATGTGAGGCTGGAGGAGACAGTGAGGCTGGAGGAGGCAGTGAGGATGGGGAGGCTGTGAGGCTGGAGGAGGGTGTGAGGCTGGAGGAGGCTGTGAGGATGGGGAGGCTGTGAGGCTGGAGGAGGCTGTGAGGATGGGGAGGCTGTGAGGCTGGAGTAGGGTGGTGAGGCTGTAGGAGGCTGTGAAGATGGGGAGGCTGTAGGAGGCTGTGAGGATGGGGAGGCTGTGAGGTGGAGGAGACTGTGAGGCTGGAGGAGACTGAGGCTGGAGGAGGCAGTGAGGATGGGGAGGCTGTGAGGCTGGAGGAGGCTGTGAGGATGGGAGGCTGTGAGGCTGGAGGAGGCTGTGAGGCTGGAGGAGGCTGTGAGGATGGGGAGGCTGTGAGGCTGGAGGAGGATGTGAGGCTGGAGGAGACTGAGGCTGGAGGAGGCAGTGAGGATGGGGAGGCTGTGAGGCTGGAGGAGACATTTACTGTACTGAGCATGCTCAGTACAGTAAAAGGTCTCCAAACAGGAAGGCAGGGGTTAAAAAAAAAAAAAAGTTAATGCTCACCTCTCCCGAGCCCCCGCCGTCTCCTGCCGTCTTCCTCCAAGCTTCCAGTGGCTGCCGCAGGCTCCCAGTGTGTGCAGAGCTGTTCTAGTGCAGTTCAAGGACCTGTGGTGATGTCACAGTCACGTGACACCAGGTTACCATGGAGTAACCTGGTGTCACGTGACTGTGACATCACCACAGGTCCTTGAACTGCAGTAGAAGAGCTCTGCAGACACTCGGAGCCTGCGGCAGCCACCGGAAGCTTGGAGGAAGACGGCAGGAGACGGCGGGGGCTCGGGGAGAGGTGAGCATTAACTTTTTTTTTTTTTTTTTACAGTAGTGCGGGTCTGCGGCTCGTGATGACACTGCGCATCATCACTCGCAGTCCCGCAAAGCATGTTGGGATTCGGCTACAGTGCCCGAATTCCCAACTGCGGATTATATAAGTAGATAATACAGATACTGAGGATTACAGCCAGTATACAGGACAAGAGAAGTGGTACTGTGCAGTGTATATGTACAGAATAATACAGATACTGAGGATTACACAAAGTATACAGGACAGGAGACGTGGTACTGTGCAGTGTATATATACAGAATAATATAGATACTGAGGATTACACCCAGTATACAGGACAGGAGAAGTGGTACTGTGCAGTGTATATATACAGATACTGAGGATTACACTCAGGACCACCACTTGCCGTGCACGCAAGATATTGTCTGTTTTCCATCTGCATTGACTCCAGTATTTTTAGTAACTGTTCACACACAGTTACCTCTTCCTGCCATCAGGCTAGTTTATTGCAGCTTCACTCACCTGAACTTGACTTGCTTTTACCCTTAAGAGCTGGTTGTGTCGGTGAGGGTTAACTATGAAATAGCCCAAACACTTGTGGTGCAGGCCGCAGGTGTGGGGGCCTCAGTTGCTCTTCATTCACTGACCGACCTGGCACCTTGGGAAGCATTGTCTGACATGTATAGCTGAGTGTTAGCTTTATATGGTCCTCTTTATATTGTATTATGCTGTCTACGGACACATCAGAAATTTAAAAATATGTAGAGTAGAACCACTCTATCTGAGACATTCCTTGGTGTGGAAGAGTGGCTCAAGAGATTATTTCGGTAATCTCTTGCGAAATGCCTCTATTTGTATGCAGTATGGTAGTGACAGGTGTATTTACACATTTATTTTTTCAGCAATTTTTGGCTGTGCTGGCTCCCCTGTTATCTCTGAGGATTACACTCAGTATACAGGACAGGAGAAGTGGTATTGTGGCACTCCAGGGGTTAATGTGCCATAGTAACAACACTAAGGGTTAATTCCCCACACAACCCACAACACTACACTAGCGCCTCCAGGCCAGAAGGGGGAGCTAAATCTGCTTCCTTATATATTCTGGGTGGAGAGGAAGTGGCAGTTAGTTCAGTTCCTGGGAGGAATGAGGAAGAAGGACTGTGGTGTAAAGGAGCTAGCTGCCTTAGGCTTCCCCACGGTCCGCTGCTCAATTCCAGGCCTAGCCAGGGTCCGAGGAGAGGAGTTAAGAGAAACAGAGGAACACATCTGCGAGATTGAGTTACCCCATAACTCACCCCGGAGGAGCGCAAAGATCGGATACTTGGATACCAGATCCGAAACTGTGACTGACACATGCAGCACAGTAAACACCGGACTAGTGGAGGTTATAGATCTGCACTGTACTACAGCAAAGCAACACGGCAGGGTCAGAAACACACGGATAAGCCTCAAGTTGCCTAGCAAGGGGGTACCTGTGAGGAGAGACAAAGCCGGCAGCCTAGCTAAAGCGGCAGCAGGGCCACACACACAGCGCAGGAGTGGGAAGCCAAGGACCCGGTCAGAGTGTGAGCAACCCGACCCCGGTACAGACTCCGTGGACAGTACTTTGCTGAACAACACCTGCAGTAAAGACTTGGAAAACTACAAAACCATGATTCTGTGTGATCCTTGCGCTCAAGCCCTATTATCCCTCACAAACTGCTACCATCTCTACCACTACCCCTCCCCTTCATCATCCATAGCATCAACTACAGACTATTTACTACCACTGCCCCGGTGTCACATCGTCATTGGACTCGGTGGCTGGTGTTCCTGCCTCGGCCGCTGGGAGGAGCCGGATTCCTTCGGCTGGTGGCGCCGGTGATAGGAGGGCCTTGTCCTCATATGGAACTGCTCCCGCGACGTCTGCCTCTGTCGCTGAGCGCCGCTGTGTTTCCCCTCTGGGTGGTGTTGGTCGCAGAGGAGCGGGCCCTGCAGAGGTCTCCGTTAGGTGCAGCCTGCGTTCTTCTGTCAGAGGTGGCGTGGGTGGAGCCATCTCCATCTGGCCTGGATCTAGGGGCGGTCCGGATGAGGTCATCAGGCTGTGAGCTCCAGCCTATGGGAGGTAACCGCGCCCTTCAAATACATTGGAGCCTGTCTTGCAGGCCGCCAGATATAGTTTTGGTTCCTTCGCTGCCCTCTCGGTTTTGACTCGGACTTCTGACTTCGGTTTTCGGGTCTTGATTTTCCCTGGCGACCTCCCCGGCTCTGTTGCTCATATAGGCAGCTACCCCCTGGGCTCCGCTGTAATTCCAGATCCCTGTATAGGGGTTAAGGGTCTCGGGGTTTCTCGGGGTGCTGCCTACCAGCAGCTCGGCCTCACAGCGGATGGTCGTCACATTATATCTGGCCTTACCATTCTTTATATATATAGATAGACTATATATAAAGCATTCCTTTTACCTTTTTTTTTTTTCCTCTCCTTTTCCCAATGGTTTTTTTTTCTTTTCTCTGAGCTGTGTCTGCTGATTGCTCCCTCAAAGCACCTGTGTCTAGCTTCTCAGTCCTGTGGAGGAACACTCCCATCATCTCAGTCAAACATGCTGTACAAGCCACAAGCTGGAGTCCTCTGCATGAACACTGGAGATCAGAAGGCCTCATACCCTGGATGTCAGCACCTGGGGGGCTCTGGCTTTGCCTGCCCAGGTGCACAGGTATTGCCAGCGGATGCTGCCAAAGTTTTATTACCTATTTCTTTATCTTACCTTAAGAAATCTGTGTGTTTAGAGGCTTATGTTGACAGTGGCTCAGAAGGGAATTTCATAGATCTCCAGGTAGCGAGAACTCTTGGTGTACCACTACTAAGGCTTAATGCCCCCATTAGAACCACTGCAGTTAATGGCACCCCCTTCATCCAGGGTGGAGTGGAATTTGTCACTGAGGAAGTGTCAATGCTGGTGGGGTTGTTACATGCTGAAAATGTGTCATTTTTTGCTATCAATAATTTATCATCTGCAGTAATCCTTGGCATGCCATGGTTACGTAAACATAACCCAGTCATAGACTGGCACTTGGGTGACATCGTGCGCTGGAGCCCAAAGTGTCAGGAAAACTGTATCTCGCTATCTGTAAACCAAGTGAAGGTCAAGTCTCCACCCTTTGTACCATTTGCCTTTAGAGATTTTGAGGATGTGTTTTCTATTCAGGAATCAGAGAAATTACCCCCTCACAGAAAGTATGATTGCGCCATAGATTTGATACCTGCTTCTCGTCTCCCAAAGGGGAGAATATTTAGCCTCTCTGGTCCAGAACGTCAGGCCATGAATGATTACATAGCAGACAGTCTGAGAAAAGGGTATATAAGACCGTCCACCTCACCAGTAGGAGCTGGTTTCTTTTTTGTGGGAAAGAAGGATGGCGGCCTCAGACCTTGCATTGATTACCGTGAATTAAACGCGATCACTGTAAAAAACCAGTATCCTCTTCCACTCATCCCTGATCTTTATAATCAGCTGTTGGGAGCCAAGTATTTCACCAAACTGGACCTCAGGGGAGCATATAACCTGGTCCGTATAAAAGAAGGCGATGAGTGGAAGACCGCGTTCAATACGCCTCTCGGCCATTTTGAGTATCTTGTAATGCCGTTCGGGTTAAGTAACGCACCTGCAGTGTTTCAGAATTTTGTCAATGATATTTTCAGAGATATCAGTGGTGTATATGTGGTCGTGTATTTGGACGACATTCTGGTTTTTTCTCCTGGTCTTTGGTCACACGTCCGACATGTCCGTACTGTACTCCAGAGACTCAGAGAGCATTCTCTATTCGCCAAATTAGAGAAATGTGTCTTCATGGAGGAAGAGATAAATTTTTTGGGATATATTATATCGGCTAAAGGTTTTCGCATGGATCCTGCCAAAATTAAACCCATTAAGGAATGGGTACAACCCAAGTCTCTGAAGGCACTGCAGCGATTCTTGGGTTTCGCTAACTATTATCGTAAATTTATTAAAGGGTTTTCAGAGATAGCCAAACCTCTCACTGATTTGACACGTAAAGGGGCGGATGTGGTTAATTGGAAGCCTGAAGCCATTCATGCATTTTCTAAGTTAAGAGTGTTTCTCCGTGGATCCAAGGGGATTGTTGTCTCGGCTGTGTCTTTGGATCTTCTGGAAGAGATTCGTAGATCTCCAGAACAGGCCCCTGACACTACTCCTGCCCAGAAACTATTTGTCCCTACCAAATTCCGCCTCCAAGTTCTTAAGGAATCTCATGATTCCGTCCTCGCAGGGCATCCTGGTATCAATAACACCATCAGACTTGTAACCAGGAGTTTGTGGTGGCCAACCATAGTAAAGGACTGTAAGGAATATGTACTGGCTTGTGAAACCTGTGCTCGCGCTAAGTCTCCCCGCAACCGCCCTGCCGGGTTGCTCCAGTCCTTGCCTATCCCTGAGGGTCCTTGGACTCATATCTCCATGGATTTTATTACTGACCTGCCACTCTCAGAAGGGAAGACTTGTATCTGGGTAGTGGTAGACAGATTCAGCAAGCAGTGTCATTTTGTTCCGCTGTCTGGGTTGCCTAATTCCGAGACCCTGAGCAAAGTATTCATTAATCATGTTGTGCGATTGCATGGTGTTCCTGTGAATATTGTTTCTGACAGGGGCACCCAGTTCGTTTCTAAATTTTGGAGGGCATTCTGTAAACGGATTGGAATTGACTATTCCTTTTCTTCTGCCTATCACCCTGAAACCAATGGTCAAACCGAGCGCGCAAATCAAGCTCTCGAACAGTATCTACCGTATATACTCGTGTATAAGCCGACCCGTGTATAAGCCGACCCCCCTACTTTTGCCCCCAAAACCTGGGAAAATCTATTGACTCGCGTATAAGCCGAGGGTGGACTCCAGCACAGGTATACAACCCCCAGCAGTGAGGTATACAGCAGCCTCCCCAGTGGTAGTATACAGCAGCCTCCCCAGTGGTAGTATACAGCAGCAGCCCCAGTGGTAGTATACAGCAGCCCAGAGGTATATGCAGCCCCAGAGGTATATGCAGCCCCAGAGGTGTATACAGCAGCCCCAATATACAGCAGCCCCAGTGGTATTGCAGCCCCAGTGGTATTGCAGCCCCTATATACAGCAGCCCCAGTGGTATTGCAGCCCCAGTGGTGTATACAGCAGCCCCTATATACAGCAGCCCCAGTGGTATTGCAGCCCCAGTGGTATTGCAGCCCCTAT
>JARQOC010000004.1:465922382-466032926 GCA_033576535.1 Allobates femoralis
GCATTAAGTCAGTTCCCCTGGGAGATCCAGGCTGAGAGGAGGAGACAGTTGGTCCTAGGAGACGGTTGCTAGGGAAGAGTTCGTGTGAGGAGAGGAAGGGAGAAGGAGGCTGAGCTGCTGGTCTCTGAAAAAGAGAAATACCAGGACCAAAAGGGACAATTGTCGGCTGTTCACACCCCAGGGAAGGGGCCGGAGGCAAGGAGAAGAGGTAGGGAATAAGAAGAGGGACCAAAATATATTCCCCTTAGGAACAAACGGACACTGGAGTCCGATGCTGTGGGCTTACAGAGCCACAGTAAAAAAACCCAGCAGTTTCAGGTGAAGTTTAGCCCTGAAGGAAGATAGAGGAAATATTAAAAACTAACCAAACAGAGGACCAGGGGCCACAGGATAAACCGGGTTCCCGCAGAAGGGCCTGATTGTTAGTTTTAGACATCAGAGGATTGGAGAGTCCAAACTCAGGAGAGACTCATCCCTCAAGGCAGAGAATAGAAATAAAGGAGGCCTCATATCCTTCCAAGGAGTTGATCCTAAATTGTACCAGGGACCCGGTTAATACTCAAGACTGTACCTGTTATGTTACCTCAGTAAAAAGGTACCGGAACAACTAACCCTGTGTGTATGTGTGACTGTTTATCAGCTATAATCCACCATCATCCTCCTTCGCTGCCCTCCCTCACCATCTTCCCTTATTGCTGCCCTGAGGTAAAGCTCCACCTGTGGGGAGCTATACCACACTTTGCTGCCCCCTCCATCACCTCAGAGGCCGGCTGGCAGCGCTGGTACCACCTTACCAGACCCTACAGGTGGCGTCACGTTCCCCTGTAAATAATCCCTTCATCCCCCTTCAAATGATCCCCAGGGCACGGCACCGGGATACCGTCCACTTGTGACTCCCTATTCAGCAGACCCGGTGACCGAGTACCCCCCACAGCTCTGGCCTCATCATTTTCTGGCGTCACGAACAGGATCCAAACCAGCCTGGTATTTACTAGGTGAAGTGCGCCTTAAGACTTTATTTAATTGACTGTTTGTGTGGCCGCCATTACATCGCCTCAGAAATTACAACTGCGTCACAGCAGGAGAAAGAGCGGGAAGATAAGCCCCGCCCCCTTCCACTCTGCCGGAGAGATTGAAGAAAGCGCAGCTCCCTGTTAGAGAGAGACCTGAGGTGCCCGCTCTATCTACAGAGCCGCCGACAGCTGGAGAAACCAGTTTTCATCTTACAGGTTGGCATCCATTAACTAGGGGGGCCTCACCATGAGTGACACGGATGATATGCAGGTCCCTGACAGGGGAAATGGCGAGAACGCAGTACCTGAAGCAGCAGCCCAAATAATGCCTATAACCATGCCGTATGTACCGGGTGCCAAGTGGTTACCGACATATGAAGGTAAACCTGGTACGTTAGCAACATTTAAGCATAAGATGTGTGCAATGCTGGACATGTATGCTATGACACAGAAGCAACAGGCTACCGTTGTGCTGGGACAATTAATAGGCGCAGCGGAGCTGGAGGCTGAGTCCTGGAGAGATGCTGACAGGGACTCTGCTGCCAAAGTGTTTGATAAGCTAAAATCGGTGTTTGAGAAGCGCACACAGTCTGAATTGAGGATGCTGTTTTATCAGTGTAAGCAGAGATCGCAGGATACCATCAGAGACTATGCCCTCCGTTTACAAAGAGCACTCCGGTCCTTGAAACAGATAGACCCGGCCAGTGTACTGGAAGAGGATAAAATGCTTGCTGAGCAGTTTACAGAAGGATTAAGATCAGACTATCACCGCCAACAAGTGCATATGTGGGTATTGGATCACCCAACAGTGAGTTTTAGTGACTTAAAAGATCGTGCTATAACTGTGCTAAGAGATCCAGCACCTGCAGAACCTGCCAACCAATCATGGCAGACTAATGCTTCTTCCATAGACTTTAAACCTATTCCTGCAGAACCTGCAAAAGCAGAGAGTCAAGCTGTAGCAAATGATAACATGCAAAACCAGGTGCTGCAGTTAACTAAAAACATGGACTACGTACTAAAGCTCTTGCAAAATATGCCTGGGGTACCACCACCAAGTAAAATTCAACTAGCTGATAGCCCTGAGGATGTCCCATGGATGCAAAGGAAAGCCCAGTCGCCCGCGGAGGGGACCAACGTACCATTCCAACGCAGAACCAGGTCGCCCGGGCAGGGGACCAACGTACCATTCCAACGCAGAACCAGGTCGCCCGCGCAGGGGACCAACGCACCATTCCAACGCAGACCCTGGGATTACACAGATTCTTCAGGACAACCCATCTGCCTGCGATGCAACAAACCAGGACACTTTGCAAGAAGATGCCCTTTAAACACGAGATTCCTGGGTCCGAGGGCCAAACCCCAGGAGTAGAGCAACTGGGCCCAAAAGACTGGTGTAAGCGGTACGTGGGAGGCCGTCCGTACCTCAACATTACACTAGAAGGAATTCCCATGTCGGCCCTATTGGACACCGGGTCGCAGGTTACTACGATCCCGCATATCCTTTATAAGCAGTATTGGTCTGATGATGATCTTGAACCCCCAAACCCCAATTTTTATATTATTGCAGCTAATGGCCAACCACAGAAACAGGTGGGGTATAGAGCAGCTACAATAAAGTTGGGAAGGGAGGAGTTGAAAGGTCAAGGGTTATTTGTAGTTGAAGATAATCCTAATGAAAAATGCCCTTACATGGTTATTGGTACAAATGTTATTGAAAACTGCTTTGGAGAAGTGTTGTTTTTACTCCGACAGATTACTCAAACTGCTGGTTATGGGCGGACAAGAGTCATCCAACAAGAGATCCGAGCCCTCATCCACAAGCAACAGGTAAATCTGTCTGGGGGAGAAATTGGCAGTGTGCGGGTAATAGACTCGGTTCCCATTGTAATACCACCAAATAGTGAGATGATGATATGGTGTCGAGCAGCGATAGGTTGTAGAGGACAGGAATACCAGGCAGTTGTAGAGCCGGTATTTTCGGAACACAGACCTACACTACTGACAGCCAGAGGGGTGGTGGATGTACGCAAGGGACGAGTACCAATCCGTGTGCTAAATTGTGGGGCAGAAGAAGCAAAGTTACCCCGGTATGCTACCGTAGCAAAGCTGTATACTGTTTGTAACAACAACATACAGGCAGTAGAACCTGTTTCCTCGCCTAGTCCGGCGGAGGATAGTAACTCTAAAGGACAGCAGGAGGAGTGGTGTCAGCAGTTGCATGTAGGAACTGATGCCACCCCTTCTCACCTGAAGCATGGAGTGTACCGGGT
Source organism: Allobates femoralis (assembly GCA_033576535.1). Classification (NCBI taxonomy): domain Eukaryota; kingdom Metazoa; phylum Chordata; class Amphibia; order Anura; family Aromobatidae; genus Allobates; species Allobates femoralis. Next base: position 465,925,669 of record JARQOC010000004.1, read on the forward strand.
AGTGCAGGAGTTTGAGCAGATATTCAGCAAACATCCATTAGATTTTGGGAGGATTAAAGGGGTACAGCATCACATACCCACAGGAAATCATCCACCAATCAAGTTGAGACACAGACCCATTCCACCAGGTCACTATCAACATGCCAAAGAAATGCTGAGGGACATGAAGGAGGCCGGGGTTATAAGAGATAGTAGTAGTCCCTGGGCAGCCCCTTTAGTCCTAGTCAGGAAAAAGGATGGCACAATGAGGATGTGTGTAGATTACAGAGAGGTTAATAAAATCACTCACAAAGATGCTTACCCATTACCCCGAATAGAGGAGTCTCTTGCTGCATTAAAGACTGCTAATTATTTCTCCACATTAGATCTCACTAGTGGGTATTGGCAGGTCTCCGTTGCAGAAGAAGACCGGGAGAAGACTGCATTTACAACGCCAATGGGACTATGCGAATTCAATAGTATGCCATTCGGGTTATGTAACGCACCAGGAACGTTTCAGAGAATCATGGAAAGTTGCCTGGGACATCGAAACTTCGAAACGGTGCTCTTATACCTGGACGATGTCATCGTGTTCTCTAGAACCTACGAAGAACACCTGAAACACCTGGCGGAGGTATTTGAGGCTTTAGCAAAGTACGGAATGAAACTCAAACCATCTAAATGTCACCTGCTGAAACCTAAAGTCCAATACCTGGGACACGTGGTCAGCGCAGATGGAGTAGCACCAGATCCGGAAAAGGTAACAGCAATCCAGGATTGGCAAAGACCAACGACCATCACCGAGGTACGTCAGTTCTTAGGTCTGGTTGGATACTATAGAAGATTCATTAAGGGCTACACAAAGATGGCTGCGCCCATACAAGATCTTCTGATAGGCCAATCTAAGAAGAGAAGATTTCCAGAGTCACCATTAGAATGGGGAGAGGAACAAGAAAATTCCTTCCAACAGATGAAGCAGGCTCTAACCGGTGAGGAAATCCTGGCTTACCCGATTATAACCTACCATTCGTCCTTTACACCGACGCAAGCAATGTAGGCTTGGGAGCAGTCCTTTCTCAGGTGCAAGATGGTAAAGAACGAGTAATTGCCTACGCTAGCAGAAAACTTCGACCCACTGAGAGGAACCCAGAAAATTACAGTTCCTTTAAGTTGGAGTTCCTGGCCTTGGTCTGGGCGGTAACAGAAAGGTACAAGCATTACCTCGCAGCTTCAAAGTTCACTGTTTTCACAGATAATAACCCGTTAACACATCTGGATACCGCAAGACTTGGAGCATTGGAGCAACGTTGGATGGCTCGACTGTCGAATTATGACTTTACTATCAAATATCGAGCAGGCCGCAATAACGCAAATGCAGATGCCCTTTCTAGAAATCCTCAAATACATCCACAAGGAAGTGAAGAGGAAGATGACCTAGAGGAAATAGAACTCCCAGCTTTCCATAAAAGTAGAAAATGGCAAATCGCTGAAGATCGAGTCTACCAAAATCGTCAGACTGTTGAACTAAACCCGTTGCCTCACTATGGATGGAAAGAGACTCAAGACAGTGATCCAGCAGTAAGTCTTGTAAAGAAGTTAATAACTCAACCAGGTTCCAAACTTGAAAAGAATGTTCCACTAGAAGCTCAACATTTGTGGAAAGAAAGAAGTCGATTATTCATCTATCAAGGTCAATTGTGCAGGCGGTATATCAACCCAAGAACACATGAAATGGTATGGCAAGTTGTGGTTCCAAAGAGAGATGTTCAAATGGTATTGCAAGCGTATCACAATGAATCGGGACACTTTGGATGGAGAAAATTAGAAATACTGTTACGTGAAAGATTCTATTGGATCAGCATGAGAGCCTCCATAGAGAGATGGTGTAAAAATTGTGGACCATGCTCATTAAGAAGAAAAGACCGTAACAGCCAGAAAGCACCCCTCAAACCTATCATCACCAAAGAACCATTAGAACTGGTAGCCATAGATCATGTCAAACTTACACCCAGTAAATCAGGCTACACCTATGCTCTTACCATGGTAGACCATTATTCTAGATTTCTTGTGGTAGCTCCGGTAAAAGACTTAACAGCTGAGACAGCAGCAAGAACATTTCAAGCTTATTTCTGCAGACCTCATGGCTATCCAGACCAGGTATTGACAGACCAAGGACCTGCCTTTGAAGCTGAAATATTTCAAGAGTTCTGTCGCCTATACGGATGCAAGAAAATACGCACCACGTCTTACCATCCTCAAACAAATGGAATGTGCGAAAAGATGAATCACGTGGTAATTGAAATGTTAAAAACTCTGCCCTTAGAAGAACGTAACCAATGGCCAGAAAAGTTACCAGATCTAGTTGACATTTACAACAATATCCCAGTAAATTCAACAAATTGCACCCCTGCATATCTCATGAGAGCAAGACCAGGAAAATTACCAGCAGACTTTGAGTTAGGCATAGTAGTTCCTGAAGCAGATACTACAGATACAGATTGGGATATTAGAAGGAAAGAACAATACCAGAAAATCCAAGAATGCGTTGAAAGAAGTCTGGAAAGATCTAGAGGAAGACAAGAAATTAACTTTAACAAAAGTGCAAAAGGAACGCCTTTAACACCAGGTGAATTGGTTTTGAGAAGAAAAAGAAGAATGCACAAACTAGATGATCAGTGGGAAAGAGAACCATACACTGTATTACCATCCAATTTTGATAACCAGAAAACCTGTTTAATCAGTAAGGATCATGGTGAAACTACAGCAACAGTGTCCAGAGATCATTTGAAAAAGTGCCCTCAACAGCTTCAACCAGAGGAAGATGTACCTTGTCCAAAGTTAGAAGAGCAAGAGAAGCCAAAGACAGTCCAGACAATTATTGGAGAGTTACCAGCAGATTGGCCTCAAATAGAAGGTACATATCTAATCCCAACTTTAACGTTTCCATCAGCAGTAGAAGTACCGAGAATACAAGAACCACCCGTTGTACCGGAACCAGAGATCCCTGCAATCGGTGAATCTGCCAGTCCACTAGAGAGACTACGCCAATACTACGGTATTACAACAACACGTAGATCTGATAGACTGAGAGAGAGAGAGCATACACTGCATTAGGTACAGACATTAGTAACACACCAGTGCTACGCAGGTCAACCCGTAGTAACTTTGGTCAGCCACCATTTAGATACAGAGAGTAGGTGATAAAATGTGGGAAAATGTAAAAATGTTTAAAATGTAAATATGTTATTAAAGGTAGTGTAAAGAAGGGTGGAGGAACTGGACTAGCCCCCATGCACATCAAGTTAGGAAAAGAAAGTGCCTGGGGGTGGTATAAGGGAAGCCAGGCCTCCTAAGCAGATACACCCATATTGTATATAGTTATGATTTTTAATTCCTAAAAGACTTAACCTGTTGGACTCTTGAACTTTCCCTTTTTTCTTATTTTTAAAATGGACCATAGCCACAGGACTGGTAGTGGCAAACCCCTGTTTCAACACCCCCCCCTAAACAGCCTGCAGCGAATGGACTAGCGCTGTATGGACTGGTAACCTGTTTTCTTATTTTTCCTTGGTTTTTGTAAATTTTTCATTTTTAAGACTCTGTTCAATAATCAAATGTAAATAGTTATAACCTGTTATGTTTATGAAAAATGTTTCAGTCCCGGAGGACTGAGTTTAACTAGGGGGGAATGTGGCACCCCTGCGGGGGATTGCCACAGGTTACACTGGTACAAGGAAGGATTGACACCTTGGTTTGTTCAGCACACAACACCTTCCACTCCAGACCTGAAGGGGGAGCTCTACTGGCTGCATTAAGTCAGTTCCCCTGGGAGATCCAGGCTGAGAGGAGGAGACAGTTGGTCCTAGGAGACGGTTGCTAGGGAAGAGTTCGTGTGAGGAGAGGAAGGGAGAAGGAGGCTGAGCTGCTGGTCTCTGAAAAAGAGAAATACCAGGACCAAAAGGGACAATTGTCGGCTGTTCACACCCCAGGGAAGGGGCCGGAGGCAAGGAGAAGAGGTAGGGAATAAGAAGAGGGACCAAAATATATTCCCCTTAGGAACAAACGGACACTGGAGTCCGATGCTGTGGGCTTACAGAGCCACAGTAAAAAAACCCAGCAGTTTCAGGTGAAGTTTAGCCCTGAAGGAAGATAGAGGAAATATTAAAAACTAACCAAACAGAGGACCAGGGGCCACAGGATAAACCGGGTTCCCGCAGAAGGGCCTGATTGTTAGTTTTAGACATCAGAGGATTGGAGAGTCCAAACTCAGGAGAGACTCATCCCTCAAGGCAGAGAATAGAAATAAAGGAGGCCTCATATCCTTCCAAGGAGTTGATCCTAAATTGTACCAGGGACCCGGTTAATACTCAAGACTGTACCTGTTATGTTACCTCAGTAAAAAGGTACCGGAACAACTAACCCTGTGTGTATGTGTGACTGTTTATCAGCTATAATCCACCATCATCCTCCTTCGCTGCCCTCCCTCACCATCTTCCCTTATTGCTGCCCTGAGGTAAAGCTCCACCTGTGGGGAGCTATACCACACTTTGCTGCCCCCTCCATCACCTCAGAGGCCGGCTGGCAGCGCTGGTACCACCTTACCAGACCCTACAGGTGGCGTCACGTTCCCCTGTAAATAATCCCTTCATCCCCCTTCAAATGATCCCCAGGGCACGGCACCGGGATACCGTCCACTTGTGACTCCCTATTCAGCAGACCCGGTGACCGAGTACCCCCCACAGCTCTGGCCTCATCACCTCTATTTCATTGATTTTACATTTTCTTTGATCTTTCTTTTCTAATCCTGACTATGTATAACATATCTATGAAAATATGCTGTTAATAATTCTCCTTAATATTATTATGCTAGATTCAATGGTCTATGGGAGAACCCCATTCAGCATCTGAAGACTAAATGAGTTTTACACATGGTGATGGGTATCTTGCGTAATCGTTAAAATAACGAACCTTATAATTTTCTCTTTTTCACACTATATTTTTCTATTGGTTGATCTGCAGTATAAGGCTAGTGTAAATTTTGTTATGCAGAAATGTATGCTGAAAGTTTTCTTTTTATCTTTAATTTTCATACAAAATAAGATATTGTCTGTACTGAAGAAGGCCCAACGGGGCTGAAAACGTTTTACATACAATTTCTGTTACATGACTTTAACCTTTGGGCAATAAAAAAGCACCACTAGCAAAAAAAGACTGCAATTGTAAGTCTCAATTTTTCCTTGGTGTGCCAGAATTAATTGTTTGAATACAGCTGTATGAAAGGCAGCGGAAATACCAATCTTCTCACACACTTGCCAAAAAAATAAACGGCCACATTGCTAAGTTGCTAACTGTGGAGATGTTGCCGTTTAGGCTTGTGGGTACTGAGTCTTTTTGGGAGCTGTTGGCTGTGGCTGCACCACAATACTCTGTTCCCAGCCGCCACTACTTTTCACGTACTGCCGTCCCCGCGTTATACTTGCACGTGTTTAACAACATAAAGCGTGCACTGACCAATGCTGTAACCGGGAAAGTCCACCTAACAACGGACACGTGGACAAGTAGTTGTGTACAGGGACGATACATCTCTATTACGGCACACTGGATCAACCTGGTGGACAGTGTGACAAATTCTCAACGTGGACCGTGTGAGATAGTACCCACACTACGAATAGCGGGCCCAACATCATTCAGGGTGTCCGCCTCCTCATATACCTCCACTCAACACTCTTCCGCTTCCTTTGCCAATGCTGACTTGCCCTCAACATCACGGCCAAGTTGGGAGCTTTACAGCAGCGCTTCAGCAAGGTGACAACAAGCTCTGCTGAAGCTCATGTGTTTAGGTCAAACACCGCACACAGCAGCAGAGCTCTTGAAAGGTCTAAAGCAACAGACTCATGAGTGGCTCTCCCCACTGCAACTGCAAACAGGTCTGGTCGTCAGCGATAATGGCCATAACCTCTTGGCGGCTCTAAAGCTCGGTAACCTGGTACACGTGCCTTGCATGGCTCACGTGCTGAACCTAGTGTTTCAGAAATTTATTAAAACCTACCCGGAGTTACCAGACCTACTTGAGAAGGTGCGCCGAATTTGCAATCATTTCCGACATTCTTCAACTGCTGTTGGAAGTCTTTTAGCGCTTCAAAAGCACTTTAATTTACCCAACCACAGGCTTATTTGTGACATGCGCACATGCTGGGACTTAATATTTCATATGTTATGTAGGATTAGTGAGCAGCAGAGGGCAATTGCAGAATATCAGCTCCAACACAAACACTCAGCTAAGACACATTACAACTCTCGAGTGGGTGTGGATCGCTGACATTTGCGAGGTGCTAGATAACTTTGATTACTGCACAAAGCTTGTGAGCGGTGATCAGTCAATTATTAGCGCTACTATACCGATGCTATGTCTGCTGAAAGAATCGGTCATGAATCTTAAAAATGATTCTTTGAGGGCACAGCGGCTGGCTCAATGGGAATCTCAAAGGAAGTCTCTATGGGTTACTCAGTGGGAGAGTCTATGGCAAATTCAATGGGAGACCCCGGCTGCATTGACTTTTGACAGGCTAAAGGGCTGGTAAGAGTAGAAGCCATTGAAAGTAATTAAAACTGACTTTTACTAATGTATGCCTCTTCAAAAGTTCCACAGATGGGAAGCCAGCATGTCAGCAGCCATTGTAAAGCCATTGTGCATGCCCTTGACGGACTGTTAAAGCTAAGCAGCAGGAGCCTCGGTCGTGGGCTGGATGGGAGACCTCATGAGAGACTCAATGGGAATCTCAATGGAAGTCTCTATGGGTTACCCAATGGGAATCTCAGTTTGAGAGCCTATGGCAATTTCAATGGGAGACCATGGCTGCATTAAGTTTTGACAGGCTAAAGGGCTGGTAAGAGTAGAAGCCATTGAAAGTAATTAAAACTGACTTTTACTAATGTATGCCTCTTCAAAAGTTCCACAGATGGGAAGCCAGCATGTCAGCAGCCATTGTAAACCCATTGTGCATGCCCTTGACAGACTGTTAAACCTAAACAGCAGGAGCCTCGGTCATGGGCTGGATGGGACACCTCATGAGAGACTCAATGGGAATCTCAAACGAAGACTCTGTGGGTTACCCAATGGGAATCTCAGTGGGAGAGCCTATGGCAATTTCAATGGGAGACCATGGCTGCATTGACTTTTGACAGGCTAAAGGGCTGGTAAGAGTAGAAGCCATTGAAAGTAATTAAAACTGACTTTTACTAATGTATGCCTCTTCAAAAGTCCCACAGATGGGAAGCCAGCATGTCAGCAGCCATTGGAAACCCATTGTGCATGCCCTTGACAGACTGTTAAAGCTAAGTAGCAGGAGCCTCGGTTATGGGCTGGATGGGAGACCTCATGAGAGACTCAATGGGAATCTCAATGGGTTACCCAATTGGATACTCAGTGGGAGAGCCTATGGCAATTTCAATCAGAGACCATGGTTGCATTGACTTTTGACAGGCTAAAGGGTTGGTAAGAGTTGAAGCCATTGAAAGTAATTAAAACTGACTTTTACTAATGTATGCCTCTTCAAAAGTCCCACAGATGGGAAGTCAGCATGTCAGCAGCCGTTGTAAACCCATTGTGCATGCCCTTGACAGACTGTTAAAGCTAATCAGCAGGAGCCTCGGTCATGGGCTGGATGGGAGACCTCGTGAGAGACTCAATGGAAGTCCCTATGGGAATCTCAGTGGGAGGGCCTATGGCAATTTCAATGGGAGACCATGGCTGCATTGCCTTTTGACAGGCTAAAGGGCTGGTAAGAGTAGAAGCCATTGAAAGTAATAAAACCTGACTTTTACTAATGTATGCCTCTTCAAAAGTCCCACAGATGGGAAGACAGCATGTCAGCAGTCATTGTAAACCCATTGTGCATGCCCTTGACAGACTGTTAAAGCTAAGCAGCAGGAGCTTTGGTCACGGGCTGGATGGGAGACCTCATGAGAGGCCCAATGGGAATCTCAATGGGAGACCATGGCTGCATTGACTTTCAACAGGCCAAAGGGCTGGTAAGTGTAGAAGCCATTGACTGTAATTAAAACTGACTTTTACTAATGTATGCCTATACAAAAGTCCCACAGATGTTAAGCCAGCATGTCAGCAGCCATTGTAAACTCATTGTGCATGCCCTTGACAGACTCTTGAAGCTAAGAAGTGAGAGCCTTGGTCACAGGCTGGATGGGAGACCTTAAGAGAGACCCAATGGAAGTCTCTATGGGTGACCCCATGGGATTCTCAATGGAAGTCCATGGCTGCATTGACTTTTGACAGGCCAAAGGGCTGGTAAGAGTAGAAGCCATTGACTGTAATTAAAACTGACTTTTACTAATGTATGCCTATACAAAAGTCCCACAGATGGGAGGCCAGCATGTCAGCAGCCATTGTAAACCCATTGTGCATTCCCTTGACAGACTCTTGAAGCTAAGCAGTGAGAGCCTTGGACACGGGTTGGATGGGAGACCATGAAGTCTCTATGGGGACCCAATGGGAATCTCAATGAGAGCCATGGCTGCATTGACATTTGACAGGCCAAAGAGCTGGTAAGAGTAGAAGCCATTGACTGTAATTAAAACTGACTTTTCTAATGTATGCCTATACAAAAGTCCCACAGATGTGAAGCCAGCATGTCAGCAGCTATTGTAAACCCATTGTGCATGCCCTTGACAGACTCTTGAAGCTAAGCAGTGAGAGCCTTGGTCCGGGCGGATGGGAGACCTGAGTCTGAGGACCCAATGGGAATCTCAATGGAGAGACCATGGCTGCATTGACTTTTGACAGGCCAAAGGGCTGGTAAGAGTAGAAGCCATTGACTGTAATTAAAACTGACTTTTACTAATGTATGCCTATACAAAAGTCCCACAGATGGAAATCCAGCATGTCAGCAGCATTGTAAACCCATTGTGCATGCCCTTGACAGACTCTTGAAGCTAAGCAGTGAGAGCCTTGGTCACGGGCGGATGGGAGACCTCATGAGAGACCCAATGGGAATCTCAATGGGAGACCATGGCTGCATTGACTTTTGACAGCCAAAGGGCTGGTAAGAGTAGAAGCCATTGACTGTAATTAAAAGTGACTTTTACTAATGTATGCCTATACAAAAGTCCCACAGATGGAAAGTCCAGCATGTCATCAGCCATTGTAAACCCATCGTGCATGCCCTTGGACAGACTCTTGAAGCTAAGCAGTGAGAGCCTTGGTCACGGGCTTGGATGGGAGACCTCATGAGAAGATCCTAATGGGGAATCGGTTCAATGGGAGTCCATGGCTGCATTGACTTTTGACAGGCCAAAGGGCTGGTAAGAGTAGAAGCCATTGACTGTAATTAAACTGACTTTTACTAATGTATGCCTATTACAAAAGTCCCACAGATGGAAGTCAGCATGTCAGCAGCCATTGTAAACCCATTGTGCATGCCCTTGACAGACTCTTGAAGCTAAGCAGTGAGGCCTTGGTCACGGGCTTGATGGGAGACCTCAAGAGAGACCCAATGGAAATTCCAATGCGGTCATGGAGCCATGGCTGCATTGACTTTTGACAGGCCAAAGGGCTGGTAAGAGTAGAAGCCATTGACTGTAATTAAAACTGAACTTTTACTAATGTATGCCTATACAAAAGTCCCACAGATGGAATCCAGCATGTCATCAGCCATTGTAAACCCATCGTGCATGCCCTTGACAGACTCTTGAAGCTAAGCAGTGAGAGCTTTGGACACGGGTTGGATGGGAGACCTCTGAGAAGAACCCAATGGGAATCTCAATGGGAGACCATGGCTGCATTGACATTTGACAGGCCAAAGGGCTGGTAAGAGTAGAAGCCATTGACTGTAATTAAACTGACTTTTACTAATGTATGCCTATACAAAAGTCCCACAGATGTGAAGCAGCATGTCAGCAGCTATTGTAAACCCATTGTGCATGCCCTTGACAGACTCTTGAAGCTAAGCAGTGAGAGCTTTGGACACGGTTGATGGGAGACCTGGGAGACCCAATGGAAGTCTCATGGGTGACCCAATGGGAATCTCAATGAGAGTCCATGGCTGCATTGACATTTGACAGGCCAAAGGCTGGTAAGAGTAGAAGCCATTGACTGTAATTAAAACTGACTTTTACTAATGTATGCCTATACAAAAGTCCCACAGATGGAAATCCAGCATGTCATCAGCCATTGTAAACCCATCGTGCATGCCCTTGACAGATTCTTGAAGCTATGCAGTGAGAGCGTTGGTCACGGGCTGGATGGGAGACCTCATGAGAGATCCAATGGGAATCTCAATGGGAGACCATGGCTGCATTGACTTTTGACATGCCAAAGGGCTGGTAAGAGTAGAAGCCATTGACTGTAATTAAAACTGACTTTTACTAATGTATGCCTATACAAAAGTCCCACAGATGGGAAGTCAGAATGTCAGCAGCCATTGTAAACCCATTGTGCATGCCCTTGGCAGACTCTTGAAGCTAAGCAGTGAGTGCCTTGGTCACGGGCTTGATGGGAGACCTCAAGAGAGACCCAATGGAAGCCTCTATGGGTGACCCAATGCGGTTCTCAATGGGAGTCCATGGCTGCATTGACTTTTGACAGGCCAAAGGGCTGGTAAGAGTAGAAGCCATTGACTGTAATTAAACCTAACTTTTACAAATGTATGCCTTTACAAAAGTCCCACAGATGGGTATCCAGCATGTCAGCCGCCATTGTAAACCCATCGTGCATGCCTTGACAGACTCTTGAAGCTAAGCAGTGAGAGCCTTGGTCCCCGGCTGGATGGAGACCTCAAGAGAGACCCAATGGAAGTCTCTATGGGTGACCCATGGATTCTCAATGGGATCATGCTGCTTTGACTTTTGACATTGTCCTTCATCTCGACCGCTTCCTTCTCAAGTCTGAGCAGGTTCATGGTCACGCTCCCACGTCTTTGTATGCTATTAAAAGTTTATACACTGGTTATCGCTTGGCTTCAATCTGCAATGGCCATAGATTTGTTCAGTCCCACAAAGTATGCCTTACATCAAAGTCCAAGGATGACATACTGGCTGCAGGAGCTTGAATCCCCATTGTGCTCTTGACAGTTATAAGTAAGCATACCTTGTCAGCCCTTTGGCCTGTCAAAAGTCAATGCAGCCATGGTCTCCATTGAATTCCTGGTCACCCTAAGACTCCATTGGGTCTTCATGAGGTCTCCCAACAGCCGTGACAAGCTCTCATGCTTTCTTTAAAAGTCTTAAGGGCTGCCAATGGTTTACAAGGCAGTGACACTCCATCTGTGGACTTTTGTATAGGCATACATTAGTAAAAGTCAGTTTTATTACATCAATGGCTTCTACTCTTACCAGCCCTTTGGCCTGTCAAATCAATCGCCATGGTCTCATTGACTTCCCATTGGGTACCATGACCCTATTGGGTCTCTTGAGTCTCCCATCCAGCCGTGACCAAGGCTTCATGCTGCTTCAAGTGTCATGCATCACAATGGGTTACAATGCTGTCAGCTGGCTTCCCATCTTGGGTTTTGTATAGCTCATTGTAAAAGTCAGTTTTAATTCGTCAATGGTCTACCTTACCACCCTTGGCCTGTCAAATTCAAGCTATGGATCCCATGGTCACCCATGAGACTTCATTGTGTCTCTCATGAGTCTCCATCCACCCGTGTACAAGGCTCTCACTGTTACTTCAAAGTTTGTCAAGGCATCCAATCGTTAAAATGCTCTGACATCTGCTTCCATCTGTCCTTTTAGGCATACATAGTAAAAGTCATTTTAATTCAGTCAATGCTCTACTCTACCACCCTTGGCCTTCAAAGTCAAGCAGCCATGTTCCATTGGATCATTGGTCTCCATGTGTCCTCACCTGACCAAGTTCATTTATTCAAGATCTGTCAAGCATGCACATGGTTCAAGGCTTGCAGCTGTTCCCACTGACTTTTGTATAGCAACATAGAAGTCTAATACATAATGGTTACTCTTAAGCCTTTGCCTTCAACAAGCCCTGTTCCATAGATCCCATTGTCTCATAGTACTCCAAGTCCAAGCCGTGACCAGGCTTCCTTTGTAAGATTGTCAAGCCATGAAATCGTTTAATGCTCACAATGGCTTCCATCTGTGGCCTTTGTGGCATATAGTAAAGTCAGTTTTAATTCGCATGCTTTACCTACAGCCCTTGCCTCAAATCAATGAGCCTCGACCCGACAGGCTCCCTAAGCTTCATTGGTCTTAAGGCTCCATAGCTTACAAGGCTCTCATGCTGCTTCCACTGTGTTGTAAGGCATACACATGGTTACAATACGCTTGCTGTAACATCTGGGATTTTTCATAGGCATCATTGTAAATCATTTATTACTCAATGGTTCTACTCTACAGCCCTTTGGCCGTGCAAAGTCACGCTGGTCTCAGAGTCTTCAGAGGCTCCATTTCACATGCTGCTGACAGGCTCTCACTGTGATTGAGAGTCAGTCAAAGGAGACAAGGGTTTTAATGCTGCTGCTCTGCTTCCACTTTGGCTGTCAAGTCATAGCTACTATAGTCATTAATTCAGTTGCTCTATGTTCCACCCCTGGCCAGTCCAATCATGCCATTGTCGCATGGTCACATGTTTGGCTAATGAGTTCCCATTGGGCTTTGTAAGCAACTTAAGCTTGTTAATTATCAAGGGCTCTCATAGGGTCACATGGCGCTAACCTGGCTTCCATTGGATTTTGTTTCACATTAGAAAGTCATTATTCGTCTCTCTAGTCTTCCAGCCCTGACAGCTCTCAATGCAGCTCAAGATCATGACTCCCATGGTTTCATGGCCTATGGTCTCTCATGTTCCTTTTGATAGCAACTTATAATCTTAATACTGTCAAGGCTCACTTTTCACATGGCCTGACAAGGTTCCATCATGGCTTCTTGTAGCATCATTGGTCAGTTTATTAGTCATGCCATCCTACCAGCCAGCTGTCAATCAAGCAGCAGTCCCTTACATCCATGGGTCATTCCAATGACTTCCATTTGGGCTTTTTAGGTCTTTAAACAGTTACAAACATGCTCTATCTTCAGCTTTCAGGGCAAGCCAATGTCAGCCTGACTCCATTCCCTGGGACTTTTGGCTACTTTAGTCTCTTACAGCAAGTCTACTCTTAGCCTGCTGTCAAGATCAATGCAGCTGTCCCATGTGACATTCTATTGGGTTTTTATGAGCTCCCATCAGACGTGACCAAGGCTCTCACTGCTTAGCTTCAAGAGTCTGTCAAGGGCATGCACAATGGGTTTACAATGGCTGCTGACATGCTGGCTTCCCATCTGTGGGACTTTTGTATAGGCATACATTAGTAAAAGTCAGTTTTAATTACAGTCAATGGCTTCTACTCTTACCAGCCCTTTGGCCTGTCAAAAGTCAATGCAGCCATGGACTCCCATTGACATTCCCATTGAGTACTTTCCATTGGGTCTCTCATGAGGTCTCCCATCCAGCCCGTGACCAAGGCTCTCACTGCTTAGCTTCAAGAGTCTGTCAAGGGCATGCACAATGGGTTTACAATGGCTGCTGACATGCTGGCTTCCCATCTGTGGGACTTTTGTATAGGCATACATTAGTAAAAGTCGAGTTTTAATTACAGTCAATGGCTTCTACTCTTACCAGCCCTTTGGCCTGTCAAAAGTCAATGCAGCCATGGCTCCATTGGTTCCATGTCCCATAGAGATTCCATTGGGTCTCTCATGAGGTCTCCCATCCAGCCCGTGACCAAGGCTCTCACTGCTTAGCTTCAAGAGTCTGTCAAGGGCATGCACAATGGGTTTACAATGGCTGCTGACATGCTGGCTTCCCATCTGTGGGACTTTTGTATAGGCATACATTAGTAAAAGTCAGTTTTAATTACAGACTCCCATTGGGTCACCCATAGAGACTTCCATTTGGTCTCTCATGAGGTCTCCCATCCAGCCCGTGACCAAGGTTCTCACTTCTTAGCTTCAAGAGTCTGTCAAGGGCATGCTCAATGGGTTTACAATGGCTGCTGACATGCTGGATTCCCATCTGTGGGACTTTTGTATAGGCATACATTAGTAAAAGTCAGTTTTAATTACAGTCAATGGCTTCTACTCTTACCAGCCCTTTGGCCTGTCAAAAATCAATGCAGCCATGGTCTCCCATTGAGATTCCCATCGGGTCACCCATGAGGTTCCCATCCAGCCCGTGACCAAGGCTCTCTCAGCTTAGTTTCAAGAGTCTGTCAAGGGCATGCACGATGGGTTTACAATGGCTGCTGACCTGCTGAATTCCCATCTGTGGGACTTTTGTATAGGCATACATTAGTAAAAGTCAGTTTTAATTACAGTCAATGGCTTCTACTCTTACCAGCCCTTTGGCCTGTCAAAAGTCAATGCAGCCTTGGCCTCTCATTGAGAATCCCATTGGGTCACCCATAGAGCCTTCCATTGGGTCTCTCATGAGGTCTCCCATCCAGCCCATGACCAAGGCTCTCACTTCTTAACTTCAAGAGTCTGACAAGGGCATGCACAATGGGTTTACAATGGCTGCTGACATGCTGGCTTCACATCTGTGGGACTTTTGTATAGGCATACATTAGTAAAAGTCAGTTTTAATTACAGTCAATGGCTTCTACTCTTACCAGCCCTTTGGCCTGTCAAAAGTCAATGCAGCCATGGACTCCCATTGAGATTCCCATTGTGTCTCTCATGAGGTCTCCCATCTAGCCCGTGACCAAGGCTCTCACTGCTTAACTTCAAGAGTCTGTCAGGGGCATGCACAATGGGTTTACAATGGCTACTGACATGTTGGCCTCCCATCTGTGGGACTTTTGTACAGGCATACATTAGTGAAAGTCAATTTTAATTACAGTCAATGGCTTCTACTCTTACCAGCCCTTTGGCCTGTCAAAAGTCAATGCAGCCATGGACTCCCATTGGGTCACCCATAGAGACTTCCATGGGGTCTCTCATGAGGTCTACCATCCATCCCGTGACCAAGGCTCTCACTGCTTAGCTTCAAGAGACTGTCAAGCGCATGCTCAATGGGTTTACAATGGCTGCTGACATGCTGAGTTCCCATCTGTGGGACTTTTGTATAGGCATACATTAGTAAAAGTCAGTTTTAATTACAGGCAATGGCTTCTACTCTTACCAGCCCTTTGGCCTGTCAAAAGTCAATGCAGCCATGGATTTCCTTGAGATTCCATTGGGTCACCCATAGAGACTTCCATTGGGTCTCTCATGAGGCCTCCTATCCAGCCCGTGACTAAGGCTCTCACTGCTTAGCTTCAACAGTCTGTCAAGGGCATGCACAATGGGTTTACAATGGCTGCTGACATGCTGGCTTCACATCTGTGGGACGTTTGTATAGGCATACATTAGAAAAAGTCAGTTTTAATTACAGTCAAAGGCTTCTACTCTTACCAGCCCTTTGGCCTGCCAAAAGTCAATGCAGCCATGGACTCCCATTAAGATTCCCATTGGGTCTCTCATGAGGTCTCCCATCCAGCCCGTGACCAAGGCTTTCACTGCTTAGCTTCAACAGTCTGTCAAGGGCATGCACAATGGGTTTACAATGACTGCTGACATGCTGACTTCCCATCTGTGGGACTTTTGTATAGGCATACATTAGTAAAAGTCAGTTTTAAATACAGTCAATGGCTTCTACTTTTACCAGGCCTTTGGACTGTCAAAAGTCAATGCAGCCATGGACTCCCATTGAGATTCCCATTTGGTCACCCATAGAGACATACATTGGGTTTTTCATTAGGTCTCCCATCCAGCCCGTGACCAAGGTTCTCACTGCTTAGCTTCAGGAGTCTGTCATGGGCATGCACAATGGGTTTACAATGGCTGCAAACATGATGACTTCCCATCTGTGGGACTTTTGTATAGGCATACATTAGTAAAAGTCAGTTTTAATTACAGGCAATGGCTTCTACTCTTACCAGCCCTTTGGCCTGTCAAAAGTCAATGCAGCCATGGACTTCCAATGAGATTCCCATTGGGTCACCCATAGAGACTTCCATTGGGTCTCTCATGAGGCCTCCTATCCAGCCCGTGACCAAGGCTCTCACTGCTTAGCTTCAACAGTCTGTCAAGGGCATGCATAATGGGTTTACAATGGCTGCTGACATGTTGGCCTCCCATCTGTGGGACTTTTGTATAGGCATACATTAGTAGAAGTCAGTTTTAATTACAGTCAATTTCTTCTACTCTTACCAGCCCTTTGGCCTGTCAAAAGTCAATGCAGCCATGGACTCCCATTGAGATTCCCATTTGGTTACCCATAGAGACTTCCATTGGGTCTCTCATGAGGTCTCCCATCCAACCCGTGACCAAGGCTCTCACTGCTTAGCTTCAAGAGTCTGTCAAGGGCATGCACAATGGGTTTACAATGGCTGCTGACATGCTGGCTTCCCATCTGTGGGACTTTTGTATAGGCATACATTAGTAAAAGTCAGTTTTAATTACTTTCAATGGCTTCTACTCTTACCAGCCCTTTGGCCTGTCAAAAGTCAATGCAGCCATGGACTCCCATTGAGATTCCCATTCGGTCACCCACAGAGCCTTCCATTGGGTCTCTCATCCAGCCCGTGACCAAGGCTCTCATTGCTTAGCTTCAAGAGTCTGTCAAGGGCATGCGCAATGGGTTTACAATGGCTGCTGACATGCTGACTTCGCATCTGTGGGACTGTTGTATAGGCATACATTAGTAAAAGTCTGTTTTAATTACAGTTAATGGCTTCTACTCTTACCAGCCCTTTGGCCTGTCAAAATTCAATGCAGCCATGGACTCTCATTGAGATTCCTATTGGGTCACCCATAGAGACTTCCATTGGGTCTCTCATGAGGTCTCCCATCCAGCGCGTGACCAAGGCACTCACTGCTTAGCTTCAAGAGTCTGTAAAGGGCATGCACAATGGGTTTACAATGGCTGCTGACATGCTGACTTCCATTCTGTGGGACTTTTGTATAGGCATACATTAGTAAAATTCAGTTTTAATTACAGTCAATGGCTTCTACTCTTACAATCCCTTTGGCCTGTCAAAAGTCAATGCAGCTATGGTCTCCCATTGAGATTCCCATTGTGTCACCCATAGAGACATACATTGGGTCTCTCATTAGGTCTCCCATCCAGCCCGTGACCAAGGCGCTCACTGCTTAGCTTCAAGAGTCTGTCAAGGGCATGCACATTGGGTTTACAATGGCTGCTGACATGCTGACTTCCCATCTTTGGGACTTTTGTATAGGCATACATTAGTAAAAGTCAGTTTTAATTACAGTCAATGGCTTCTACTCTTACCAGCCCTTTGGCCTGTCAAAAGTCAATTCAGCCATGGTCTCCCATTGAGATTCCCTTTGGGTCTCTCATGAGGTCTCCCATCCAGCCCGTGACTAAGGCTCTCACTGCTTAGCTTCAAGAGTCTGTCAAGGGCATGCACAATGGGTTTACAATGGCTGCCGACATGCTGGCTTCCCATCTGTGGGACTTTTGTATAGGCATACATTAGTAAAAGTCAGTTTTAATTACAGTCAATGGCTTCTACTCTTACCAGCCCTTTGGCCTGTCAAAAGTCAATGCAGAAATGGCCTCCCATTGAGATTCCCATTAGGTCTCTCATGAGGTCTTCCATCCAGCCCGTGACTAAGGCTCTCATTGCTTAGCTTCAAAAGTCTGTCATGGGCATGCACAATGGGTTTACTATGGCTGCTGACATGCTGGCTTCCCGTCTGTGTGACTTTTGTATAGGCATACATTAGTAAATGTCAGTTTTAATTACAGTCAATGGCTTCTACTCTTACCAGCCCTTTGGCCTGTCAAAAGTCAATGCAGCCATGGACTCTCATTGAGATTGCCATTGGGTCAGCCATAGAGACTTTCATTGGGTCTCTCATGAGGTCTCCCATCCAGCCCGTGACAAAGGTTCTCACTGCTTAGCTTCATGAGTCTGTCAAGGGCATGCACAATGGGTTTACAATGGCTGCTGACATGCTGGCTTTCTATCTGTGGGACTTTTGTATAGGCATACATTAGTAAAAGTCAGTTTTAATTACAGTCAATGGCTTCTACTCTTACCAGCCCTTTGGCCTGTCAAAAGTCAATGTAGCCATGGTCTCCCATTGAGATTCCCATTGGGTCTCTCATGAGGTCTCCCATCCATCCCATGACCAAGGTTCTCACTGCTTAGCTTCAAGAGTCTGTCAAGGGCATGCACAATGGGTTTACAATGGCTGCTGACATGCTGGCTTCCCATCTGTGGGACTTTTGTATAGGCATACATTAGTAAAAGTCAGTTTTAATTACAGTCAATGGCTTCTACTCTTACCAGCCCTTTGGCCTGTCAAAAGTCAATGCAGCCATGGACTCCCATTGGGTCACCCATAGAGACTTCCATTGGGTCTCTCATGAGGTCTCCCATCCAGCCCGTGACCAAGGCTCTCACTGCTTAGCTTCAAGAGTCTGTCAAGGGCATGCACAATGGGTTTACAATGGCTGCTGACATGTTGGCTTCCCATCTGTGGGACTTTTGTATAGGCATACATTAGTAAAAGTCAGATTTAATTACAGTCAATGGCTTCTACTCTTACCAGCCCTTTGGCCTGTCAAAAGTCAATGCAGCCATGGTCTCCCATTGAGATTCCCATTGGGTCTCTCATGAGGTCTCCCATCCAGCCCGTGACCAAGGCTATCACTGCATAGCTTCAAGAGTCTGTTAAGGAGATGCACAATGGGTTTACAATGGCTGCTGACATGCTGGCTTCCCATCTGTGGGACTTTTGTATAGGCATACATTAATAAAAGTCAGTTTTAATTACAGTCAATGGCTTCTACTCTTACCAGCCCTTTGGCCTGTCAAAAGTCAATGCAGCCATGGTCTCCAATTGAGACTCCCATTGGGTCTCTCATGAGGTCTCCCATCCAGCCCGTGACCAAGGCTCTCACTGCTTAGCTTCAAGAGTCTGTCAACGGCATGCACAATGGGTTTACAATGGCTGCTGATATGCTGGCTTCCCATCTGTGGGACTTTTGTATAGGCATACATTAGTAAAAGTCAGTTTTAATTACTGTCAATGGCTTCTACTCTTACCAGCCCTTTGGCCTGTCAAAAGTCAATGCAACCCCCCGATCCGGCGTTCAGCCTATCGGACCGCTCCCGAGGTGCAGCAGCAAATGCGCCAGGAGATCGATGAGATGCTGAAGCTGGGGGTGATCCAGGCATCCAACAGCGCGTGGGCCTCACCCGTAGTCCTCGTCCCTAAGAAGGACCGAACTACCCGGTTCTGCTTGGACTACCGTGGGCTCAACGCTGTCACAGCCACCGATGCGTACCCTATGCCACGCATCGATGATCTGCTCGACCGGCTGGCTGGGGCAAGGTACCTGACCATAATGGATCTGAGCCGGGGGTATTGGCAGATTCCCCTGACCCGCCAGGCACGGGAACGCTCTGCCTTTATTACCCCTTTCGGACTGTACGAGTTCACGGTCATGCCATTCGGCATGAAGAATGCCCCTGCCACTTTTCAGCGGATGGTCGATATCCTGCTCCAGGGACTCCAAGGGTACGCGGCCGCGTACCTGGACGACATTGCCGTCTTCAGCCCCACCTGGGAGGATCACCTGGAGCATCTGGTGCAGATGCACAGGCGGATCCACCAGGCAGGATTGACCATCAAGCCAGAGAAGTGCCAGCTGGGCATGAGCGAGGTCCTTTACCTGGGTCACCGGATAGGCAGGGGGGCTGTGAAGCCAGAGCCTGGGAAGGTGGAAGCCATCACCTCCTGGCCCACCCCAAGGACCAAAAAGCAAGTGATGTCGTTACTTGGGACGGCTGGGTACTATAGGAGGTTCGTTCCACACTATAGTGCCCTGGCGAAGCCCCTGACGGACCTCACCAGGGCAAAGCTGCCATCTGCGGTCAACTGGACCGCTGATTGCGAGGCGGCCTTCCACGCCCTCAAGGATGCCCTCTCCAACTCCCCGGTACTACAAGCCGCCGACTTCGCACGGCCGTTTGTGGTACGGACTGACGCCAGTGACTTTGGCCTCGGGGCGGTGCTCAGCCAGGTTGACACCACAGGTCAGGAACATCCTGTTTTGTACCTGAGCAAGAAGCTATTGCCGAGAGAGGTGGCCTACTCCACGATGGAAAAGGAATGTCTGGCAATTGTGTGGGCCCTGCAGCGTCTGCAGCCATACTTGTACGGACGCCACTTCATCGTGGAGACGGACCACAACCCCCTCAGCTGGTTACACTCGGTCTCTGGGACGAATGGGAGGTTGTTGCGCTGGAGCCTTGCGCTCCAGCAACACGACTTCACCATTCGCCACAGGAGGGGCCAGGACCACGGTAACGCTGATGGGTTATCCCGGCGAGGGGAGGTAGCGGACGGGCGTGCGGGGGAACACAGGAATGTGCTACCCCCTAGCGCCCTCTAAGAGAGGGAGGTGTGATGAATATTGGTAAGGAATATTGCCATATCCCCCATATTCCATTCCTCCCAGAAAGCAATTGATAAGGCACATCTCACTCATAAAGAGATAAGCCCCCACCCTTGCAAGGCAGAAGTCAGTCATCTGGCAAGCAGTAGGGATGGGCGAATCTACTCGCTAGGACTCGTTACTCGGCGAATAGTAAGGAACTCGCAGGACTCGGTACTCTGCGAGTTTCCCAGTGATTACTCGCACGAGTCCAATGCAAATCAATATCAATCCTAGTTTTGTCAGAAACGCTGACAAAACTAGGATTGCCATTGTTTGCATTAGACTCGTGCGAGTAATCACTGGCTACTGTGCCAGTGATAGCAGGGAAACTCGCAAAGTAACTGCTGTTTCTTTGCGAGCCGAGTCCAGCTGTCTTCTCTGTGCAGCTCCAGGGTCCTAGAGCCCACCTGCTCACAGACATGATGTAGCAGTGCTGAGATTGTTCTCAGTCTGCTCATTCCCTGTGCATAGACATCTATCTATTCACAGGGATGAGCAGAGAGGACATCGCGTTTTGGACTACGTCGGACGGAAGAGGATTTTTTTAATTACCGTATATACTCGTGTATAAGCCGACCCGTGTATAAGCCGACCCCCCTACTTTTGCCCCCAAAAACTGGGAAAACTTATTGACTCGCGTATAAGCCGAGGGTGGACTCCAGCACAGGTATACAACCCCCAGCAGTGAGGTATACAGCAGCCTCCCCAGTGGTAGTATACCGCAGCAGCCCCAGTGGTAGTATACAGCAGCCCCAGAGGTATATACAGCCCCATATGCAGCCCCAGATGTATATGCAGCCCCAGAGGTATATGCGCCCCATATGCAGCCCCAGAGGTATATGCAGCCCCATATGCAGCCCCAGATGTATATGCAGCCCCAGAGGTATATGCAGCCCCATATGCAGCCCCAGAGGTATATGCAGCCCCATATGCAGCCCCAGAGGTATATGCAGCCCCATATGCAGCCCCAGAGGTATATGCAGCCCCAGAGGTATATGCAGCCCCATATGCAGCCCCAGAGGTATATGCAGCCCCATATGCAGCCCCAGAGGTATATACAGCAGCAGCAGCCCCAGCCCCAGGGCTGTATACAGCAGCAGCAGCCCCAGCCCCAGGGCTGTATACAGCAGCAGCCCCAGGGCTGTATACAGCCGCAGCCCCAGGGCTGTATACAGCCGCAGCCCCAGGGCTTTATACAGCAGCAGCCCCAGGGCTGTATACAGCCGCAGCCCCAGGGCTTTATACAGCAGCAGCCCCAGGGCTGTATACAGCCGCAGCCCCAGGGCTGTATACAGCCACAGCCCCAGGGCTGTATACAGCCACAGCCCCAGGGCTGTATACAGCCGCAGCCCCGGAGGTATACAGGCCCCCCATCAAGTTCCAGGGCCCCCCCGCACTTGCGCGCCAGCCTGTAAGGTAAATTCATACTTACCAGTGTCCAGTCGCGCCGCCCGCAGCTGCCGACATGACGATTCCGGGCTCCATTCAGCGTCTTCCCGCGGCTTCCTGTAGTCGCGGGCAATGACGTCATTATGTAAGTATGAATTTACCTTACAGGCTGGCGCGCAAGTGGGGGGGGCCCTGGAACTTGATGGGGGGCCTGTATACCTCCGGGGCTGCGGCTGTATTTTTTTTTTTTTTCATATTACCGTATATACTCGCGTATAAGCCGAGGAGGGACTTTTCAGCCCAAATTTTGGGCTGAAAAACTCGGCTTATACGCGAGTATATACGGTAAAGATGGAGTCCCTAATGGCTTTTTTTTTATTTCAAATAAAAATTTTTCTCTGTGTTTTTTTAACCCTTTATTGGAGATTCTTAGTGGCTGGGTCAAATGTGGCCTGACATTAAGAATCTCGGGCTTAATACCAGCTTGTATAACAAAGCTGGTATTAACCCCTTTATTACCCAGCGTGCTACCGCCACCAGGGCCGCTGGAAGAGCGGGGTTCAGCGCCAGAGGATGGCGCTTCAATGAACGCGCCATCTTCTGGGGCGCATTTTTTTAAAATTATTTCATGAATTTCAGAGTCAGAATCTCAGAATTTCATGAAATAATTTAAAAAAAATGCGTGGGGCTCCACGCAATTTCTATGTCTAGCCAGGTACAGCTAAGCAGCTGGGGGCTGGAATCCGCAGCGCAGGGATGCCCAAGCTTTCTGGGCACCCCCCGCTGCAAATTGCAGCCCGCAGCCGCCCCAGACGATGGCGCGTTCATTGAAGCGCCATCCTCTGGCGCTGAACCCCGCTCTTCCAGCGGCCCTGGTAGCGGTGGCACGCTGGGTAATAAAGGGGTTAGGGCCAGCTTTGTATTATCAGCTGGCCCTAAGCCCGAAATTTATGGCGGTCACGCCAATATTAGACATGACCGCCATGAATTTCTATTAAATTGTTTTAAAAAAAACACAACACAAAGAAAATTTTTTATTAGAAATAAAAAAAAAAAGCCATTAGGGACTCCATCTTTAATTAAAAAAATCCTCTTCCGTCCGACGCAATCCAAAACGCGATGTCCTCTCTGCTACATCCCCTGTGCATACATATAGATCTCTATGCACAGGGAATGAGCAGACTGAGAACAATCTCAGCTCTGCTACATCATCTCTGTGCACAGACATTCATGTCTGTACACAGGGAATGAGCAGACTGAGAACAATCTCAGCACTGCTACATCAGGCAGCAGGCGGGCTCTAGGACCCTGGAGCTGGGGCAGCCAGAACACAGAGAAGACAGGATCTTATCTGTGCGAGTCAGCGATTACTTACAAAGTAAACGAGCAATGCAAATAAATGACAAAACTAGGATTGCTTCAGGCTGAAGCTTCCGAGACACATCTGCGATTTGTAAATCTCACACTACTCGCTATTACTCGCTTCCCCATTCATTAACATTGGACTCGCTAGACTCGCAACGAGTAGCGAGTCCTGGGCTCGGACTCGCTAGAGTCAAGCGATTCCGAGTAATTTAGGATTCGCCCATCACTAGCAAGCAGTAGAGTAATTAGTATGTAGATGGAAGCCAACTGTCCACACAACAGGACTCATCCTCACCTTTGATATGCAATCAGGTAGGTGTATGGAGCTTCCTAAGAACTGGGGTTTTGCCAAAAGGTGACACATCCCATATCACTGTGAGGCCAGGAGAGAGCAGACTGGACGGAGCCGTGACTATAACATTAATATCTCATAAGCCGTCCACCCTGTGCCGCTATCGAATATAAAAATGAACTATACATATCTAGACGGTGACAAGGCTGGTATTAACATGAATGTAGGACGACTGTAAGCCATTTAAACAGGATATTGGCTACTAGGCTGCTCTCAGAGTAGCCATGTTTCATATCCAGACGAAGATAAAATCATAACTAAAAATATGAAAGTATTATCTTCCGTCTGCGATGCCCATGGACACGGCTAGGTCAGCTTATGGAATCTGGGTGTCCATATCTCCCCTCAGAGGGGTGGGAATTGTGAGACATCCCAGAGGTGCGAGATGGGTGGAGACAGGGGTCAGCCCATAGTGTATAAAAATCCTCTGCCCCATCTCCACCTCGTATTTCTTCTGAATGGGCATTTTTCCACGAAGGCCAGAGATTACCCAAGGAACAGATTGGTGCCACGCCACCCTTGTGGTGCTATCAGCATTAAGGTAACTGCTCACATGTGTGTGTAATTCTGTGTATTCCATTCCTCCTTTTATTGGCATATCTGACTGTAATATTTGTAACATCTGAATAATAACTGTAAATATTAATATCTAGTGTACCATTAGGGTGATTAAATATATCAATTTAATCTTGAGTTGCTCTGTTTATCTTGATCACGATTCCCACGTCCGTGTGCTCATATAACGCTACCTGGGTTGGTTTCTGACCCAATATAAGCCCGACCACGGACCGGACTTATATTAAACGATGAGCTGGTGGCAGCATTTGTGCTTGGGGTTATTCAGGGCCTCTGGCAGTGACGGGGTGGAGGAGATTATATGTGCTTCTAGCTGCGGGCTAGAAGGCATATACCACACTCGCTGAGAGGTGCCTTGATAAACCAGCACAGGCAGGGCAGCTGCGGCCCTTCTTTATCCTCAGGCAGTTCTCTGACTGACCTGGGTTTAACAGGAGGCGCTGTGGAGCTGCCAGGTTCAGTGGCCGATTCACCACACCTTCCAATCCACATAAGGTCCGTCAGAGATAGGGTGTCATCTCAGAGCCTGAATAATCAGGTCTCGCGCCCTGGGGATTGTCATACAGATCAGTATATCTCTAGGGAGTTCACAGGCAATATGAGAGGGCTTGAGGAGTCGGTATGCCTTCTCTATCAGAAGGTCAGAGGGGGGCATCCAGGAGAACTGTGGTAAAAAAAGTCATGATATTTGCTTTAATAGTTTCCTCCACCTCCCCCTCTGCCATTCCCTGTAGCTTAAAGTTTCCCCTTCTCAACTTGTCTTCCAGATACCAGATGTGGCCCCTCAGGGATCGAATGTCTGAGTCTGTAGCTTGGTAACTATCTGCCAGCTCGTTATGAGCGGAGGCGAACTCCGCCATCTTATGTTCTAGCTGGCGAGTTCTCTCCCCCCACGCCGCCATGTCCTCCCACAGCTCACCTATGAGACCCTTCATGTCCTGTTGAATGGATCCTAGGAGGGAATCCAGGAGTCCCCTCAGGGAGCGCTGGGTAATTGGTAGCAGGTCTTCTTCTTCCTGAGGCCGCTCACATTCTCTCTGCTCTCGGGGAAAGCGAGGAGAGCGGGATGCAGCTGCAGAGCCCGACGCCATCTTGGGTGTAGCGGGCCGCTCTGGGGTGAAGTAGTTAGTTTCAGTGGCGGCTCCCGCTTACGTGAAGAAGCTCTCTGCATCCCTTAAGTCCAAAGCAGTTAGAGGGAGGCTGGGTGTACCGGAGATATGTTTCGGATGCTGGTAATCGCCGGTGAAGAGGACCCCGTCGGAGGAGCTCCTTAGTTAAGCGTCCTACATAGTCAGCGCCAGGACACGCCCCCCTCTTATACATTGTTAATGTGGTAAATGACAATTCTAGCTGCAATCGTCTGTTTTTTTAAAGCAATATCTACATAGGTCTATAGAGACCCAATTTCCAACAACCACCACTCCTGTGTTTCAATGGTACATTGTGTTTGCTGTGTAAGAAGGCTAATGGATGTTTAGAAAACCCTTGTACAAGTATGTTAGCACAGCTGAAAACGGTTTGGCTGATTAGAGAAGCTATAAAATTGATCTTCCTTTGAGCTAGTTGAGAATATGGAGCATTACATTTGTTTGTTCTATGAAACTGTCCAAATGGCCAGAAAAGGAGAACTTTCATGTGAAACTCGACAGTCTATTTTGTTCTTAGAAATGAAGGCTATTCCATGCGAGAATTTGCCAAGAAAATGAAGATTTCCTACAACGGTTTGTACTACTCCCTTCAGAGGAGAGAACAAACAAGCTCTAACCAGAGTAGAAAGAGATTTGGGAGGCCCAGCTGCACAACTGAGCAAAAAGACAAGTACATTAGAGTCTCTACTTTGAGAAATCGACGCGTCACAGCTAAACTGGCAGCTTCATTAAGTAGTACCCCCAAAACGCCAGTGTCAACATCTACAGTGAAGAGGCGCCACAGGGATGCTGGCCTTCAGGGTAGAGTGGCAAAGAAAAAGCCATACCTGAGACTGGCTAATAAAAGGAGAAGATTAATATGGGCAAAAGAACACAGGCATTGGACAGAGGAATATTGGTAAAAAGTTTTATGGACAGATGAATCAAAGTTTGAGATGTTTGGCCCCACACAGAAGAACATTTGTGAGACGCAGAAAAACTGAAAAGATGCTGGAAGAGTGCCTGACACCATCTGTCAAGCATGGTGGAGGTAATGTGATGGTCTGGGGTTGCTTTGGTGCTGGTAAGGCCACGTGCACACGCTGAGTATTTGCTGAGTTTTTTACATCAGGATTTGTAGCCAAAACCAGGAGTGGATAATTAAATACAGAAGTGGTGCAGGTGTTTCTATTAGACTTTTCCTCTTAGTGCTCCACTCCTGGTTTTGTCTACAAATCCTGAAGTAAAAAACTCATCAAATACTCAGCGTATGCATGTGCCTTTAGAGGGAGATTTGTACAAGGTAAAAGGAATTTTGAATAAGGAAGGCTATCACTCCATTTTGCAACGCCATGCCATACCCTGTGGACAGCACTTGATTGGAGACAATTTCATCCTACAATAGGACAATGACCCAAAGCACACTTCCAAATTATTCATGAACTATTTAGGGAAGAAGCAGGCAGCTGGTATTCTATCTGTAATGGAGTGACCAGCGCAGTCACCAGATCTCAACCCTATTGAGCTGTTGTGGGAGCAGCTGGACCATATGGTACGCAAAAAGTGCCCATCAAGCCAATCCAAGTGTGGGAGGAGTTTCAGGAAGCATAGGGTGACATTTCTCAAGATTACCTCCGCAAATTAACAGCTAGAATGCCAAAGGTCTGCAATTCTGGAATTGCTGCATAGGGAGCAGTCTTTGACGAAAGCAAAGTTTGAAGGAGAAAATTATTATTTCAAATAAAAATCACTATTTCTAACCTTGTCAATGTCTGGACAATATTTTCTATTCATTTTGCAACTCATTTGATAAATAAAAGTACGAGTTTTCATGGAAAACACAAAATTATCTGGGTGACCACAAACTTTTGAACAGTCGTGTATATTCCTTTGTATATGTTGTTATTAACCCAATTTTTTATTAAAGATTTATCTGTCAGGGTGTGCTGTAAATAGTGAAAAGGGGGATCACAGTGACTTCAGTCAGTATGATCTTTTGCTTTACAGCTTTTAAAACCTATATATAAATGTATCTGTCCAAAAGTGAAGATTTTGTTATTGTGGGTTTTGTAGTAGCGATGTGGGATACACGAATGGGAGCGTAATATGGGGGATTAAAAGGGACATGTGTCCATAGATTATCAACCTTGCTGTCAAAGGGGCCTGTATCTAACTTGGGCTCCTACTGTAGGTAACCTTGATGGGCTAATCCTTTTGTATTGCACCTTATCATCACATGTTAACAGTAACTGTGATCTTGCAATATTGGGCAGTTGCTGTTTATGGACAGGTGCGTGTGGGGGGGTATACAAATTGCTGTGTATTGTGTGCAATCAAAATGCCATTATTTTGTCACCTTACTTGGCAGGAGTCTGTCCTATTGGGCAATTTCTAGTTTTAACTATATGGTTGTTTCGTGTGTCCTTTATAATGCTTCCTATTTTATTATTAGTGTTGTGCTGGTTAGAGTGCAAATTCTTTTCTCCTTGTTCATATAGCTATGGTGGCATGCAGCACCTCTTTACACTTGATTGTGTTTGACCCTAGCAGTGCACTCCCATCTTTCTAAGTATTATGTATTCCGGGCGCCACACAGACAAGCTCTCTAGCTCAGCTAGATCAATAACAGTATGACGTCACCTGCGGGCCTCTGATTGGCCAGCGGCTTGCATTGATCTAGCTGAGAGAAAGACCTTGTCTGAATGTCGCCCAAAATCTAATATATAATGCTGAATGTGAGTATGTATGTGTGTGTGTATGTGTGTATATCCGGGATTGGCATCTACACCGTCGCAACTACAGCCGCCAAATTTTGCACAGTCACACGTCTGGACCCCGAGAGCGTCATAGGCTATGTTGTGAGGCGAAATTTTAACCCTGCGCGTTCCAGTTCACCAAACAATTTTGCCCCTATCTACATAATCAGGAAAAAGTGACAGTTACCAGTTGACAGTTGTGAATGAGAGGGGCTTAATGACAGCGCCAAAGACTAACAGCACATATCAGCATATAGTCACTAAGGTGGGGCCCTAACATGAGATATTCACCACGCACGGGGACACGTATACACACCACACGCACACAAAGAGTAACAGCAAGTGTATAGTCGCTAAAGTGCAGTCCCAACATTGGATACTCACCACGCACCCGAACAAACACACACACACACCACAAAGAGATACAAACAACACAGAGACACACACCTCCCCCAAGGGGGGACACACACTCTATAGCGAGACATGCACTCACCCCACAGGGACACACACACACACCCACAAAGAGACACACATAACACACACACCACACAGACAACCTCCCCCCCCACAGGGACACACACATAGCCACCCTATAGGGACACATGCACTCACCCCACAGGGACACACACACCACAAAGAGACACACACCACACAGACCCCCCCCATGGGGACACATACACACCCTATAGGGACACATGCACTCACCCCTCAGGGACACACACACACCACAAAGAGACACACACAACACAGAGACACACACCCCCCACACAGACACCCCCCCACAGGGACACACACACACACTATAGGGACACATGCACTCACCCCACAGGGACATACACACCACAAAGAGACACACACAACACAGATACACACACCACAGACCCCCCCACAAGGACACACACACATACACACCCTATAGGGGCACATGCACTCACCCCACAGGGACACACACACATACACACCCTATAGGGACACATGCACTCACCCCACAGGGACACACACACACACACACCACAAAGAGACACACACAACAGAGGCACACACCACACAGACCCCCCACAGGGACACACACATACACACCCCAGGGACACACACACCACACAGACAGACACAGATGTGCACAAATCACCTCACACAACTCGCCTCATACGTGTGCTATCTTTATTTTCCAAACATAAACATCTGATTAAAAACAGCCAATGTGCAACACATGTGCCATATAGGGAATTAAGGCAGATGTCAGTCACATGAGCTGTCTATTATGTGTATGTGTGAGGTAACATATACTGCCCGGCCAGAGGGAGGGTTTACTGTTGGCTGGAGATTTATTAGGCTGCCTATAGCAACCAATCACAGCTCAGCTTCTATTTTCCTACAGGTCATTAATATGACATATTCAAATTCTATTTTGTTATAGCTAACAGCAGTTATTTATTAACCCGGGCGTAGCCGGGTACTACAGCTAGTACATTATAAAGGAGGGACCGCAGCATTGCTAAGCTTTCCATGGTGCCTATAGGGAAAGACGATGCTGAGGGGGAGAGAGGAAGAGAGGGGGGGAGGGAGAAAGCGAGAGAGGAAGAGAGGGGGGGGAGGGAGAGAGCGAGAGAGGAAGGGGGGGGGGAGGGAGAGAGCGAGAGAAGAAGAGAGGGGGGGGAGGGAGAGAGCGAGAGAGGAAGAGAGGGGGGGAGGGAGAGAGCGAGCGAGGAAGAGAGGGGGGGAGGGAGAGAGCGAGAGAGGAAGAGAGGGGGGAGGGAGAGAGCGAGAGAGGAAGAGAGGAAGAGAGCGAGAGAGGAAGAGAGGGGGGGAGAGATAGATATAGAGAGATAGAGAGAAACACAAGGCACATTACTGCAGAGGGTGATCAGTATGGGGGATATCACAACAAAATGGGACCAGGGTGGGGGACATTTCTACAAAATGGGATCAGCATGGGGGACATTACTACAACAAGGATACCAGGATGGAGGTGATACTATAAGGGGGCAAAGTATTGGAAACATTACTAAAAAGGAGGAAATCAGGGTGGGGACACTACTAAAAAGGAGGAAATCAGGGTGGGGACACTACTAAAAAGGAGGAAATCAGGGTGGGGACACTACTATAAGGAGGAGATCAGGGTGGGGACACTACTATAAGGAGGAGATCAGGGTGGGGACACTACTATAAGGAGGAGATCAGGGTGGGGACACTACTACAAAGAGGAGATCAGGGTGGGGACATTACTACAAGGAGGAGATCAGGGTGGGGACACTACTACAAGGAGGAGATCAGGGTGGGGACACTACTACAAGGAGGAGATCAGGGTGGGGACACTACTACAAGGAGGAGATCAGGGTGGGGACACTACTACAAGGAGGAGATCAGGGTGGGGACATTACTATAAGGAGGAGATCAGGGTGGGGACACTACTACAAGGAGGAGATCAGGGTGGGGACACTACTACAAGGAGGAGATCAGGGTGGGGACACTACTACAAGGAGGAGATCAGGGTGGGGACACTACTACAAGGAGGAGATCAGGGTGCGGACATTACTATAAGGAGGAGATCAGGGTGGGGACATTACTATAAGGAGGAGATCAGGGTGGGGACATTACTACATTGAGAAAAAAAAATTCTGGTATGAACAGAGCCCGTGGTGGGATCTGTGAGGACCTGCTCTCCTCTGCACCCGCACTGCATCCACTTTGTGCCTGCCTTCCGGAGGACTCCCGGGGCACTACCGGACTATACAGGAGCACCATCCACCCCCCCGGAGAAGCTCCCGCCGCCGACGGAGGCTAGAAGAGACACAGGGTCTCAGGTACCGAGGCGGGGAGCGGGCGGGAAATAGACCGCCGACGCGGGACTCGGGGAGCAGGGGGGCCTGAGGAGAACGCGCGCTGAGAGACACTGCCAGGGAGAGAGCAAGGAACGGAGACTCCGGTGATAAAGTGCACGTACTGAAGGCAATACCGGAGAGGAATTACTGGCCCCGCCCCCGGCAGTGATCCACGCGGCTGTCGCCATTACACCCTTCTCCTTGGGACCTCTGATGAAAGCGCGCCCTCCTCTCCCTCCCCCACCCCAGTAAACGGAGTGACACCCTTGGATCACGACTACAGGATAGACAAGAAATAAAACTGTACAGTGTCTTGGACTGCCCTGGCCTCATTATAGGATCCCACAGCTCAGTGTAGCTTCATAAGACCACAAAACTACAGTTTCTTACTCTATAACTCCATGAGATACAGTGATGTGGATCTAATACACCATCTAGTGTTCACTCAGACACATTGCCTTGTCCTTTTGAAGATATAAATGCAGTAGTATTGGAACACCCCCTGGTGACCCTTCACAGCTATCACACCTCAATGTTTCATGAGAGATTCGTGTGCTGGAATGTGGGAGCTATAATATCCAATTCGCTTAATTACTGTCCCGCACAACCTAAAGACATATGAACATAAAAGCGATGTTATAAGGAATCCCTGAATGTAACCGCACAACCAAGTGGGTTTGCAGCAGCCCGTACATATAGCTCAGAATGGTTCGCACTAATAAACTACGGGCTAAAAGTCTTACGAGGCATACAACAACAAACACTTCACTCACTCCCAAGGGAGATTTGGACAAATACCTAAAAAAAAAATTGGCAATGTCTCAATCACCCGACAAACTAAAGAATCAAGCCCCTTACACGACTATTGGCGACTCGGAAGCTGATCTGGGGGACTCCGATAGTGAGATCGCATATGAGGACACAGCACCAGTCACCAGGTCATATATGAAGGAACTTCTGGAAACCTCAATGCAACCCTTACTTAAGGAAATGGCAGACCTCAGATCTGATGTGAGACATATCGGCCATAGAGTTGAAACTTTGGAAAATACGCAACGGGATATAATAGACACTACTAATTCCCTCGGCGATCATATACAAGCGCACCGGCAACATCTAAACTCTGTCTACTTGGCCCTTGAGGATCAGGAGAACAGGAGCCGGAGAAAAAACATCCGACTCCGCGACATCCCAGAATCCTTTGCCCACGAATCCCTGCCCAAGGTGTCAAAGGAAATATTTGCAGATCTACTCGGCCAAGAGAGAGCAGACTCAATCATCATCGAGAGAGTCCATAGAGCGCTTAGACCTAAACCCAAACCAACCGAACGACCGAGGGATATAATTTGCGGTCTCCTTAGCTACGTAGATACAGCGGCCATCTTGTCGGGAGCAAGGGAAAAATCGTCGCTCAAGTATGGGGAGGCCTCCTATAAGATCTTCCAAGACATCTCACCGACTACATTAGCCAAGAGGAAAATTCTTAAACCTTTGACTGATGCGGTTGTGGGCCAAGGCATGAGATTCAAATGGCTCTTTCCCTTTGGAGTAGGAATCAGCAAGGAGGGTCGTCAAATCACCATACGTACCCCGGATGACCTGGAGACTGCCTGGGAGCCCTTACAGATTGAGCCCATACCCATTCCCTCTTGGATGCCCCTCGACATGGGAGTGCCCATACCTCGTCTGGATAAGCCGGATGACTGGTCAACCAGGAAGAAAATGACCTCTCCCAAATCTAGAAGGCGTTTGAACAACCGCCAGCCCACATGACTGTGAACGTCGTTTTGTTCAGGTGGCGGCCCCCGCCTCATGAATCTGCTCCATGATGATGTAGGAGCATACCGAGGTCACAAGCTGTTCTTCTAAGGTGTTTGTTTGTTTGCTGACCTATTGGTCATGGCGACCGGTGCCTACTCTTGATCACCCTCCCCACGGGACTCGTGGGGTAAGGGGTTTTTTTTTTTTTTTTTTTTTTTGTTTTGTTTTTTTTGGCACCGGGTCTCTGATATCGGCGTTCAGTTTCAGTGTCATGGTTCACTTGAACGAAAAGGGAAGGGGTCTACCGTAGTTGTAATTGTGGGCCATAGAGGCCCTTAGTGGTGCCTGGCACCTAGACTTCCTTTTAGACTAACTTTGTTTGTCCATAGCAAACGAGTTATCCTTTTATCATATATGAATAACTATTCGATTTCATGTTTTACTTATTTTGAACTCCACTTGGTTGCTGCGGTATCTCATCTTCAACAATTGGGTCCTTTTTACACCCCCTGCGGAAGATGAGTATACCCCTAAATATGTACATAGTTCTATACTGAAATTGTTTTTTTCCCATTGTAGGTCTTTCTTGCAGGTTGAAATCACCGACGACTTATATGAGTATGGCTAGCTCAAGTAAGAGAGGTTCGCTCACTGTGGCATCACTAAACGCCAAAGGCCTGAACGGCCCTGCTAAACGTAGCCAAATTCTGTCCCTTTTGAACAAAGCCCACTCCCAGGTTATCTTTTTTCAGGAGACCCATTTTAAAAAAGGTAGAGCCCCCAACACATCCTACTCTAAGTACCCAGATTGGTTTCACAGTTGTTCAGGGTCAGCCTCCAGGGGGGTTAGTATAGCCTTCAGAAGAGGACTCACTTTTTCCCTGACAGACAGTATCACGGATGCGGAAGGCAGATATGTTTTTGTGAAGGGCCTTCTGTCTAATACCCCTGTCACCTTCGCAAATGTCTACGCTCCTAACCGTGGACAGGTGGAGTGGTTGTCTGATACTTTAGGCACGCTCTCGCTGTTCACGGAGGGACTACTGATTGTGGGGGGAGACCTTAACCTATCACTGCAACCAGACGTTGATTCGTCCTCTGGGAAGTCTACAATTTCTCTAAAAGACCGCAGAAAATTGATCAGTAAACTGCAGTCCCTCCACTTAATAGATCCCTGGAGATTGGCTAACCCAAAAGAAAAGGACTATACATTTTATTCCCTCCCTCATGACACGTATCACAGAATCGATTATTTCCTAGTCCAATCTGCGGCCATCAACCTGATCAGCTCCACATCAATTGGTCCCATAACTCTTTCAGACCACGCACCCATTTTCATGTCGGTAAAAATAGCCTCTTTTACACGACCCCCATTCTCATGGCGTTTAAATGAAACACTATTGAGTAACGCTGAACATGTTTCACAGATCGCCTTCTCTCTGCAACGATTCTTTAGGGAGAACAAGGTAAACGGGAAACTTACTCCTATGATATGGGAAGCCCATAAAGCCGTCCTTCGAGGGGAACTGATAGCCTTGGGCTCCCATGTTAAAAAACAAAGGGACAAAGAGGTTTTCTCTCTTCTTCACCAGATCAGTGCCCTGGAGCGTCTACATAGACAGAAGAAAACGGAGGAGGTGCGGGGGGAGTTGGTTGAGTTGAGAGAAAAACTAAAGGACTTACTCAATTTCCAGTCAGCCAAAATGTATACACGTTGTAGACAAAAAATTTATGTCCATGGGAATAGAGGAAGTAAACTTACCTCCAGAATGTTGAAAGCACAGAGAGATAAATGCTTTATCAGACACATTCGATCGGAGAAGGGGGATGTAATCACAGAATCTGAGGGAATTGCGGAAGCTTTCTGCTCATACTATAGTTCGCTCTACAATCTCAAACCCCATGACTCCATGTCCGATCCACCTACTGCATTACAGCGCATACAAGACTTTCTTTCCTCCCTTAAGTTGCCTGAGATATCTGACTCGGGTCACTCTATTCTGCTAGCCCCAATTTCCTCTAGGGAGGTCGAGGAAGCATTGGCCTCGACTCCTGGAGGAAAGACCCCGGGGCCGGATGGCTTCCCCATTCTTTATTACAAGAAACTTGCAGAGGTATTCCTTCCCCAAATGGTAGAACTTTTCCTCTCAGGTTCATCGCCTCCACCACAGGCTTTAGAGGCCCATATTGTTGTGCTTCCTAAGGAGGGGAGAGACGGCACCCAATGCAGCAATTACCGCCCCATCTCCCTGCTTAACGCAGACCTTAAACTTTGGGCCAAGATCCTGGCCAATAGAATACATCTAGTGTTGGCTGATCTAGTTCGCCCTGACCAGTCCGGTTTTGTCCGTGGAAGGGAGGGTAGAGACAACACTTCTAAAATCATACAGGCAATTTCCTATGCTAGACACCACCGTCAACCACTGATCCTATTATCCACGGATGCCGAAAAGGCGTTCGATCGCATAAGCTGGCGCTACATGGAGTGTGTCCTCCGGAGGTTTGCCTTCCCCCCCCTTTCATGGACGCAATAATGTCACTATACTCTTTCCCTACGGCTAGGGTCAGGGTGAACGGGATTCTGTCTACCCACTTTAATATCTCTAATGGCACTAGACAGGGGTGCCCTCTCTCCCCTTCTTTATTTGTTTTAGTGATGGAGACATTTATTCAAGCAATCAGACAGCAGTCAGAGGTCGAGGGAATGAGGATTGGAGGTCTGGAGTTGAAGACGGTTGCATTTGCAGATGACCTCTTGCTCCTCCTATCTAACCCGAAAATGGCTATACCAAAAATCTTGGAGCTTTTCTCCTCATTTGGAGAACTCTCCAATTTCAAAATTAATCTGAATAAATCAGAAGCTCTGAATATATCGGCACCCTCAGAGGACGTAAAGAATTTGAGGAGCCTTGCTCCTTTCAGATGGCAATCCAATAAGATCAAATATCTTGGGATATATTTAACGGACAACCCCAATACACTTTTCCAACATAACTTTAACCCACTATTAGGACAAATCGACACTCTGCTACGTTCATATGATACCCGCTCCTTTCATGGCTAGGCAGGATTAACGTGTTTAAGTCGTATGTTTTTCCCAAGATATTTTATGTGATGAACATGATCCCAATCCAGCTTCCAACCTCCTTTA
The DNA here is from genome assembly GCA_033576535.1 of Allobates femoralis. Classification (NCBI taxonomy): domain Eukaryota; kingdom Metazoa; phylum Chordata; class Amphibia; order Anura; family Aromobatidae; genus Allobates; species Allobates femoralis. The sequence continues at coordinate 465,961,414 of JARQOC010000004.1, forward strand.
TTCTCTCTCTTAATAAGGCAATCAGCAAATTTGTTTGGAAATACAAAAAGGCCAGACTACCCTTGACTCTATTAATGCGTCCTAGGGGCGAGGGAGGCGCAGGCCTGCCTAACCTATCTCTTTATCACCAAGCCATCCTTCTGGCAAATTGGCTAAAATTAACGAGATGGTTGGAGAGGGACCATGTTTCACACATTGAAATGCAAATTTTGGGAAAAAATGCTGCGAAATACATATGGACGGACTGTCCCTGCCAAAAGTAGGATTGGGAGATATTCTCTTCGCCACTTTACAAGCTAGACGCACACTGATCCCACTCCATGCTCCGACATACAATTTTCTGGATAAAATCCCCATAGGACTAATTCCCTATCTTTTTGCTCCGGACTTCACGGATCCTTACGACTTGTGGTCTTCCCTGCCACATAAACCTATATCACACTTATTACAAGGGAAAATCCCGTGCGCTAGCGGCTGGCCGCTAGAGGCGAGGAAACGCCCCCTAAATCATATACAAAGCCTTCATGTAGCTTATTATCTGAAAAAGATCTCTAAATTGCCGCAGCCTCATACCAGATGGATGTGGTTGGAGATTTTAACTAAGGTCACCCACCCCATACCAAGACTAGTATCCAAACTATATTCCAATCTCATGAATACTACGGACAGTACCACACCATTATTTTTACACTCTTGGGAAGCCGAGTTGAACATCACGCTTTCTACCCTAGATAGGCGAAGGATATGTCTCAACTCACATGGTTTCTCAAGGTGCGTGACATCACAAGAGATGGCGTATAAATTGCTCTCGCGATGGTACTACACCCCAGATAAACTCTTTCACTTGGGACTCGTTGGCTCCCCTACATGCTGGAGATGTGAAAAATCGCGAGGCACTTTGTCCCATATCTTTTGGTACTGCTCAGCTATCCGTGGGTTTTGGTCTGGAGTTATTGGGGTTATGCGCTCACTCAATTTAATAGAGACAGATCTGTCAGCTGCGGAGGTACTTCTATCCCTCCCTACAGATAATTTTCACCCCAAGAAGCACGGGTTGGCACCCCTGATGTTGGGAGCGGCTAAACAACTGATAGCCCTCAAGTGGAAGCAGCAAAACCCGCCATCATTGGAAGAATGGAAGGGTAAAATGAGAGATATGTTTAGATTAGAAGAACTGACGAGCTGGGACTCTCTGACTCATGATAAGTTCAGGCAGACATGGAATCCGTGGATACAACATGTTAACAATAATACTTCTTAGACAGGGAGATTCAGAGATATAGAGTGATGTTGAGAGGAGTGATCGACGATCACAGGAGTGGTAGGTGTATGTGTCTATTCTCCATTGATCTTTGGTTTTCCATTCACCATGCACAGTCAAAAGGAGCCTAGAGGTAATATTGCCCAGTGAAGCGACATGTAGCCTAAACTGAACGTGACAGTTTTCTTTTTAGCAAACTTCTAATCGGTGACCTGCAAAAAATTGTTTCATTTTTTGAGATGTTACAAACATCCCTGATGCTTTCTACAATGGGAAGGTTATGTTTTAACTGTTTTTTGTTACCCCCCGTAGTTCTGGGGAATGTGTTAACATCTACTTTTGTTGCAACTTGTGGATGTATTCCAGTATCTATTATTATCTCATTTTAGGTTCTGATACGTGCCACTAGTTATATGCTTTTCTTTCATGTTTTTCTTTTACGATTGTAAAATACAAAATAAAGAATTTGAAAAAAAAAAAATAAATAATTCTGGTATTACTAAAAAAGTGTATTAGGCTACCTTCACATTACGATTTTTAGGGAGCCGATGCTGTCCGATATAAATCGGACAGCATCGGCTCCCTTCTGATGCCTGGAATCGGATGCCAAATAGGCACCCGATTCCGGCATAAAATCAGTGCCTCCGGGCTGAAAAAAAAGAAAAAAAAAAAAAAAAGTTTATTCTCACCTCCCCCCGAGCCCCCGCCGTCTCCCGCCATCTTCTTTGAGGCTCCCGGTGGCTCATGCAGGTTCCCCATGGCTGCAGAGGTCTTCCTCTGCTGTTCAGGACCTACAGTGATGTCACAGTCACGTGACTGCGGGTTCACCATGGTAACCCGGGGTCACATGACTGTGACATCACCGCAGGTCCTGAACAGCAGAGGAAGACCTCTGCAGCCACCGGGAGCCTGCGGGAGCCACTGGGTGCCTCTAAGAAGATGGCGGGAGACAGCGGGGGCTCGGGGGGAGGTGAGAATAAACTTTTTTTTTTTTTTTTTTTAACCCTTGTGCTCCCAGTTAGGAGCAGTTTTACTGTACTGAGCATGCTCAGTACAGTAAAATGGGGTCCGAGGAGACATCAGATGTTTCCTCGGACCCTTCTCCATAGGGCCCCATGTTATAGGGATCGGGTCAGATCGGATGTGCACTAAATGCCATCCGATTTGGTCCGATCCGATTCTGTCAGATTTTATTATCGGTGCAAAAATCGGTGCAGGCGGCGATTTTTGCACCGATAATAAAATCGGACAGAATCGGATCGGACCAAATCGGATGGCATTTAGTGCACATCCGATTCTGTCCGATGCCCATAGGGCTGCATGGGGCCAAATTCGGATCCGATGCTGTCCGATTTTCATCGGACAGCATCGGATCTGAAAAATCCGTAATGTGAAAGCAGCCTAAGCCCAGCCAAGCTTGGGGCCATTAGTGTAAGGAGACGGCTCGTGTTCGGTGAGCCACTAACAACCCAACTGTACCCCAGAGAATACTCTGTACACTTCCTCTATCAATATGGCGTTATTGGGGGCATGAAGCTTCTTCTAATAATACAGCATTCCTGAACCCTCAGATGAGGTGTTCTCTCATGGAAGCCATTCCACATCACAATGATTACAAAGAAAAGGCTGGATAGTGGACGGAGGGCACACCTGCACAGGTTAGGGTTCTGCCACTAGTAATGCAGCCCACATCGGGTCATCCCTGAGGAGAAGGACCATGTCTGACCACCTACAGGACACGGTAACATGAGGTCGGAGCGATCCTCTGAGGCCAGGTGCTGCCCCAGGGCACACAATGCAGGACATATACCGATCTGGCACACTAACCTTCCTCTTGCGCTTGTCTCTCACACAGGCTTGAATACCCTACGTTTTTCATCTACTATTGGTTTCGGCGTCTGCCCCGTTGCACCGTTCCTGAAATCTGATAGGCTTAATGGTGTCACTTCCATTATGTGCCTGAGGAGAAAGGGGCATGCTGATAGGCTACAGCTAACAGACACAGCGCCATGGCGGAAAAAGCAAGCTAGTGATTGGGAAATGGATCTCTCACTCAAAGTGCTAAGCTTTACAGCCACCAATCATTAATCAGATTCATCCTAGTGGAAGAACATTCTTAAAGGGACATGTAATGCCGGAAATTAGATTGAAGGAGGCACGTGCTGCAAATACGGTTGCGTGGAGAATGGGGCTGCTGCGGTCAGCTCCTCCCCGAGCATCTCCACTGTGACAGTGCTTGTCTGGAGGTGCTCATACACCATCAGTCTAATCTACTGACTACAGAGTACACAGATGATCTTATCTACATGGAGAATGAAGCTGTAGGGCAGTACTCTAGCAATGGCCCCACATACACCTCCAAGACAACCACTTCCTTCCTACTAAAGAATCTGAGGATAAATGTGCTGGGCATGCCTAGCATGTCTCCAGACCAAAACCCTATTCAGCATTTCTGGGGCATGCTCAAATGAAAGCTGAAGGAGCATAAAGTCTTTGACATCCACCAGCTCTGTGATGTCGTCATGGAGGAATGGATGAGGATACCAGTTACTCCTGTGACACTCAAGTGAACTTCATGCCAGGCCTGGTCTGGCAGGCGGGCATACCGTCATTTGACCAGTGGGCCTTGGTAATTTGGGCCACTGTGCCCGCTCCTCTGGCACAATGCTGAGGTTGGTTTCTTATTCGCCAGTTTCTTATTCGGCTATTTATTATTTTCTGATTTTTACAAGTTTTTCAATAAAAAGAAAACATTCTAAGTATAGAATACTACGCTGTCAAGTGCCCTGTTGCCCACTTAAAAACGGATACAAAAATTAGAAGACTGGCACAAAAATGGGCATCAAAGTGGACACTGAGGTATGGTATTGAAGGGGTTAAATAGCTTTGGGCCACAATTTTTACAAGTTTTTCAATCAAAAGAAAACATTCTAAGTATATAATCCTATGCACTCATGTGCCCTGTTGTGAATACACATACAAACTGACCCAAATGGGTTCTGGGCATCAAAACAGGCATCAAAGTGGGCAGAGACCCAATTTTCACTGATATGAATAAGTAACAGCTATTTTTGAGAGGTTAAATGGCTTTGGGACACTGATATAACAACTGATTTACATACCTACTGATGCCTCACATCAAATTCATGTCACTCCAGCCTGGCCCAAATGGGTTCTGGGCATCAAAACTGGCATCAAAGTGGGCAGAGACCCAATTTTCACAGATATGAATAAGTAACAGCTGTTTTTGAGGGGTTAAATGGCTTTGGGCCACTGATCTAACAACTGATTTACATACCTAGTGATGCCCCACATCAAATTCATGTCACTCCAGCCTGGCCCAAATGGGTTCTGGGCATCAAAACTGGCATCAAACTGGATAAATTGCCCATTTTCACAGATTTGAATAAGTAACAGCTGTTTGCAAGGGGTTAAATGGCTTTGAACCACTGATCTAATACCTGATTTACATACCTAGTGTTGTCCCATATCAAATTCATGTCACTCCAGCCTGGCCCAAATGGGTTCAGGGCATCAAAACAGGCATCAAAATGGGCAGAGACCCAATTTTCACAGATTTGAAAAAGTAACAGCTGTTTTTGAGAGGTTAAATGGCTTTGGGCCACTGATCTAATACCTGATTTACATACTTAGTGTTTCCCCAAATCAAATTCATGTCACTCCAGCCTGGCCCAAATGGGTTCTGGGCATCAAAACTGGCATCAAAGTGGGCAGAGGACCAATTTCACAGATTTGAATAAGTAACAGCTGTTTGCAAGAGGTTAAATGGCTTTGGGTCACTGATCTAATACCTGATTACATACCTAGTGATGCCTCACATCAAATTCATGTCACTCCAGCCTGGCCCAAATGGGTTCTGGGCATCAAAACTGGCATCAAACTGGACAAATTGCCCATTTTCACAGATTTGAATAAGTAACAGCTGTTTTTGAGGGGTTAAATGGCTTTGGGCCACTGATCTAACAACTGATTTACATACTTAGTGTTGTCCAATATCAAATTCTTGTCACTCCAGCCTGGCCTAAATGGGTTCAGGGCATCAAAACAGGCATCAAAAATAATGGCATACAGCATGGGGATAAAAAAGAAAACAAAGGAGCAATTTGTAGCGGCTAGCCTCGAGGTGAGAAATGCTTATTCTCATTATAAAACCACGATGGCTGACCCAGACAGGGAAAGATGGCAACAGGCAAAAAGTAAATTTGATATGTGGGCGAGTCGTAGGGAAGATATCTACAAAAACAGAATGGAACTCAGTCTACATAAATTTGGAGACAAAGCAGGCCGCTTACTAGCGAGACTGTCCCGCGGTAAACAATTATCCCCCCCAATACAAACTATAATTGATAAGCGAGGTAACATCTGGTCCAACCCTAGAGACATCAGTCAGGCCCTAGGAAAATATTATGCATCGCTATACTCGGAAACTGATTCTGCAGCACCCGAACAGCCTGACCTGTTACGCTTGATACAGCTGCCGAGTGTGACGGAAGAGGATAAACAATTTCTCAATGGGCCTGTCACGGTAGATGAGATAGAGAATGCCATACGAAACATAGACCCGGGCAAAGCACCTGGCCCGGATGGATATAATGGAGCATTTTTCAAGGCCCTTAAGGAACAGGTTTCCCCGGTTCTGACTGACTTCTTTAATACAATACTCCAGGGAACTCCCATTCCAGACAGAATGAACTTGGCCCACATAAAACTCATTCCTAAAATTGGAAAAATACTAACGGACCCAGCAAACTTTAGACCGATCTCCCTGATAAATCAGGACCTAAAACTTCTATCCAAAATAATGGCAGACAGACTAGCGACAGTCATGCCTAGACTAATACCACCTCATCAAGCAGGATTTATTAAGGGAAGATCAACCACTACCAATATTAGAAGAACAATGCTACTGATTGATGCCATGTGAAAGAGAATAGACACGGAAGGAGGAGACCCAGCCGTGATCACCTTGGATGCTGAAAAAGCTTTCGATAATGTAAGGTGGTCATGGTTGGGTAGGGTCTTGGACTCAGTTGGAATAGTGGGTGCGTTCAGACAGTATCTTAAATCTCTATATAACAACCCAAAAGCATGTGTCAGTACACCAGGATACCTGTCGGACTCCTTTACATTGCAGAAGGGTACAAGACAAGGGTGCCCACTTTCACCACTATTATTCAATCTGGCCATAGAACCCCTTGCTCTGTTCCTAGAACAGAACTCCATTTATGAAGGTTTTAGGGTGGGAACCAAAGAAGCCAAATTATCACTTTTTGCTGATGATATTGTCTTGTATATGCGAAACCCGGAAAGGGACCTATCCCAAGTTCTTGAAAACATAGACACCCTAGGTAAACAATCAGGTTTCCGACTAAATAAAGAGAAATGTGAGATAATGTTCCTTAATTCAAAAAGTAAACTATCACGGCGCCCGCAATTTTGTAACATCCCAGTCGCTAAAGATAGCATTAAGTACTTAGGCATTCATCTGGCCAGAAATCCCACTCAAACCTACAAACTGAATTTTACTCCAATTCTCCTAAAAATCGAAAAGGAACTTACAGGGTGGGCCAATTTGCCACTTTCTTTGATGGGTAGATGTCATCTACTTAAGATGATTAGCTTCGCTAGACTATTATATCCGCTCCAGAATATCCCCATGCTGTTAAAACATACAGATTTAAATAGATTGAACAAAGCCTTTTCGAACTTCCTATGGAAAGGGAAGAGACCTAGACTGACTTTCAATGTACTGATACGTCCAAAACGAGAGGGAGGCCTTCAGCTTCCAGATATTCGTGGCTATAACCTGACATGTATCCTACGCAATGTCCTTGATTGGATTAGGGGCACTGGTAGACACTCAGACACGGCCCTAGAGGGGAGTTTGCTAGACCCTGGGAACTATCAGCTATACTACATACGCCATTGCCTCAATTGCCCAAAACCATCAAGAACTCAATAATATTTAGGGACACGATAGCAACATGGAAGGGTGTAAGGAAAAAACTTAATCTGTCATGGAAGATTTCTAAATCACTCAGCCCTTGGAAATGCCCGGCATTTCCGTTAGGTCGTGAGAATCAATTGTTTTTGGCGTGGAGAGAGAAAGGAATCAAAACACTAAAAGACCTCATGATACCAGGAGAAAAAAGATGGATGACTGAAAAGGAGGTCCTTCATACATACAACCTTCCTAGATACCAGGCCATGCAATACCGCCAGGTCCATCATTACCTCTTCTCACAATTGAAGGATATAACGAGAGAGGTCAGTGATAATCTATGGTCCAAACTGCTGGCTATGAATGAAGAAGAGATTTCTATAACCTCTCTCTACGCTAATTTACAGACAGTTTTACGACCAGCAAAGAAAGTAACTCTTTTCACAAAATGGAAAAAGCATATAGACGACCCTGACCTCACACAGAAAATAATAGAAGGTTGGGAGACATGCAGACGTTTTGTACAGGATGAGAGATGGAGAGACTCCCAATTTAGGATTATTCATGGGACAATTTTGGCATTTAATATACCCTCGACACCAGGGAGGCAGGAGAAGTGGGTACACTGTCCTAAATGCAACGCACACATGACAGATTTAGAACACGGCCTTTGGTCCTGTCCGTCTTCTCAAAGACTCTGGAAATCAGTGGATCGGTGGGCGAGAGGAATTTGCGCAGGATTAGACAGATTGAACCCAATGCTTTGGCTTTTCCACTACCAAAACGACTCGACAGGAAAGAAACAACCACATATTTTGTTTCATTATATAGCAATAACTGCAAAGAGATTGCTGCTACAGTTCTGGTTGAATGATAGACCCCCTGACCTGCCACAGATCAAAAATTCATTACGAAAAACACTTGCAATAGAATCCTTGGACGCTACGCGTAACCCCAGTACACTGACAAAGAAATTTTTTAATAAATGGAGAAATTTCATTGAACAGGAATTCACTGATGAAGAAATAGGGACTCTCATGGTGTCTCATAGGTCTTCAGCATGGTACGCCAATGAGGACTTGGGAGACACTTTGGGCAGACTTAAATATGTCTGCCAGGCTTAAAACTACAAAACGAAATTTACAGTAAAATCAATCATGAACAAGATCTGTTGAGATGCATGCTAGCAAGGGAAGAGGGTGGGTTCGGGAGTTACTAGTCACTATTTTATGGAATATTATTATAAAACAGTTACTGACGACAGAACAATTTGTCATAATGTGATGTACCATTTCAATGTTGTTGTTATTTTTTTTATATCACTGTGAATTTTTCGTCAAGTTTGTAACTGCACGTTTATTTACAATGCAAAATATAAAAACGATGGTTCAAAAAAAAAAAAACAGGCATCAAAGTGGCAGAGACCCAATTTTCACAGATTTGAATAAGTAACAGCTGTTTTTGAGGGGTTAAATGGCTTTGCGCCACTGGTCTAACAACTGATTTACATAACTAGTGATGCCCAACATCAAATTCATGTCACTCCAGCCTGGCCCAAAAGGGTACTTGGCATCAAAACTGGCATCAAAGTGGGCAAATCACCCATTTTTACAGATTTCAATAAGTAACAGCTGTTTTTAAGGGGTTAAATGGCTTTGAACCACTGATCTAATACCTGATTTACATACTTAGTGTTTCCCCAAATCAAATTCATGTCACTCCAGCCTGGCCCAAATGGGTTCTGGGCATCAAAACTGGCATCAAAGTGGGCAGAGGACCAATTTCACAGATTTGAATAAGTAACAGCTGGTTTTGAGGGGTGAAATAGCTTTGGGCCACTGATCTAACACCTGATTTACATACCTAGTGTTGCCCCACAACAAATTCATGTCACCCCAGCATGACCCAAATGGGTTCTGGGCATCAAAACAGGCATCAAAGTGGGCAGAGACCCAATTTTCACAGATTTGAATAAGTAACAGCTGGTTTTGAGGGGTGAAATGGCTTTGGGCCATTGATCTACCACCTGATTTACATACCTAGTGATGCCTCACATCAAATTCATGTCACTCCAGCCTAGCCCAAATGGGTTCTGGGCATCAAAACAGGCATCAAAGGAGGCAGAGACCCAATTTCACAGATTTGAATAAGTAACAGCTGGTTTTGAGGGGTGAAATGGCTTTGCGCCACTGGCCTAACAACTGATTTACATAACTAGTGTTGCCCCACAACAAATTCATGTCACTCCAGCCTGGCCCAAAAGGGTACTTGGCATCAAAGTGGGCAAATCGCCCATTTTCACAGATTTGAATAAGTGACAGCTGTTTTTAAGGGGTTAAATGGCTTTGGGCCACTGATCTAACACCTGATTTACATAAATTTGATTGGGGCATCACTAGGTATGTCAAAATGTATGTTGGTGTTCAGGTGTTAGATCAGTGGCCCAAAGCTATTTAACCCCTTAAAAACAGCTATTACTTATTAAAATCTTCTGATGCAAATCTGTGAAAATTAGGTCTCTGTCCACTTTGATGCCTGTTTTGATGCCCAGAACCCATTTGGGCTAGGCTGAAGTGACATGAATTTGATGTGGGGCATCACTAGGTATGTAAATCAGGTGTTATATCATTGGCCCAAAGCCATTAACCCTTAAAAACAGCTGTTACCTATTCAAATCTGTGAAAATGGGCAATTTGCCCACTTTGCTGCCAGTTTTGATGCCCAGAACCCATTTGGGCCAGGCTGAAGTGACATGAATTTGATGTGGGGCATCACTAGGTATGTAAATCATGTGTTAGATCATTGGCCCAAAGCCATTAACCCCTCAAAAACAGCTGTTACTTATTCAAATCTGTGAAAATTGGGTCTCTGCCCACTTTGATGCCAGTTTTGATGCCCAGAACCCATTTGGGCCAAACTGGAGTGACTTGAATTTGTTGTAGGGAAACACTAGGTATGTAAATCAGGTGTTAAATCAGTGGCCCAAAGCTATTTAAACTCCTTCAATACCATACCTCAATGCCCATTTTTGTGCCAGTCTTCTAATTTTTGTATCCGTTTGTATGTGTATTCACAACAGGGCACATGACTGCATAGTATTATATACCGTATTTTTCGCTTTATAAGACGCTCCGGATTATAAGACGCACTCAGATTTTAGAGGTGGAAAATAGGGAAAAAAATATTTGTAGCAAAAAATGACTTTGATATGACACTCAGGCCCTGCGACCAGTCAGCGCTGGTGTCTGTTTCCTTAGGATGCAGGTGCAGCATGTGAGCAACACCAATGACTTCTGCTCCAGTGTCTGATGGCGGGGAGACAGACGCCAGCACTGATTTGTCGGAGGGCTGAGTCTCATATTAATGGGACAAGAATATGCAACTTCTGACAATGTTGGAACTGCTGCAGCATCGGGGTAAGGGTGTGTGCACACGATCAGTATACGCAGCGTTTTGGACGCAGCGTCTTGCTGCTGTGTCCAAAATGCTGCGTAGTACAGTACAAGCATAGTGGATGGGATATGTAGAAATCCCATCCTCACTATGCTTAACCCGCCCGCAGTGATCTGACAGCTGCGGTGCGGGTTGCCGGTTCCCCCTCCGCATGTTTATTTCATGTTGCGGAGTCGGAAGCGGCTTCCATCGGGTGACTGCAGGGAGAAGCCGCCCTGCACCCGCTGCACATGGTGAGTACAGGACGGCTGCGGTCTCCCTGCGGCCACCCGTGGCTTCACTCAGGTCCGGAGGAACCGCGTCCAACATGCAGCTCCTCCCGACCATGAGCACACAGCCTTAGTATGGTCCTTATTACTTTTGCAAGGGCCAACAAGGTGAATGAGAAGGGATTTGTTCATGTAGTAGCAATCCCTTTAAGAACTATAACTCCCCGCATGTACTGTAGATCCTATAGCATGCTTGGAGTTCTAGTTAAGCACAGTATTGTTGTGTTAACTTTACTTTATTAGTGGTTATGTTACACATCCATGTGCACTCACTTTAATGTGTCCTGCTTTGTGGCCAGTCTGCATATAAAGTTCTGATGTGATGTACTGTAAAGAGGGAGGGCCAGGGAGGGGGTCTGAACACTGTGCTGAAATACAATGCTCCAGCCTCTGTCTCCTTGACCTATAGATGCAGGATGTAGATACAGGAGCTGTACACTGGTGTTATGCAGGCTCCAGCCCTGCTCTAATAGACTGAAGCTCCTGAGCTGCAGACCTGACCGACCTTCCTGGATTTCTGCACAGGGCAGGGCTCAGCAGGAGGACACATTACAGAGAGCAGAGGGAGTGAGGCACCACACTGTGACAAGGTACCTGTGATAAGGTACCTGTGATAAGGTGCCTGTGATAAGGTGCCTGTGATAAGGTGCCGATCTGCTCTACCCCTGTCTCCATGGCAGCACAAAGCATAAAGCTCAGTGCTCCTTCACTTGCAGCAGTTGCACCTGCATTCTCACTTTCTCCAGCACACAATATCCCCAGCCACTGCAAGAAGCTGGGGAGAGACCATGTGTGCAGGCTGAGCAGCTTCTCCTGCTCCCCAGGCTCATCTCTCCGCTGTCTTCAGTGCAGAGAGGTGGGTGGAGACTGGGAGCAAGTGAAGTGAATATCTAAGTAGTTAATGAGTCGGGGACACGTGGTGCTCCTGCCGCCCCGGATTCTTCAGCAGGGACCATTCCCTGCCACTTCTGTCCCCACTTCACTGCTGTCTCCCCCTCCCCAGCAACTGAGGATGCTAGAATGTTATATTCCTTTTATAAGACGCAGCCCCACTTTCCTCCAAAACTTGGAGGAAAAAAAGTCTTGTAAAAGGAAAAATACGGTACTTAGAATGTTTTCTTTTTATTGAAAAACCTGTAAAAATTAGAAAATAAAAAATAGCCGAATAAGAAACTGGCAAATAAGAAACCAACTTCAGCATCGTCTAGCATGTCCACTCTGGACAATTCTGTTGCGAGGAGCAGGAATGACCGAATCCAACTGTGAAGTTCAAGGTTCGTATCAAACCATAGTGTCTGATACTGAACATCGACGAGACATACTAAAAGGATGAAGAAAAGGAATAAATAAAAAGAATGAATATCAGAACTTATTAGACTATTATTATAGAGACTAGAAATAGGCCCGATGCTATTGCATCGGGAGGGCAGTCTCTGTGCCAGTGTCCCCTTGTGCGCTCTCTCCTGTCTGTGCTGTCTCTTCCCTGCACGCTCTGTCTTACTTGTACCTTTCTCCCCGCTCTGTGTGCTCTCAGCCCCAATATGCGCTGTCTCTTCCCATGACTCTGCCTCCCCCTGTACCTCTGCCTCCCCTGTGTCCCTCCCTCCCGTTCCTTCTGCCTCCCTTGTGCTTTCTGCGTCCCATGTGCCTTTTCCCTTCCCTGTGCCTTCTGCCTCCCGTGTGCCTGCATCCCATCACTGAGCCACCATACAATGCTCACCACTAAGCCACCATACAGTGCTGACTACTGAGCCACTGTACCGTGCTAACCACTGAGCCACCGCACAGTTCTAACCATTGAACCACCGCACAGTTCTAACCACTGAACCACCGCACAGTTATAACCACTGAACCACCGCACAGTTCTAACCACTGGGCCACCATATACAGTGCTAACCACTGGGCCACCATATACAGTGTTAACCACTGAGCCACCATAAATTGATAACCACTGAGCTACAGTAGAGTGCAGACCACTGAGCCACCATACAGTGCAAACCACTGAGCCACCATACAATGCAAACCACGGAGCCACTATACAGTGCTAACCACGGAGCCACTATACAGTTCTAACCACTGAACCACCACACAGTTCTAACCACTGAGCCACCATATACTGTGCTAACCACTGAGCCACCATATACAGTGCTAAACACTGAGCCACCATATACAGTGCTAACCACTGAGCCACCATATACTGTGCTAACCACTGAGCCACCATATACTGTGCTAACCACTGAGCCACCATATACTGTGCTAACCACTGAGCCACCATATACAATGCTAACCACTGAGCCACCATACAGTGCTAACCACTGAGTCACTATACAGTGCTAACCACTGAGTCACTATACAGTGCTAACCACTGAGTCACTATACAGAGCTGTCCAGCGCTCGACCTATCAACTGAGCGTTGTTGGCGGGTAGGTTTAAATCTCCCGCCAATTTCGCGCCACTCAGCTGATTGGTCGCGTGCTGCTCAGTGGTTAGCACTGTATATGGTGGCTCAGTGGTTAGCACTGTATAGTGGCTCAGTGGTTAGCACTGTATAGTGGCTCAGTGGTTAGCACTGTCTACTGTGCCTCAGTGGTTAGCACTGTCTACTGTGGCTCACTGGTTAGCACTGTATACGGTGGCTCAGTGGGTAGCACTGTATACGGTGGCTCAGTGGGTAGCACTGTATACGGTGGCTCAGTGGTTAGCACAGTATATGGTGGATCAGTGGTTAGCTCTGTATAGGGTGGATCAGTGGTTAGCTCTGTATAGGGTGGATCAGTGGTTAGCACTGTATGGTGGCTCAGTGGTTAGCACTATATGGTGACTCAGTGGTTAGCATTGTATACGGTGGCTGAGTGGTTAGCGGTGTATATGGTGGCTCAGTGGTTAGCACTCTATGGTGGCTCAGTGGTTAGTACTGTATATGGTGGCTCAGTAGTTAGCACTGTATACGATGGCTCAGTGGTTAGCATTGTATACGGTGGTTCAATGGTTAGCACTGTATATAGTGGCTCAGTGATTAGCACTGTATGGTGGCGGGGGATTTGAATCCCACGCTGCTCATTGGCTGCTGGCTGAGTTATTGAACGGCACGGGATTCAAATCCCCCGCCAAGCCACGTGCCGCTTTGCTGATTGGTCGCTGCCAATCGCGGCGACCAATCAGCGAAGCTAGATTTAAATCAAGCGCCAACAGCGTTGAATGGTTGCCGCGGTCGATGATGACCAGTTAGCGCTGTTGACACTTGATTGTCAGAGCGGCCTCTGGCTTTGGCAGGGATTTGAATCCTGCACCGCTCAGCCAATCAGCATCGCGGGATTTTAATCCCCCGCCAAAGCCAGAGGCCGCTATGACAACATGCGACAACAGCACTGATTGGTCACCGCCGACCGTGGCTACCATTTAGCACTGTTGGTGCATGATTTAAATCCAGCTTCACTAATGGTCGCTGCGGTTGGCGGCGAACAATCAACGAAGCGGCGCACGGCTTGGTGGGGGATTTGAATGCTGCGCCACTCAGCCAAAGCCGGCGGCACTGCTGATTGTCTGAGCTGCCGCCGCCTTTGGCGGGAGTTTGGATCCCCGGCCAAGCCGCAGGCTGCTTCACTGATTGGTCGCCGCCCGCCGCGACGACCAATCAGCGAAGCGGGATTTAAATCACGCACCAACAGCGCTGATTTGTCGCCACGGTCAGCGGTGGTCAAGTCAGTCAGCGCTGTTGGCGCGTGATTTAAATCACGCTTCGCTGATTGGTTGCCGTGCTCAGCGATGATCAATCAGCGAAGCTGCGTGCAGCTTGGCGGGAGTTTTGAATCCTGACAGCCATGTCGTAATACCCATAACTTGGGTGTTCCACTATGGCGGACGGGGTACTTCCGCTGCGAGATCGTCTGAGAATATCACGTTTCCACTGCTCGGGGGACCAATTCTGGAGGTTTCTACACCACTCTAAACGCTTGGAAACATTTGTCATTGAGAGCATACCCCTGTATGTAGATAATAGGAGACTGAACACATACATATTCCATATAACCAGGTGTATATTATGTAACTTGAGCTTTATAGGTGGGGAATGAACATGAAATATGTGTAGATAACAAAAAAATAAACATATATCACATATATCCAGGTGTATGCTGTTACTTGAGCTCTTTAGGTGGGGAATGAACATGGAATATATGTAGATATAATAGGAGAATGAACACATATCCCATATAGCCAAGTGTACACTGTGTTCCAAATTATTATGCAAATGTTCTTTTTCTCTGATTTTCCTAAATGGTCAGTGCAAATGAGTCAGTGTAATAAAAGTCATCACCTGTTAGCGTATACATCGAATTTTATTGAAGAAACCTCCCAATAACAGTATAATCTTAAAAAAATAAAAAAAAACTCTAAATGCACTGTTCCAGATTATTAGGCACAGAAAGGTTTCTAAACATTTGATATGTTTTAAAGAACTGAAAATGCTCATTTGTTGAATTTGCAGCATTAGGAGGTCACATTCACTGGAATAAAAAGCTATTTAACTCCAAAACATCCTAACAGGCCAAGTTACATGTTAACATAGGCAGGGGCGTAACTACCGGCATAGCAGACGTAGCGGTCGCTTTGAATCCCGGCGCTTGTGGGGGGCCCGGACCCAGCGCCGCTACGTCTGCTATGCCGTACAGCTGCAATACAGCGGCGTAACTACCGCGGTCGGCGGGCCCCGAGCTCCCCGGGGGGCCCTGCTGCCTGTGCCCCCAGCCGTGACCGCTATCCTGGAAGAGGAGCCGGAAGAGGGGCTGCAGGAAGTGATCACTGCGCAGCAGTGCCCGCCCCACCAAAAGCCGGGAGACGGGGAGAGGCAGAGCAGGTAACTGTGCGCTTCCCGCGCTTCCCACCCAGCCGGCAGCACTGTATATGGGCCTGTATATACCACCACCAGGGGCCCTGTATACCACCACCAGGGGCCTGTATATACCACCACCATGGGGCCTGTATATACCACCACCAGGGGCCCTGTATATACCACCACCAGGGGCCCTGTATATACCACCACCAGGGGCCTGTATATACCACCACCAGGGGCCTGTATATACCACCACCAGGGGCCTGTATATACCACCACTAGGGGCCTGTATATACCACCACCAGGGGCCTGTATATACCACCACCAGGGGCCCTGTATATACCACCACCAGGGGCCCTGTATATACCACCACCAGGGGCCCTGTATACCACCACCAGGGGCCCTGTATATACCACCACCATGGGCCCTGTATATACCACCACCAGGGGCCCTGTATATACCACCACCAGGGGCCTGTATATACCACCACCAGGGGCCTGTATATACCACTGGGGCTGCTGTAATACTGCTGGGGCCTGTATATACCACTGGGGAGGCTGCTGTATACCACTGGGGCTGCTGTAATATGGCTGGGGCCTGTATATACCACTGGGGAGGCTGCTGTATACCACTAGGGCTGCTGTATATACTGCTGGGGCCTGTAAGGGGGTGTGTCTTGAAGGGGCATGTCATTGAGGGCGTGTCTTGGAGGGGCGTGTCATTGGGGGGGTGTTCTTGGAGGGGGCCCTGTTCAAAAGTTTGCTATGGGGCCCTGCCAGTTCTAGTTACGCCCCTGAACATAGGGTCCTTTCTTTGATATCACCTTCACAATTCTTGCATCCATTGAACTTGTGAGTTTCTGGAGAGTTTCTGCTTGTATTTCTTTGCATGATGTCAGAATAGCCTCCCAGAGCTGCTATTTTGATGTGAACTGCCTCCCACCCTCATAGATCTTTTTATTGATTATACTCCAAAGGTTCTCTATAGAGTTGAGGTCAGAGGAAGATGGTGGCCACACCATGAGTTTATCTCCTTTTATGCCCACAGCAGCCAATGACACAGAGGTATTCTTTGCAGCACGAGATGGTGCATTGTCATGCATGAAGATGATTTTGCTCCTGAAGGCACGTTTCTGCTTTTTGTACCATGGAAGAAAGTTCTCAGTCAGAAACGCTATATACTTTGCAGAGATCATTTTCACACCTTCAGGAACCTTAAAGGGGCCTACCAGCTGTTTCCTCCGTCTTCTTGCTGACGTCGCAGCCTTGTTGGGACATGGTGGCCATCCAACAACCATCCACTATTCCATCTATATGGACATCCAGGGTTGCTCGGCACTCATCAGTAAACAAAACTGGTTGAAAATTAGTCTTCATGTATGTCTGGGCCCACTGCAACCATTTCTGCTTGTGAGCACTGTCTGGGGTGGCCGAATAGTAGGTTTATGCACCACAGCAAGCCTTTGAAGAATCCTACACCTTGAGGTTCAAGGAACTCCAGAGGCACCAGCAGCTTCAAATATTTGTTTGCTGGTTTGTAAGGCTTTTTTGGCAGCTTAATCCGATGAAACCTTGCTCATTCTGCCTTTATCTGCACGACCACGTCTGTGCTCAGAATCAGCCACAAATCGCTTCACAGTACGATGATCACGCTTACGTTTTCGTGAAATATCTAATGTTTTCATCCCTTGGTCAAGGCAGTGCACTATTTGTTGCTTTTTGGCAGCAGAGAGATCCTTTTTCTTTCCCATGTTACTTGAAAACTGTCGACTGCGTAATCTTGTGGAACACCCAGTTTTTCTTTTATTGAGCTCACCTGCCAAACTAATTATTACAGGTATCTGAGATTGATCTCAGTGATCCAAAGAACTCTGAGGGCCGCTTTACACACACCAACTTCTGTGCCAACTTCTGAACAGATCTCTAGTTGCAGTGAAATTATGGACACATTGCTCCATTTTGTGGCTGTGTACAAAATGGGGCAGTGTGTCCATGATTTCACTGCAACCAGAGATCTGTTCAGAAGTTGGTCACAGAAGTTGGTCTGTGTAAAGCAGCCCTAAGACACAATCCCATCAATGGGTTTCATTAAAAAAAAACAACAACAAAAAAAAAACCCTATGACACTTAAAACCAATTTGCATAATAATTTGTAACAGTGTATATTATGTTCCCTGAGCTTTATAGGTGGGGAATGAACATGAAATATACAGTTGTGGCCAAAAGTATTGACACCCATGCAATTCTGTCAGATAATACTCAGTTTCTTCCTGAAAATGATTGCAATCACAAATTCTTTGGTATTATTATCTTCATTTAATTTGTCTTCAATGAAAAAACACAAAAAGAATTGTCCTAAAGCCAACTTGGATATAATTCCACACCAAACATAAAAAAGGGGGTGGACAAAAGTATTGGCACTGTTAGAAAAATCATGTGATGCTTCTCTAATTTGTGTAATTAACAGCACCTGTAACTTACCTGTGGCACCTAACAGGTGTTGGCAATAACTAAATCACACTTGCAGCCAGTTGACATGGATTAAAGTTGACTCAACCTCTGTCCTTGCGTGTACCACATTGGTCTTCTTTCTTTTCTCTATGCTCAAAGAACTGTCTGAGGACTTGAGAAACCAAGTTGTGAGGAAGCATGAGCAATCTCAAGGCTACAAGTCCATCTCCAAAGACCTGAATGTTCCTGTGTCTACTGTGCACAGTGTCATCAAGACATTTAAAGCCCATGGCACTGTGGCTAACCTCCCTAGATGTGGACGGAAAAGCAAAATTGACGAGAGATTTCAACGCAAGATTGTGCGGATGGTGGATAAAAAACCTCGACTAACATCCAAACAAGTTCAAGCTGCCCTGCAGTCCGAGGGTACAACAGTGTCAACCCGTACTATCCGTCGGTGTCTGAATGAAAAGGGACTGTATGGTAGGATACCCAGGAAGACCCCACTTCTTACCCCGAGACATAAAAAAGCCAGGCTGGAGTTTGCCAAAACTTACCTGAGAAAGCCTAAAACGTTTTGGAAGAATGTTCTCTGGTCAGATGAGACAAAAGTAGAGCTTTTTGGGCAAAGGCATCAACATAGAGTTGACAGGAGAAAAAAAAAAGAGGCATTCAAAGAAAAGAACACGATCCCTACAGTCAAACATGACGGAGATTCCCTGATGTTTTGGGGTTGCTTTGCTGCCTCTGGCACTGGACTGCTTGACCGTGTGCATGGCTTTATGAAGTCTGAAGACTACCAACAAATTTTGCAGCATAATGTAGCGTCCAGTGTGAGAAAGTTGGGTCTCCCTCAGAGGTCATGGGTCTTCCAGCAGGACAATGACCCAAAACACACTTCAAAAAGCACTAGAAATGGTTTGAGAGAAAGCACTGGAGACTTCTAAGGTGGCCAGCAATGAGTCCAGACCTGAATCCCATAGAACACCTGTGGAGAGATCTAAAAATGTCAGTTTGGAGAAGGCACCCTTCAAATATCAGGGTCCTGGAGCAGTTTGCCAAAGAACAATGGTCTAAAATTCCAGCAGAGAGGGGCGTGTCCTGACGCACATCATGCAGGATGCATAAGACCGGAGCTCCGGCATCAGGGACTCTTTAGCAGCGATTTACACGCTCCACAGCCCGCCGCCAGCATTTCACTTACCGGCCCCTGCTGCAGCGCACACCTGGGAAGCTGGAAATGCCCAAACCGGCGCTCGGGAGCTGCGGCCAGCCCTCTAAAGTGTTGGACTTCTCCCCGGGCCCGCAACTTCCCGCTCCAAGATGGCGCCGCCGGCAGAGACACAGGTAGCTCACTCCCCCCACCCCTCCAGCAGCCTGAGGTATGTAGACGATGAGTCTGAAGATAATGCCCCGGTGCTTAAGGGGCTTACTTGACTCCCTCCGACAATCTATGCAGGCAGATATGAGAGGCCTAATTGGAGAGCTGAGGGAGGACATGGCGGCCATGGAGGTGCACACACCGCTTGGAAAGCAAAATGGCTGAGTTCGCCACGGCCCATAATGAGCTGGCAGACAGCTTCCACACACTGGACTGTGATATCAAAGATCTGAGAGCAGCGACTTGGGACTTGGAAGATAAGCTTCGGAGGAATAATCTTAAAGTCAGGGGGATGCCTGAGGTGGAGGGGGAGGGTGACATTAAGGATACTGTCCGTGCATTCCTGTGCTGTGCTGCCGGACTCCCCCTCCGCTTCCTTAATGCTTACCGGCTACCCAGACCACAGTCCATTCATCAAGACCTACCCAGAGACACCCTAGTCTGCTTACCATCTCCTATGCTGAGGGATAGAGTTTTGCAGGCACTGAGACAAAACCCAATTTCCTCGGGATCTTATAAGAACTGGCAGACCTACCCTGACCTATCTCCAGGTACACTGGCTTGCCACAGGGATTTTGCGCCTTACTGCAAGATACTACTCGATAAAGGCATTCAATATTCCTGGGGGTCTCTGGTCAACGTGGCTTTCCGCTACAAAGGCACGCGCCACTCGTTCTCTTCTCCCTCCACACTTAAAGCGGCTCTTAAAGAATGGAACTTTGACCACCTCAACATCCCCCCCATCTAGTCCAAGGCAACCTGATAGCCGTAAGACTTCACCAGGACGACATGACACTGCGGAGTGACCTTTGCGCGGCGTTCTGAGAGTTTCCCTGATGCCGTCCATATTTTTCACAGCCCGATATTTCCGGTCGACAGGGCTGTGATTTTTGAGCAGCAGAGTAACCCTACCATCTGTGGTTGACCCTTCTGCCCCCATCACTGACGCGGGGGTGGCCTGAGGCTCGGAGTAAACTCTTGCCCCCACCCGGTCCCTGATCCCGAATGGGGCTGAGCCGGTTGAATCTGTGTTTATTGTTTGCTGATACCTTCCCTTGTTCTTTTCCCTCCCTCCATGTTTCTAAATTCTCCCCTTTATACCTCCCTCCCTATTTTTAAATTCTCCCCTTTATACCTACCTCTTATTCTGTAATTTCCTCTTTCCCTTTTTTTTTCTTTAGTTGACTGCTTTTGGTCTTAGACCTGTGATACTGTGAGCACTTGTGGTACCTTGCATTCTTTATCAGCGGATCATGAGCCTTACAGCGTTATCTCTCAACGTCAACGGCCTTAATGCCCCATGTAAACGGGCAATCCTGTGGCAATATTTGAAAAACTCACAGAGTGACATTGTGTTTTTGCAGGAGACCCATCTATTGCAAAAGGACCACCCTAGACTTTCTTCTCCTCTTTACCCCACCCAGTTTTTTGCAGGGGAAGGGGGGACTAAGAGGGCTGGGGTGGCAATCCTGATCCACAGATTGGTCTCCTTTGAGCTGATTGAGGTCACTCCAGACCCGAAGGGCAGATTTGTCATACTACCATGTCATACTACTATGCCTATTGAACAACAAACCTTTCACCTTGGGCTCGGTGTACGGCCCCAACACAGGCCAATTGCGGTATCTGAGGTCACTACTGGAGAAAGTAACTTCTCTGGCGCGTGGCAGCAAAATGATTGCGGGGGATTTCAATGTACCAGTTAACATACGCCTAGATTGTTCTATGCCTACTCTGCACAGAACGGAGCTCAACCAGGTAGTCTCCTCCCAGCACCTACACGATGTCTGGCGGTATTACCATTCTGATGAGAGGGATTACACCTTCTTCTCCCATCGTCATGGCTCATATAGCAGACTCGACTACTTCCTGATAGATGATTCTCTGCCGAGGTGCTTAGACGCATCGATGGTCGGACCACGCCCCAATTGCCCTCAGGATATCTGACTCTGCAGCAATACGACCCCCGGCCAGTTGGAAACTTAACGAATACCTTCTTACCTCTGCCAAAAATGTTGAACAGATCTATGGGGACATCAAGAACTGTTTCTTGGAAAATTTGGCGGCCGACGTGTCTCCAGACACGTTGTGGTTCGCCCATAAGGCAGTCCTCAGGGGTCTCCTCATCAAAATGGCTTCCTTTTCTAAGCGCAACAACGATAGGGCCCTGAAAATGGTGCTTTTAAGGCTTAAGTCCCTGGAGGATCAGCACAGGTCCTCACCTTCTGACTTGGCACTTTCTGACTTGTTACAAACCAGGAGGGAGCTCCGTTCATTGCTCCTGGCCAGAGCTGAGCTTCAGCTCAAGAAGACCAAGGCAAAATACTACGGTATGGGGGACAGGGCAGGAGGCATGCTTGCACGGAGGATAAAACAAAAAGAGAGAGGTTCAGGCCAAAATCCCCTTTTTACGTAAGGGAGACGGCATGACCGTGCGCAACCCTCTGGATATAGCTGGGGAATTCAAATCCTACTACAGCTCCTTCTATAATCTTAAAGACTCAGGCGCTACTCCCCAGCCCTCAGCCGAGGCTATCCTTTCCTTCCTTGACATGGCAATACTACCAGGGGTCTCAGAGGCCCAGCTTGCAATGTTGAACGACCCCTTTACAGAGATTGATGTCCTGAGAGCTATCTACACAGCTAAAAAACGTTCATCCCCGGGCCCAGACGGGTTCTCCTACCAGTATTACGCATGTTTCTCTCATCTACTCTCCAAACCCTTTCTAAGCCTCTTTAACTTCTGGCGGGATAGGGGCATGATTAAAAGAGAGGGTCTTGAGGCAGTCATAGCAACCCTCCCTAAGCCTGGCAAAGCTGCTGATACCCCTGGTAACTTTCGTCCAATTGCTCTTCTCAATTGTGATGTCAAAATTTTTGCCAAGCTCCTAGCCACTCGCCTCATGAAGGCGATCCCTTCGCTGGTAGGCCTGGACCAGGTGGGATTTATCCCAGGCCAGCGACGGAACTAGGCGGCTGGTAGACTTGCTGGAGCTCATGGAGAGGGGAAAAACTCCAGTGCTCTTGTCCTTGGATGCGGAAAAGGCCTTTGATAGAGTGTACTGGGGGTATCTAGAGGCGATCCTCCAGACATTTGGTATCTTGGGGGGCTTTCAAAAGTCCATCATGGCCCTATACTCCTCCCCCTGCGCTTCGGTGAGGGATTCAGGTTTTCTTTCGCCTTCCTTTGACATCACAAATGGGACCCGGCAAGGGTGCCCACTTTCGCCTCTCATCTTCGCCCTGGTGATGGAGCCACTGGCAGCGGTAGTGAGGGGGGACCCTGATATCAGGGGAATTTTGGTGGGCCCTGTGGAACACAAGGTTGGTCTCTATGTGGACGATGTGGTGTTCATCTGTTCGCATGTGTCATCAACGTTGCCTATGGTTGTGGAGGTGTTGGAGGAGTTCTCCAGAGCTTCCTTTTACAAATTTAATATGACTAAGTCCACCCTTTACCCACTGAACATGACCCCGAAAGATCAGGACCAGATCAGAAATCAATATTCCTTTGCTTGGGCGATGGAGGGCTTTACCTACCTCGGTATTCAAATTACTAACGTAAGCAGGCTGGTCCGACATAATTGCGACTTACTGCATGCGGAGATCCGGAGGGGGCTTGATGGTCACTCTGGCCTCCACTTATCGTGGATGGCCAGAATCCAAGTTATCAAGATGACCTAGCTGCCCAAGATTATATACATGCTGAGGTGTCTCCCTCTCCATTTCCTGAGCAAATATCTGCGTATGTTCCTGACTTTGTTTGGCCGTTTCATATGGAGGGGCAGACCACACAGAATTGCCACAAATATTCTCACACTGCATTACTCGGATGGGGGTCTGGGGGATCCCTGATGTCCGAACATATTACAAGGCATTGATCCTAGAGTTTGCTAGAAAGTGGTGGGTTGAGACCCCAACGGCACTGTGGATCCAAATTGAGTCCTTTTTTGCTCCGAGGCGGTCTACTAGACATCTACTTGAGATGCAACTACTTAACTTACCAATACATTCTGAGCTCCTTTCCACAATGAGGACCCTCCTGGGGGTTTGGACCCAGGTGACCCACAGCTTGCTGCCTTCTCTCTACCGATATATTTCAATCTCTGCTGTCGAGAGCTCGGTGGATGGCCTCTCACTACATTTCTGGAAAGCGGCTGGCATGCGACTCTTGGATCAGATACTAGATGAATCCGGCCTGATGACATTTGAAAGTATAACCAGCACGTTTGGTGTCTTCCATAGAGACTTTTACAGGTACCTCCAGGTGCGGCATTTTCTGGCCACTGTCTCCCTGCCCGAGCAGAAACCTGAGCATTACGACTCCTCGATACAATCATTCTTCAAATCAGACTGTGCCAACTCTAGGGTGGCATCTTTACTGTACAGGGCCCTTTTGAATCAGAGAGCTCAGGCCAAACTGCCGTTTATGACCAGGTGGAAAGGGGGGTCTGGCGTTTGAAGCTCCCCTGGAGGCATAAAAAAAATTCAGCTACGCACGCCACCCGTTTCTCGTCATGCATAAATCATCTAGAGCAGACAAAAAAACTCCAGCTGCACTAGTACCTCACCCCTGCACGGATTGCCAAATTCGGCCGGAGTGGTCAACGGCCTCTTCCCCCCCTCGGTGCTGGAGAGGTTGCATTGGTATTGGCACGGTGCCACACATTTGGTGGACTTGCCCAAAGATCGGGGGCTTTTGGAAGATGGGTGAGGCCTTGCTCTCCTCCCTAATGGGTATCCCCTTCCCTCTTGAGGCTCCCCTGGCGCTCCTGGGTCTTGGCATGGACTCTCTTCCCTACACATTACGCCCCACAGTGACAAATGTCCTAATAGCAGCAAGAATGTGCTTGGCATCTGCCTGGAAGTCCTCTGAGGTTCCCCTCTCAAACTGATCTTGTGAACCATGTGAACACACATTTTCAACATGAACTGTTTTTGGCTCATGATCTGCCTCGACGAAATAAGATTCTCACGTGGTGGGACCCCTGGATGCATTCACCTCTTAACTCAATATCTGTACCTCCATGATGATTATAACTGCTCATACCTTGCCTGATTGGGCCCATCGCTCCTAAGCTGAACTTGATGGTATATTGACTTTATGGTATTGCAGCTGGAACCTACCAGAGCCCCTTCAGCCCCTCCCCTCTCTACTCCCCCCCCACCTTTAGTCTCCTAACCTCTGTTTCTCCCCCCCCCTCATCCATCCTCATACCCTCCCTACCCCTCTTTTTAATTCAACTCCCCATGTTTACCTTGGCAGTGTTATGCAACTGATTTCTGCAATTTTGAATCTTGTTTTTGGGCATTTGCCGCCTGTGTTGTTTTATATTGAAAAACTTCAAAACTAATAAAAACATATTGGTTTAAAATTTCAGCAGAGTATTGTAAGAAACTCATTTAGGGTACCTTTACACGCCGCTACAACAAAATGGAAACAACCGGGTTGATGAGACAAATGGAGCTGACCAGTCACACTACACAGTTGCTCTAGCGTCATGTATTAGTCAGCCTCCTGCGCTGGCTGGCCAATCATGATGCTATTGCATTGTCCAATCATCGTACGAGCATCTCGTAATCCACAACTCTGGCACGCCTATGTGTTGTCCCTGCTGCACCAGGTCCTCCCATATTACCTTCTGTTACGGCATGTAAATGAGGTAAGGTGCTCTACAGAAGGTAACTTTAGGCACCCGGCGCTGCATCCAGAGATAGATTCAACCTTCTGTAAAGCACCTTATAGCGGCGTGTAAAGGCGGTGCGGGTACCGTTTGTAACCATTGGTGCGTGCTCGTGCACGTGAAGCACCCGGTTGTTTCCACCATGCTGTAGCAGCGTGTAAAGGTACCCTAATGGTTACTGGGAGCGGTTGATCGCAGTTATTTTTGGCTAAAGGTTGTGCAACCAAGTATTAGGCTGAGGGTGCCAATACTTTTGTCTGGCCCATTTTTGGAGTTTTGTGTGAAATGATCAATGTTTTGCTTTTTGCTTCATTCTCTTTTGTGTTAAATGAAGATAATAATACCAAAGAATTTGTGATTGCAATCATTTTCAGGAAGAAACTGAGTATTACCTGACAGAATTGCAGGGGTGTCGATACTTTTGGCCACAACTGTATGTAGATTACAGGGGAATGAACACATATTCCATTTGACCAGGTGTATATTATATTCCCTGAGATTTATAGTTGGGGAATGAACATGAAATATTTGTGGATTACAGGGGAATGAACACATATCCCATATCCCATATAACCTGGTGTGTGTTATATTACCTGAGCTTTATAGGTGGGGAATGAACATGGACTATATGTAGATAATGGAAGAATGAATACACATTCCATGTAACCAGGTAAATATTATGTTCCCTGACCTCTATGATGGGGAATGAAGGTGGAATATCTGTAGATTACAGGGGAATGAACACATATCCCATATAATAAGGTGTACATTATGTTCCCTGAGTTTTATAGGTGGGGAATGAACATGGAA
Source organism: Allobates femoralis (assembly GCA_033576535.1). Lineage (NCBI taxonomy): Eukaryota > Metazoa > Chordata > Amphibia > Anura > Aromobatidae > Allobates > Allobates femoralis. The sequence continues at coordinate 465,987,515 of JARQOC010000004.1, forward strand.
TATGTAGATAATAGAAGAATAAATACACATTCCATATAAACAGGTGTATATTGTTTTCCCTGACCTCTATAGATGGGGAATGAAGGTGGAATATCTGTATATTACAAGGGAAGGAACACATATCCCATATAACCAGGTGTATATTATGTTCCCTGAGCTTTATAGATGGAGAATGAACATGGAAAATGTAGATAATAGAAGAATAAATACACATTCCATATAACCAGGTGTATATTGTATTCCCTGACCTGTATAAATAGGAATGAATGTGGAATATATGTGGATTACAGGGGAATGAACAAATGTCTCATATAACAAGGTGTATATTATGTTTTCTGAGCTTTATAGATGGGGAATGAACCTGGAATATATGTAAATAAAAGGAGAAAGAACACATATCCCATACAACCAGGTGTGTATTATGTTCCTTGAGCTTTATATGTGGGGAATGAACATGAAATATAATTACAGGGGAATGAACACATATCCCATATAAACAGGTGTATATTATACAGTATTCCCTGAGCTTTAAATGTGGGGAATGTACATAAAATATATATAGATAATAGGACAATGACCACATATCCCATATAACCAGGTGTATAGTATGTTACCTGAGCTTTATAGGTGGGGAATGAACATGAAATATCTGTATGTTACAGGGGAATGAACACATATCCCATATAACCAGATATATATTATGTTACCTGAGCTTTATAGGTGGGGAATGAACATGGACTATATGTAGATAATAGGAGAATGAATACACATTCCATATAAACAGGTGTATATTCTGTTCCCAGACCTCTATAGATAGGGAATGAACATGAAATATATGTAGATAGCAGGAAAATGAACATATAACACATATCACATATAACCAGGTGTACACTATGTTACTTGAGCTCTATAGGTGCGGAATGAACATGAAATATATGTAGACCAGATTAATGCCCGATGCTATCGCATCAGGAGGATGGTGATGTCATGTTGAGGATGTTTTGTGTGACAGTAAGAGCAGCACACCTTGAGATGAAGATGTGGTGAACAGCCATTCCGCCCATCTCTTTAGCTGTTCACAAAAACCCGTCCCTGTTGTAAAAGAAAATAATATTTCTCAGCAGCTAAGCTGCTGGACCTTTTTTTTTTAAATCAGATAAGTTTTTATTAAAATATCATATATATATTACATTTTAACACAGAATTATTGCATGTCTTAAGTTATCATACAAATTATCCCAACACCCCCCTCCCTCCCAAACCCTCCTTCAGACAGTTCGTCCATCATATAGTATCCCCAGTATGTTTAGACGGGTCTCCACACATATCATGTAGTATAGTTACAATCCACAAGTTACATTTCCAAGATATCACTTTGTTCCTCCACTGTTCCTTATTCACAATTCAACCAAGGTGACCATATCTTTTCATACGTTTTATGTGACCCTCTCTTTTCATAAACCTTCCTTTCCAGTTGTACTATATAGTTGGCCTGATGACAAAATTCAGTTCTCGATGGCGGCTCCTCACTAGTCCATTTCCTCGCTATAAGTTTCCTTGCAATATATAGTAGTCTAGCTATAGCGATTTTAAATTCGTTGTTTACCGCTACCTCCTCCACATATCCCAAAAGACATACTACCGGCTCACGGGGAATGGTACAGTCATACGCCCTCTCAATCCTGGAAAGTGTCCCATTCCAGAATGCCCCTAATCCGGAGCAGTCCCACATCATGTGGAAGATGCCAGCACCATCAGTCCTGCATCTCGGACACTCAGAGTCTGCCCTGAGGCCAATCCTGTGTAACAGCTCCGGAGAACGGTACAGTCTATGGATTACGTATAGATGAGACATCCTAGCAGGTTCGCTGAGCGACAGTCTCAGTACATACTCCAAAATGCACTCCCACACATCCCCTTCAATGTGCCCAATCTCTTCCTCCCATTTAGCTTTAGATTTCATTGGGTAGTTCAGCAGAAACGTGTGTAGTAAATCTTTATAGGTTCCCGAGATTATCCCTCTAGTGAGGCCTTCTCCACAGACATACTCCAATACTAGATCTTGATCCACCGTCAAGTTCCCCTTAGTACTTTGTACCCTAATAGCATGTTTCAACTGCAGGTAGTGGAGCCATTCAGATCCTGGTAAGGAAAATTCAGACTGTAGTGTAGCAAAAGGTTTCAATGTCTCACCATCCAATATCTGATACATTAGAGTTATACCCTTCAGTTCCCATTCCTTTATGGTACCTATTTTTTGAATTTCCTCCAATTTACCATTACTCCAGATGGGCGTAAATCTAGTTAGACCATGAAGTCCTCTATTCTTTTTCAATGCACCCCACACTTTATCCACAAGATCCAGCGTAGGGAGCTTTCTACCCAGTTGTCCAATCTGTCCTCCTTCCAATCCCTGCAGTATTGGAGTCCCTGCCATACAATGTTCTATTATACTTCTAGCTGGTCCTTGTGTCTCAGGTCCAGACCATCCTCTAAGGTGTTGACTCTGAGCTGCAAGGTAATTCGGTAATGCCAGCCCCCCTCCATCTTTCGGCCTCTGCAGTGTCTCTAAACTCATTCTGGGTTGTTTCTTACCCCACACCAGTCTCCTAAACAGGGAATTTATTTCTTTGAATCTAGTTTTGGGTATCCAAACTGGAGCATTATGCAGAATATATAGGAGTTTAGGCATCACTATCATTTTTAATAAGTTAATGCGGCCCACCACTGATAAATGTAGCTTAGACCACGCATCAACCTTTACTTTCAGTGTTTCAAGTAGTGGTTGCAAATTAAGGCGCAGATAGTCCGTAACTGGCAGCGATACCTCCACTCCCAGATACTTGAAACCATCCCGTCGCTGCAATGCAGTCTCCATACTACCCTCCACTTCCTCCTCTCCTCCGTTTACTTTAAATAGTACGGATTTAGCCCAGTTAATCCTAAGCCCCGATATATTACCAAAACTATCAATTAATTGCATGGCATGGCTCAATGACTCCGATGGTTTGTCCAGGAACAACAGCACGTCATCTGCGTATAAGGCAATTTTTTCTTCCGTCTCCCCATATTTGAATCCATGAACATCTTTTGATTTTCTAATGGCAGATGCCAAAGGTTCAATTGCAATCGCAAAGAGAAGCGGTGACAGTGGGCACCCTTGTCTAGTTCCCCTATAGAGCTGGAATGTCGGGGAAACCGCCCCATTAACTCTGAGTCTCGCTGTTGGTTGGGAATAGAGCAGTTGTATCCAGGAGATGAATTGTGGCCCAAACCCCATCCTTCCCAGCACTTTCCAGAGATATCCCTACTCTATGCTATCGAATGCCTTTTGGGCATCCAATGAGGCAATCAATCTATCGTGGGTATGGTCAAAGGGCATTTGTAAATTAAGAAACAGTCTTCTGATGTTAGTTGCCGTCGATCTATTAGGCATAAAGCCCGACTGGTCTGAATGTATCAGTCTAGATATGACACTGGACAGTCTATTAGACAATACTTTGGCTAGGATCTTAACGTCTGCTGTTAATAAGGAGATAGGTTTGTATGAGCCAGGATTTCTAGTTTCCTTACCCTCTTTTGGGATTACAACTATCACCGCTTCCCTCATTGACGCAGGTAGGAGAGACTGTCGTTTGGCTTCTTCAAACACTCTCAACAGCTCAGGGAGCAAAAATTCCTCTAGGTGTTTGTAAATCTCCACTGGAATACCGTCTGATCCAGGGGCCTTATCATTCGCCATGCCATGCAATGCCCTCTCTAGTTCCTCGATCACAATGGGCTTCTCCAAGTCTGCTCTTTCCTCCATAGTCAGCTTTCCAAGATCCCCCAGTTCAAAAAACCCAGCTATATCCTCCTCTATTGGTGGTCCCTGCGAGGAGTATAAATGTTTATAAAAGTCTGTAAAGACTTCCAGGATTTCCTCTATGGCTGTTACTGTGACCCCTTTACTGGTTATCATTTCCCGTATATAAGTGTTCCCCCTCTGAGCAGCAGCAATCACAGATAGTAGATGACCCACTTTCTCTCCTTCAGCGTAGAACTCCACTTTCTGGAACGCCTGTCTCCTCGTCATCTTTTCTAACATTATTTTGTTAAGGGTATTTTGAGCCTTCAGGAGTTCCCTCCTATTATCTGGTGTACCACTCACAGTGACTTCCTCTTCTGCCCTACGTAATGCTTCCATGCCCTCCACTTCCTTCTGTTTTGATGCAGTCTTTTGTCTACATACATCTCTAAATAGTATCCCTCTAAGGAATGCCTTCATAGCGTCCCACATATTTAGCAGGTCAGTGCTCCCTTCATTCAGAGTGAAAAATTCCACCACCTCCTTTGACGTATTTTGCAAGTCAATGTGTTGCAACCATACCGGGTGTATCTTCCAACCCTCCCTGTTCGCCCCTGACTGATTTCCACATCTGATGGAGACAAGAACAGGGCTATGATCTGATAGCACTCTCGGAAGGTAATCCACTTCATCTACCATTGAATCCATCAAATCGGAAGCCAACGCTATATCAATACGAGACAATGTACCATGCGTGGCAGAATAACAAGAATAACATCTTTTCCCTTCATTTCTCACTCTCCATATATCCACCAATCCAATCTCTCGCACCAAGGTGCCAAATGAGGTAGTATTGTCCTCCTTTCTCACGTTCGGCTGTTTATTTCTGTCCCAGAACCCATCAATCACATTGTTAAAATCCCCAATCATCAGCAGCGGTACATTTCCCCCTCGCACTGTAAACTCCCGCATTATTCTAATCTTGGAACAAGAATATGGGGGGGGAATATACATTGCAGCTATACACATGGGATGACCATAAAAAAGTCCACGTATCGCCACTCCCTGCCCATCTGGGTCTATGCAAACCTCCTCTTCCTTAAAATGAATAGAGTTATGTATCAGTATGGACACTCCTCTTGCATAGTTAGAGAAAGTAGAGTGGTATGTCTTTTGAATCCATTTTCTATCAAGTACATGGGAGGTGTCTTTCATTAGATGTGTCTCCAGCAGACACATTACCATGGGACCTCTTTCCTGCATATGCCTGAGGACTGCTGCTCTTTTGGTTCTGTCCGCCAAACCCCTCACATTCCAACTGATTACTTTAAGTCTACTCCCCATACTGTGGATGGTATAACCAATACTGATCTCCGTCTAATATCCCTCCGCTGACTGTCTGAAGTGCTCTACTCCTCCCATCTCCCCCCTCCCTTACCCCTCCCTGTCCCTTCATAACCTTAAAACTCTTAACAAGAGTCGAGGATTCCCAACCTAGTCCCTCACTCTCAAGCGCATCTGAGAACGCGCAGTCTCCTCCACTCTCGGTGTCAACCGTACTTACACCTCTGTTTGCAGTCTCCCTCAACCTCCCCCGCCAAGGCTATCCTTGTATCCCACCTTCAACCCAGCAAATCTAGAAAAAATTAACCAATCTAGTATCATATCACATGGGTTAAAGTATTGGGAACCATATAACTATGTCACCGCTTCTGTGACTTTAGTACAAAAGATAACAAAAAAACCTTTGTAGTATTGTTCCACCCGCATTTAAACCGAAAAAAAAAAGAAGATTAACAAGGTACACATATGCAGTACGGGTGTCTCTGTAGTCGTTTCAGCCGACCTGTTAGCAAAAAAATGATAAAAAAGATGAAAAAGATGAAAAAAGAGAGAACAGTGTCTCGAATATTACCATCCTCAAGTTTTGTCCTGTAGATTCTTCATATTGATCTCAATCCACTGCATGGCATCTTCAGGGTCCAGGAAAAAATGCACTTTGTCTGCCGCAGCTACTCGTAACTTGGCAGGGAACAGCATCGCATATTTCACTCCCAGCTCTCTCAAGCGCTTTTTCACTCCAATAAATTGCATACGCTGCCTCTGGACCGTAACTGAATAGTCTGGGTATATACCAATCCTGTGACCATTAATAGTTATCTCTTCACTTTCCCTCGCTTTCTGCAAGATGATATCTCTGTCTTTATAGTGCAGAAGTTTTGCAAGCATCATGCGGGGTCCTTTTCCAGGTGGCTGTGGTTGTGTCGGGACCCTATGTGCTCTCTCCACTGCAAAGAACTTTGTCAGAACTTCCTTCCCGAATTGCTCTCCCAGCCACTTTTCCATAAATGCAGTTGGATCTCTTCCCTCTGTCTTCTCTGGCATTCCAACAATTCTGACATTGTTCCTGCGAGAACGATTTTCCAAATCGTCGTTTTTAGCCTCAATAATAGACAATCTCTGCATGAATTTCTTTTCAGATCTTTGCAGCCCCAGTATCTGGTCTTCTGCTGTTCCCACTCTCACTTCCACCTCTCCAATTCTGACATTAGTTTTGGACATGTCCTTTTTAATATTAGTCACTTCAGACTGGACACCCAGGACTTGTTGGGTTAATGTAGTGAGAGCTTGTTTGCAGAAAGATACTACTGTATAGACATCCTTCAGTGTGGGCTCCTCATTACATTCCATTGCACCAGCTATCTCACTTCTTCCTCCAGTCCCACCACTGCCTCCATTCTGAGCCTGCTTCTGCCCTTCCCGGTTTTCTGATGTGTCCACATCTCCCTCCTCATCCTCCACCTCCTCACCTCCATCTGATTTGTGAGCCGGGTCTTCTCCTGTCTGCCTGGCAAAGCATGCCAGCTTAGCAGCCGCGTCCATGCGTCGCTGACATTCAGCGTTTGCTTTATCCGCCTCCTCTCTCCTGTCGGCGCCATCTTGGGAGGAGAGGCCGTCTCCCCCTCCCAGATCTTTCTGTCGTTTGCGGGGCATCTGAGTTGTAATAAAGCCCGCCGCTGCACTCCGGCTCCTCTGCTCTCTCTCCCTCACCGTCTGGTCGGCTGAAACCGGCGGTAATGTTAGCGGTTGAGCAGGATTAGTCTGGGCCTCGGCGGGAGAGCTCAGAAACGCGGCCGCTCACATCTCCTGCTAGGCTCCGCCCCCCAAGCTGCTGGACCTTAACATCCGGGTTCATATCACCAAATAAAAGTATTTGGATGATGCACATCTCCTCCCTTATACTAAACTAGATGGTGGCCCGATTCTAACGCATCGGGTACTCTAGAATATGTATGTAGTTGACATGCTCTGACTGACAGAACTTGTTCAGTCAACGTGAGTGAAATATATATATATTATATATATATATAGCAGCGCTATGGTATATGGTGGTACATTACATTACATGTATAGCAGCGCTGTGGTTTATGGCGGTACATTACATTACATGTATAGCAGCGCTATGGTTTATGGCGGTACATTTCATTACATGTATAGCAGCGCTATGGTTTATGGCGGTACATTACAGTACATGTATAGCAGCGCTATGGTATATGGAGGTACATTACATGTATAACAGCGCTATGGTTTATGGCGGTACATTGCATTACATGTATAGCAGCGCTATAGTATATGGCGGTACATTACAGTACATGTATAGCAGCACTATAGTATATGGCAGTACATTACAGTACATGTATAGCAGCGGTATGGTATATGACGGTACATTAAATTACATGTATAGCAGTGCTATGGTTTATGGCGGTACATTACATGTATAGCAGCGCTATGGTATATAGCGATACATTACAGTACATGTATAGCAGCGCTATGGTATATGGCAGTACATTACAGTACATGTATAGTAGCACTATACTATATGGCGGTACATTACATCACATGTATAGCAGTACTATGGTATATGGCGGTACATTACAGTAAATGTATAGCAGCTGTGAGGTAGCGAGCCAGGGAACTCGCTTGCTGCGTAATGACGCCAACACATGTGTACAATTTTTCACGTAACTACCCGTTTATTTCTCAACAGCATCAATAACCGGGTTAGTACATTTAACATATACACGTCACATAATACATTGATATTACATATAACATTGCACATATACCATTATTGTAACCCGGGACCGGTAACCACCTCTCTCCCCATTGGAGCTCTAACACTTGCTCCCGTGGTAGCTACGGCCTCCGGCCTATATACACTTTACACATAAATACATAAGTTACATTTCGACGATGACCCCTCCGGGTTCATAACAGGGATGTGGGTCCCAATGGCGGTACCTGCCGCCTGGCTTTAGTCACCCAGCCTGATGACTCCATATATATATCCCGCAGTCAGGATTCCTGCCTGACCGGGACCTTACATACCACATGTGATCCATCATACACTATCCATGGACCACATGCATCCACACATCCGCTCACAGCCCATCATAATACATCCATGGACTGTGGCTCCTCCATGGCCCATTACAGGGATTGGCAAACCTTAGTACCCGGGAAACTCATCCGTTACCTACTAGGAGCCCTATTACCCCTGTGTCTGGCACCACAGGCACACCCACACCATTAGAGGCCGTGGTTGAGGGACGGGTACCCTCTGCAGGCAGCAGGGCAAGCCTCCCTCTCGTCCCACAGGGACGGAAATCCTCCAATATCATCCACACTAGCTGGGTCACTCTCTCTCCACATCATTATACATGGCTCTTACATATAGGCCATCGTCTCTCATTCAGGGCAATTACCTAAGCCCTCATAGGCTGGGGTTACACATAGAAATCCGTTTTTGGAAGTCATTTTCATCACCAATCCGTTTTTTATAGGGTGCTTTTTGTGTCTCCTGCACTCCTGTACGTTTTTGGAATTTTCATTAAAAAAACGCATGCGCGAACGCATGCGCAAACGCAAGTGCATGCGTTTGCATGCGTTTGCGCATGCGTTTCCCATAGGGCCCCATGTTAAAAAAAACGCATGAAAACGCATGCGTTTTTTAACTGATGCCAAAAACGCTGTTTACTGCGTTTTTGGCTCAAAAACGGACAGGGCAATGTTTTGAGCTCCAGAGAAAAACGCACAGGGTGTTTATTACACCCAATGCGTTTTTCTGTCAGTTTTTGGACTTAGAAAAAAAAAATGACAAAACTGAAGCCAAAAACTGACTGAGGGCTTATGTGTAACCCCAGCCATACACATATAAATAACACAGGTCCCTCACTGACTTTCTAGTCGGACCTCGGGCGGCTATGCCCGCCTGGCACATTTCACACACCAGGTGCACAGTTCACACAAGCATTTGAGAACTGCTTTCTTACCGGGCACGGATCCGGGTCTCGCTACCCGTATCACAGGTTCCACCAGGCATCCCCACGGGCTCCTTTCCCAGGCGTGTTTCACCCCACGCCCGGACCAGTATCCACCAGCTTCAGCCACGACCCTGGACCTAGGCACCGGCATGGAGCTAGCATGCTCCCATTATTCCATCACACACAGAGCCCTGGACTGGACGGCTCTGCACTTTGGCTGTTCATAGATCACCATCCTCTCAGGCTGATCTCTGGCTGATAATGAATCTCTCAATCACTCAGCTAGCAGGCTCTTATCGTGCCTGCCACACCGACACTGACTCAACCAGCTGGGCTGCTAATCCTCCGGACACACCCACCTGACACATACAACTGGGCTGTCAGCAATCACTCAGTACATTCCTTTTCTCAGGGCTTCCTCGATCTCATGAGCCACTCACTAGTCACATTAAACCTCATTATGTTCAGGATAGGTTCACACAGCGTCATCCACTATCAAACCGGCCAGTGTGAACAGAATCATACCCTGATCCTGCATGTTACGCGCCCCGGCCATGGGGATCATGCCGGCGGTGCCTCACACTCACCTGTCCACCGGCTCGCTCCACCTCCGTCTTCTAGGTCCTACAGGCATTTAGGACCTGTCGTTGCCTGGGAAACCGATCAGCTGATCGGTCACATGACCGCCAACTGCTGGGGGGTAGGATGGAGCAAGGGGGCAGGATGGTGATGGAGGGGGGGGGCTGGATTGTGTCGCGGGCAGGATGGAGCCAGGGGGCAGGATGGAGTCGAGGGGGCAGGATGGAGTCGAGGGGGCAGGATGGAGGCAGGTGGGCAGGATGGAGCAGGGGGTGGGGCAGGATAGAGAAGGAGGGGGGGCAGGATAGAGGAGGAGGGGGGGCAGGATGGAGGCGGAGGGTGGGCAGGATGGAAGCGGAGGGGGGGCAGGATAGAGGCAGAGGGGGGGCAGGATGGAGGCGGAGGGGGGGCAGGATGGAGGTGGAGGCGGGGCAGGATGGTGGCAGAGGGGGGCAGGATGGAGGCAGAGGGGGGCAGGATGGAGGCGGGGGAGCAAGAACAGTGGGGGGCAAGATGGAGGCGGGGGACAGGATGGAGCGAGTGGTGCAGGATGGAGGGAGCAGAGCAGGATGGAGCCAGAGGAGCGGGATGGAGCCATGGGAGCAGGATGGTGGCGGGGGGCAGGATGGTGGCGAGCGGGGCAGGGTGGAGTGAACGGGGCAGGATAAAGCCGGAGGAACAGGATGGAGCCGGAGGTGCAGGATGGTGGCGAGCGGGACATCATGGAGTGAACAGGGCAGGATGGAGCGAACAAGGCAGGATGGTGGCGAGCGGGGCAGGATGGTGGCGAGCGGGGCAGGATAGAGCGAGCGGGGCAGGATAGAGCAAGCATGGCAGGATGGAGCGAGTGGGGCAGGATGGAGCGAGCAGGGCAGAATGGAGCCGGTGGAGCAGGATGGTGGCGGGGGGAGCAGGATGGTGGCGAACGGGGCAGGATGGAGCGAGCGGGGCAGCATGGAGCCGACGGGGCAGGATGGAGCCAGCGGGGCAGGATGGAGCCGGCGACGCAGGATGGTGGGAGCGGGACAGTATGGAGCGAGCGGGGCAGGATGGAGCGAGCGAGGCAAGATGGAGCGAGCAGGGCAGGATGGAGCCAGCGGGGCAGGATGGAGCCGGTGGGGCAGGATGGAGCCGACGGGGCAGGATGGTGGGAACGGGGCAGGATGGTGCGAGCGGGGCAGGATGGTGCGAAGGGGCAGAATGGAGCCGGAGGAGCAGGATGGTGGTGGGGGGCAGGATGGGGGGAGGGCAGGATGTTGGCGAGTGGTGCAGCATGGAGCGAGTAGGGCAGGAAGGAGCAAGTGGGGCAGGATGGTGGTGAGCGGGGCAGGATGGAGCGAGCAGGGCTGGATGGTGGCAAGCGGGGCAGGATGGAGCGAGCGGGCAGGATGGAGCCAGTGGGGCAGGATGGAGCCAGCGGGGCAGAATGGTGGGAGCGGGGCAGGATGGAGTGAGCTGGACAGTATGGAGCGAGCGGGGCAGGATGGAGCGAGCAGGGCAGGATGGTGGCAAGCGGGGCAGGATGGAGCGAGCGGGGCAGGATGGAGCCGGCGGGGCAGGATGGAGCCGACAGGGCAAAATGGTGGGAACGGGGCAGGGCGGAGCGAGCGGGGCAGGATGGAGCCGGAGGAACAGGATGGTGGTGGGGGGCAGGATGGAGGCGGAGGAGGGGGCAGGATGGAGGCAGAGGAGGGGCAGGATGGAGGCAGAGGAGGGGCAGGATGGAGGCAGAGGGGTGGAAGGATGGAGGCAGAGGGGGGTAGGATGGAGGCAGAGGAGGGCAGGATGGAGGCAGAGGGGGGCAGGATAGGGGCGGGGGAGCAAGAACAGCGGTGGGCAGGATGGAGGCGGGGTACAGGATGGAGCGAGTGGTGCAGGATGGAGGGAGCAGAGCAGGATGGAGCCAGAGGAGCAGGATGGAGCCATAGCAGCAGGATGGTAGCGGGGGGGCAGGATGGTGGCGAGCAGGGCAGGATGGAGTGAACGGGGCAGGATGGAGCCGGAGGAGCAGGATGGAGCCGGAGGTGCAGGATGGTGGCGAACGGGGCAGGATGGAGCGAACGGGGCAGGATGGTGGCGAGCGGGGCAGGATGGTGGCGAGCGGGGCAGGATAGAGCGAGCGGGGCAGAATAGAGCGAGCATGGCAGGATGGAGCAAGTGGGGCAGGATGGAGCGAGCAGGGCAGAATGGAGCCGGTGGAGCAGGATGGTGGCAGGGGAGCAGGATGGTGGCGGGGGAGTAGGATGGTGGCGGGGGAGTAGGATGGTGGCGAGCGAGGCAGGATGGAGCGAGCGGGGCAGCATGGAGCCGGCGGGGCAGGATGGAGCCAGCGGGGCAGGATGGAGCTGGCGGGGCAGGATGGTGGGAGCGGGACAGTATGGAGCGAGCGGGGCAGGATAAAGCGAGCGGGGCAGGATGGAGCGAGCGGGGCAAGATGGAGCCGGCGGGGCAGGATGGAGCCGACGGGGCAGGATGGTGGAAACGGGGCAGGATGGAGCGAGCGGGGCAGGATGGTGCGAGCGGGGCAGAATGGAGCCGGAAGAGCAGGATGGTGGTGGGGGGCAGGATGGGGGGAGGGCAGGATGTTGGCGAGCGGGGCAGGATGGAGCGAGCAGGGCAGGATGGAGCAAGCGGGGCAGGAAGGTGGCGAGCTGAGCAGGATGGTGGCGAGCGGGGCAGGATGGAGCGAGCAGGGCAGGATGGTGGCAAGCGGGGCAGGATGGAGCGAGCAGGGCAGGATGGAGCCGGTGGGGCAGGATGGAGCTGGCGGGGCAGGATGGTGGGAGCGGGACAGTATGGAGCGAGCGGGGCAGGATGGAGCGAGCGGGGCAGGATGGAGCCGGCGGGGCAGGATGGAGCCGATGGGGCAGGATGGTGGAAACTGGCAGGATGGAGCGAGCGGGGGCAGGATGGTGCGAGCGGGGCAGAATGGAGCCGGAAGAGCAGGATGGTGGTGGGGGGCAGGATGGGGGGGAGGGCAGGATGTTGGCGAGCGGGGCAGGATGGAGCGAGCAGGGCAGGATGGAGCAAGCGGGGCAGGATGGTGGGCGAGCGGGGCAGGATGAAGCGAGCAGGGCAGGATGGTGCAAGCGGGGCAGGATGGAGCGAGCGGGGCAGGATGGAGCCGGTGGGGCAGGATGGAGCCAGCGGGGCAGAATGGTGGGAGCGGGGCAGGATGGAGCGAGCGGGACAGTATGGAGCGAGCGGGGCAGGATGGAGCCGGCGGGGCAGGATGGAGCCGGCGAGGCAGGATGGAGCCGGTGGGGCAGGATGGAGCCAGAGGAACAGGATGGGGGGAGGTGCAGGATGGTGGCGGAGGGGCAGGAAGGTGGCAGGGGGGCAGGATGGTGGCGGAGGGCAGGATGGAGCCGGCGGGGCAGGATGAAGCAAGCGGGGCAGGATAGAGCTGGCGTGGGGGCAGGATGGATGCGGGGGGCAGGATGGAGCCAGCAGGGGAGCAGGATGGAGCCAGCGGGGGGGCAGGATGGAGCCAGCGGGGGGGCAGGATGGAGCCGGCGGGGGGGCAGGATGGAGCCGGCGAGGGGGGGGCAGGATGGACCCAGCGGGGGGGGGGGCAAGATGGAGCCGGCTGGGGTGGCAGGATGGAGCCGGCAGGGGGGCAGGCTGGAGCAAGCGGGGCAGGATGGTGGCAGGGGGTCAGGATGGTGGCAGGGGGGGCAGGATGGAGCGAGCGGGGCAGGATGGTGTCGGGGGGCAGGATGGTGGCGGGGGGGCAGGATGGTGGCGAGCAGTGCAGGATGGAGCTGGCGAGGCAGGATGGAGTGGGGGGCAGGATGGATGCGGGGGGCAGGATGGAGCAAGCGGGGCAGGATGGTGGCGAGCGGGGCAGGATGAAGCGAGCAGGGCAGGATGGTGGCAAGCGGGGCAGGATGGAGCGAGCGGGGCAGGATGGAGCCGGTGGGGCAGGATGGAGCCAGCGGGGCAGAATGGTGGGAGCGGGGCAGGATGGAGCGAGCGGGACAGTATGGAGCGAGCGGGGCAGGATGGAGCCAGCGGGGCAGGATGGAGCCAGCGGGGCAGGATGGAGTGGGGGGCAGGATGGATGCGGGGGGCAGGATGGAGCAAGCGGGGCAGGATGGTGGCGAGCGGGGCAGGATGAAGCGAGCAGGGCAGGATGGTGGCAAGCGGGGCAGGATGGAGCGAGCGGGGCAGGATGGAGCGGTGGGGCAGGATGGAGCCAGCGGGGCAGAATGGTGGGAGCGGGGCAGGATGGAGCGAGCGGGACAGTATGGAGCGAGCGGGGCAGGATGGAGCCAGCGGGCAGGATGGAGCCGGCGAGGCAGGATGGAGTGGGGGGCAGGATGGATGCGGGGGGCAGGATGGAGCAAGCGGGGCAGGATGGTGGCGAGCGGGGCAGGATGAAGCGAGCAGGGCAGGATGGTGGCAAGCGGGGCAGGATGGAGCGAGCGGGGCAGGATGGAGCCGGTGGGGCAGGATGGAGCCAGCGGGGCAGAATGGTGGGAGCGGGGCAGGATGGAGCGAGCGGGACAGTATGGAGCGAGCGGGGCAGGATGGAGCCAGCGGGGCAGGATGGAGCCGGCGAGGCAGGATGGAGCCGGTGGGGCAGGATGGAGCCAGAGGAACAGGATGGGGGAGGTGCAGGATGGTGGCGGAGGGGCAGGAAGGTGGCAGGGGGGCAGGATGGTGGCGGAGGGCAGGACGGAGCCGGCGGGGCAGGATGAAGCAAGCGGGGCAGGATAGAGCTGGCGTGGGGCAGGATGGATGCGGGGGGCAGGATGGAGCCAGCAGGGGAGCAGGATGGAGCCAGCGGGGGGGCAGGATGGAGCCAGCGGGGGGGCAGGATGGAGCCGGCGGGGGGGCAGGATGGAGCCGGCGAGGGGGGGGCAGGATGGACCCAGCGGGGGGGCAAGATGGAGCCGGCTGGGGTGGCAGGATGGAGCCGGCAGGGGGTGCAGGCTGGAGCAAGCGGGGCAGGATGGTGGCAGGGGGTCAGGATGGTGGCAGGGGGGGCAGGATGGAGCGAGCGGGGCAGGATGGTGTCGGGGGGGCAGGATGGTGGCGGGGGGGCAGGATGGTGGCGAGCAGTGCAGGATGGAGCCGGCGAGGCAGGATGGAGTGGGGGGCAGGATGGATGCGGGGGGCAGGATGGAGCCGGTGGGGGGGCAGGATGCAGCGAGCAGGGCAGGATGGTGCGAGCGGGGCAGAATGGAGCCGGAGGAGCAGGATGGTGGTGGGGGGCAGGATGGGGGGAGGGCAGGATGTTGGCGATCGGAGCAGGATGGAGCAAGCAGGGCAGGATGATGGCGAGCGGGGCAGGATGGAGCGAGCGGGGCAGGATGGAGCCGGTGGGGCAGGATGGAGCCAGCGGGGCAGAATGTTGGGAGCGGGGCAGGATGGAGCGAGTGGGACAGTATGGGACAGTATGGAGCGAGCGGGGCAGGATGGAACCGACGGGGCAGGATGGTGGGAGCGGGGCAGGATGGAGCGAGCGGGGCAGGATGGAGCCGGAGGAACAGGATGGGAGGAGGACAGGATGGTGGTGGAGGGGCAGGATGGTGGCGGGGGGGCAGGATGGTGGCGAGCGGGACAGGATGGAGTGAACGGGGCAGGATAAAGCCGGAGGAGCAGGATGGAGCCGGAGGTGCAGGATGGTGGCGAGCGGGACATGATGGAGCGAACGGGGCAGGATGGAGCGAACGGGGCAGGATGGTGGCAAGCGGGGCAGGATGGTGGTGACCGGGGCAGGATAGAGCGAGCGGGGCAGGATAGAGCGAGCATGGCAGGATGGAGCGAGTGGGGCAGGATGGAGCGAGCAGGGCAGAATGGAGCCGGTTGAGCAGGATGGTGGCGGGGGCAGGAAGGTGGCGGGGGGGCAGGATGGTGGCGAGCGGGGCAGGATGGAGCCGGCGGGGGGGGCAGGATAGAGCTGGCGGGGGGCAGGATGGAGCCGGCGGAGAGGCAGGATGGAGCCGGCGGCGGGGGGCAGGATGGAGCGAGCTGGGCAGGATGGAGCGAGTGGGGCAGGATAGTGGCGAGCGAGGCAGGATGGTGGCGAGCGGGGCAGGATGGAGTGAGTGGGGCAGGATGGAGCGAGCGGGGCAGGATGGAGCCGGTGGAGGAGGATGGTGGTGGGGGGGCAGGATGGTGGCGAGCAGGTCAGGATGGAGCCAGCAGGGCAGAATGGTGGTGGGGGGCACGATGGAGCGAGCGGGGCAGGATGGAGCCGGCGTGGGGGCAGGACCGTGTATCCCGGCGACAGCAGCGCTTACACATCGCTGTCGCCAGGCTGCAAATAGGCGCGAAATTCGAAGTTTGAATTCTCGCGCCTATTTGCATAGTCTGCGCTCATTGGTGCCCAATGAGCGGTCTCTGTCTGTCGCACGATTTCCGTGACAGACAGACAACATTAGACAATTACATAGTAGATATATAGTAGATTCCCTGACCTCAAAGATGGGGAATGAATGTGGAATATATGTGGATTAAAGGGGAATGAACACATATCAAATAAAACCAGGTGTATATTATGTTGCTTGAGTTTTATATGTGGGTAAGGCAGCCGTCACATGCTTCAATTTCTTGAACGATATCGCTTAAGCGATCTGCTTTTCAATTGCTTAAGCGATATCATTTGTGCATCGCTACGTGTAATCAAGCGATTTTACAATGTAAAATCGCTTGATTGTGTGATCGCAGATTTGTGAGCAGGAGCTCAAATCAAGCGATAATCGCTTGATCAATCTGCATCATCGTGGTGTGTGACAACACGATGAACGATCTCCCAGAGGCAGAGCCTATGCTGGGAGATGGTATCTATGGTAAACGTCGGGTTACTAAGCGCCGCGCGGCGCCTAGTAACCCGATGTGTACCATGGTTACCAGCGATCTCGCTGCTCCACATCGCTGGTGAGTCTGCCTGTGTGACAGCTCACCAGCGATGTGAGCGATATTGTTAGCAATCGATCGTGCATGTGATCGCTAACAATATCGCTCACAAGATTGAAGCGTGTGACGGCCGCCTAATGAAGGTGAAATATATGTAGACTAGTTGTGAGCCCGATGCGATTGCATCGGGATTCTAGAATCTGTGTATAGTTTATTTATTAAGAGTTTAAAATAATAATCCAATTGTTCCATGATATCTTTCCATTAACTATATATGTTTGTATGGTGGATATCAACGTGGGTCCGCCGCTTTGTCTGTGCCGATGTCGGTAGCTGGGCGAAGACCGAAGGTCTTCGCCCAGCTACCTTGGGGCTCCTGGCGGGGTTCAGGGGTGAGCAATGGCCGCTGCGCGGGCATTGCTCGCGGTACGGGGTGCAGGGCCGAGCAATGGCCGCTTCGCGGGCATAGCTCGCCGGGGTGTACGTGGGGCTTCTGGCGGGGTTCAGGGCCGAGCAGCGGGCATTGCGGCTGTGAGCAATGGCCGCTTCGCGGGCATTGCTCGGGCTGCTGCAACAACTCACAACGTCCGCTTCGCGGGCATCGCGAGTGAGTCACGTGGGCGCTGTGCCACGGAAGTAGCGGCGTGTGGGACGGAAGTCGCTACGGCAATTATATAATAGATGGAAGACAATGTGTTCTGCATTATATTATATAGAAGGCAATGTGTGGTCCATTATATTATATGGAAGGCAATGTGTGGTCCATTATATTATATGGAAGGCAATGTGTTCTCCATTATATTATATAGAAGGCAATGTGTGGTCCGTTATATTATATGGAAGGGAATGTGTGCCCCATTATATTGTACTAGCTGTGAGCCCGATGCAAATGCATCGGGATTCTAGAACGTGGCAATATTATTTGCATTAATAGCATTATTATTACCATTAATAGCATAATTATTAGCATTAACAGCATTATTATTAGCATTAATAGCATTATTAACAGCAATAATTGTACTAATAATAGTATTGTTATTAGTATTAATAGCATTATTACCATAAATAGCATTAATAATAGCGTTAATAGCATTATTATGAGGAGTAATAGCATTATTAGCATTAATAAAATTATTAATAGCATTAATAGAATTAAAAATAGCATTAATAGCATTATTAATAGGATTAATAGCATGATGATTAGAATTAATAGCATTAATATTAGCATGAATAGCATTAATAGCATTATTAATAACATTAATACCATTATTAATAGCATTAATAGCCTAAATAATAGAATTAATAGCATAAATAATCGCATTAATAGCATGAGTATTAGCATAAAGAGCATTAATAGCAATATTATTAGCATTAATAGAATTTTGAATAGCATAAATAGCATGATTATTAGCCTTAATAGCATTATTAATAGCGTTAATATGATTATTATTAGCATTATTAGCATTAATATTAGCATTAATAGCATAATTATTAGCATTAATAGCATTATTATTAGCATTAATAGCATTATTAATACAATTAATAGCATTAATATTAGCATTAATAGCATTAATAGCATTAATAGTATTATTAATAGCATGAATAACATTATTAATAGCATTAATAGCATTATTAATAGCATTAATAGCATAATTAATAGAATTAATAGCATAACTAATCACATTATTAGCATTACTATTAGCATAAAGAGCATTAATAGCAATATTATTAGCATTAATAGCATTTTGAATAGCACAAATAGCATGATTATTAGCCTTAATAGCATTATTAATAGTGTTAATATGATTATTATTAGCATTATTAGCATTAATATTAGCATTAATAGCATAATTATTAGCATTAATAGCATTATTATTAGCAGTAATAGCATTATTATTAGCATTAATAGCATTATTAATAGCATTAATAGCATTAATAATACAATTAATAGCATTAATATTAGCATTAATAACATTAATAGTATTATTAATAGCATGAATAACATTATTAATAGCATTAATAGCATTATTAATAGCATTAATAGCATAAATAATAGAATTAATAGCATAAATAATTGCATTAATAGCATTACTATTAGCAGAAAGAGCATTAATAGCAATATTATTAGCATTAATAGCATTTTGAATAGCATAAATAGCATGATTATTAGTCTTAATAGCATTATTAATAGCGTTAATATGATTATTATTAGCATAATTAGCATTAATATTAGCATGAATAGCATAATTATTAGCATTAATAGCATTAATAATAGCATTAATAGCAATATTATTTGCATTAATAGCATTATTATTACCATTAATAGCATAATTATTACCATTAATAGCATAATTATTAGCATTAATAGCATAAATATTAGCATTAATAGCATAATTATTAGCATTAATAGCATTAATAATAGCATTAATAGCAATATTATTTGCATTAATAGCATTATTATTACCATTAATAGCATAATTATTACCATTAATAGCATAATTATTAGCATTAATAGAATAATTATTAGCATTAATAGCATTAATAATAGCATTAATAGCATTATTATTAGCATTAATAGCATAATTAGTAGCATTAATAGCATTATTATTAGCAGTAATAGCATTATTATTAGCATTAATAGCATTAATAATAGCATTAATAGCAATATTATTTGCATTAATAGCATTATTATTACCATTAATAGCATAATTATTAGCATTAATAGCATTAATAATAGCATTAATAGCAATATTATATACATTAATAGCATTATTATTACCATTAATAGCATAAATATTAGCATTAATAGCATAATTATTAGCATTAATAGCATTAATAATAGCATTAATAGCAATATTATTTGCATTAATAGCATTATTATTACCATTAATAGCATTAATAATAGCATTAATAGCAATATTATTTGCATTAATAGCATTATTATTAGCATTAATAGCATAATTATTAGCATTAATAGCATTAATAATAGCATTAATAGCAATATTATATGCATTAATAGCATTATTATTGCCATTAATAGCATAAATATTAGCATTAATAGCATAATTATTAGCATTAATAGCATTAATAATAGCATTAATAGCAATATTATTTGCATTAATAGCATTATTATTACCATTAATAGCATTAATAATAGCATTAATAGCAACATTATTTGCATTAATAGCATTATTATTACCATTAATAGCATAATTTTTAGCATTAATAGCATAAATATTAGCATTAATAGCATAATTATTAGCATTAATAGCATTAATAATAGCATTAATAGCATAATTATTAGCATTAATAGCAATATTATTTGCATTAATACCATAATTAGCATTAATAGCATAAGTATTAGCATTAATAGCATTAATAATAGCATTAATAGCAATATTATTTGCATTAATAGCATTATTATTACCATTAATAGCATAATTATTAGCATTAATAGCATAATTATTAGCATTAATAGAATAATTATTAGCATTAATAGCATTATTATTAGCATTAATAGGATAATTATTAGCATTAATAGCATTATTATTAGCAGTAATAGCATTATTATTAGCATAATATTTTTTATTTTATTATTATTTTTTATTTTATTATTTATTATTTATTATTTTTTTTTTATTATTTTAATTATTATTAAATTTATTTATTATTTGTTATTTTAAGTGAGCAGACACAGTTCTCCTTCAGGTCCGCTCAAAGGGCTCATAGAGTTACATAGCGGATGATGCTGGACGCTGATTGGTCGCTTCTTCCCATAGAGAAACATGGCCATGTTTCTTTATGGGAAGACGCGACCAATCAGCGTCCAGGATTATCCGCCATGTATCTCTATGAGGGTTGGAGCGGACCTGAATGGAAACTGTCTTTACAAACAGTCTCCATTCAGGTCCGCTCAAAGGCCTCATAGAGATACATGGCGGATAATCGTGGACGCTGATTGGTCGCGTCTTCCCATAGAGAAACATGGCCATGTTTCTCTATGGGAAAAAACGACCAATCAGCGTCCAGGATTATCCGCTATGTAACCCGGAGCTCGGTGGAGGAAGAGAGAAGAGCGCCGGATGGAAGAGTCGTTAGCCGGGCTGAAGGAACAGGATGCCTGGGCCGGAGGGAGGAGTGGACGTGGACCTGAGCAAGCAGATGTCATGAAGACAGGTAAGTGATCTACGGCGTCGGGGAGGGGGGGGGGTGTGCGGACATATGGAGGGGGGTGTGTGCGGACATATGGAGGGGGGGGTGCGGACATATGGAGGGGCGAGGTGTGCGGACATATGGAGGGGGGGTGTGCGGACATATGGAGGGGGGTGTGCGGACATATGGAGGGGGGGTGTGCGGACATATGGAGGAGGGGTGTGCGGACATATGGAGGGGGGTGTGCGGACATATGGAGGGGGTGTGTGTGCGGACATATGGAGGGGGGGTGTGCGGACATATGGAGGAGGAGGTGTGCGGACATATGGAGGAGGGGGTGTGCGGACATATGGAGGAGGGGGTGTGCGGGCATATGGAGGAGGAGGTGTGCGGGCATATGGAGGAGGGGGTGTGCGGGCATATGGAGGAGGAGGTGTGCGGGCATATGGAGGAGGGGGTGTGCGGACATATGGAGGAGGGGGTGTGCGGACATATGGAGGAGGGGGTGTGCGGAGATATGGAGGAGGGGGTGTGCGGACATATGGAGGAGGGGGTGTGCGGACATATGGAGGAGGGGTGTGCGGACATATGGAGGGGGTGTGCGGACATATGGAGGGGTGTGTGTGCGGACATATGGAGGGGGGGTGTGCGGACATATGGAGGAGGAGGTGTGCGGACATATGGAGGAGGGGGTGTGCGGACATATGGAGGAGGGGGTGTGCGGGCATATGGAGGAGGAGGTGTGCGGGCATATGGAGGAGGGGGTGTGCGGGCATATGGAGGAGGAGGTGTGCGGGCATATGGAGGAGGGGGTGTGCGGACATATGGAGGAGGGGGTGTGCGGACATATGGAGGAGGGGGTGTGCGGAGATATGGAGGAGGGGGTGTGCGGACATATGGAGGAGGGGGTGTGCGGACATATAGAGGAGGGGGTGTGCGGACATATGGGGGAGGGGGTGTGCGGGCATATGGAGGAGGGGTGTGCGGGCATATGGAGGAGGGGGTGTGCGGGCATATGGAGGAGGAGGTGTGCGGGCATATGGAGGAGGGGGTGTGCGGGCATATGGAGGAGGGGTGTGCGGGCATATGGAGGATTGGGTGTGCGGGCATATGGAGGAGGAGGTGTGCGGGCACATGGAGGAGGGGGTGTGCGGGCATGCTTCGCTGGCATCTCGACTCGACAGCGAGCATTGCGAGTCGACTTCTAACGGCACACAATGGCCGCTTCGCGGCCAATGCTTCGCTCATATCCACATGACCACGCCGGAAGTTGCGCCGAGAGGGGCGGATTTTCGATTCGCGATTATATAATAGATGGAACTTAGGGAATGTGTTCTCCATTATATTATATGGAAGGCAATGTGTGGTCCATTATATTGTATGGAAGGCAATGTGTTTTTCATTATGTTATATGGAAGGCAATGTGTGCCCCATTATATTATACTAGCTGTTAGCCTGATACAAATGCATCGGGTGTCTAGAATATGTTTATTGTTTTTTTAAAGATTTTTAAATAATAATCCAATTATTCCAATGACATCTTTACAGCAACTACATATATTTGTATTGTTGATATCATATAAGGAAAATTGAACAATTATGTTGTAAGGGTCTTAGAACACAAAGTAGCAATATTTATTAATGCGTCAATCATTAGAATTGATGAATTAATAATAGTAATATATGTATCAGCCAGTTTGTGTCAGCCCACCAATCGCGTCAAGATGCCCTTACGCCTGGTGAGTCCTAATCTAACTAATTCCGAATTGATATATTTAAATATGTTTTATGGCTGGATTTGTCTTAGATTTTTTGAGGATCATGTGGTAAATAAATAAATGTTATAAATTGATACAAAAGGAGTTACCAACTACAAACTTGCAGCAATGTCCACGCAATAACTAAAAAACTTGTAGTTAACCTGCGGTAAATGAAGTGAACGTGGCTTTGGCAGGTGCATAACATGCATCCACTAAGTAAGCACAGATGACTGTAGTTGATGTGGATGACACTGCCGCAACTATGTTCTCTGCACAAACCGCAAGTGAAGTACAAATTGCATACATGCAGTCATGAAAATTACAGCAAGTATGTTGTTGGTGAGTCCTTCATGATCAATTATTATCATTTAGTATATTCCTCAATAATGTGAAAAAAATCTAAGAAAAATGGCATGATAGAATCTAATGAATAATTTATTTTTGTCCCTATCTATCTAAACATGTGTAACACACCTTGCTAATGAGATGTGTGTGAACAGCCATCCCACCCGTCTCTTAGCTGTTCACAAAAACCTCTCCCTGTAAAGAATGAGAATGAAATCTCTCAGCACATATAGTGCTGGAGCTTGAAATAGAGGTTTCTATCACCCACTGTAGAAATGTGGATGATACACATCTCTCATATTATTTTAAATGTGTGTTCACAAAAATATAGTAGAAATCAGTATATAAAAGAATAAAATGTGAAACAGTAAAATTTTTTTTTTTTTTTTTTTTTCAAAAGATAAATAAACGGAAGAATAGTCATAGGGAAGAGTTCAGTGCAAAATATTCTTGTAGACAATATTTTTGGTAAATACTTTGTCACTGTTAGGCAGCAATTTTCCTTGGATTGGAGTGTCCACCACTTTCACTTTTACATTAGATCGTCTTCTCACTCTTGAAAAAGCCACGTACGATTGTCCATGTCCAAAAACAGGTTCTGGCAAAAAAATCCCTACTTTCTCAAGTGTTTGTCCTTGGGATTTGTTTATTGTCATGGCAAAAGCTGGCTTCAGAGGAAATTGGCGACGTCTTAACTTAAAAGGCAAGCCGGTTTCTGATGGGCACAAATCAATCCTGGGAATGAAAACCACATTTCCTCCAGCAGACCCAGTAATGACTTTTGCTTGAATCATGTTGGCAAACAAACCGGTGACAATTAAGCGAGTCCCATTACAAAGACCTTTTCGGCTGTTGAAGTTCCTCAAAAGCATTACAATGGTGCCAATTTTTAATTTCACACGATGAGATGGCATCCCCGTCGGTGTAAGTGAATTTAAAAACTCAACAGGGTATTGCTCTGGGTCCTCTGTCTCGTCCGGATCAATGGAATCATCACTAATGTATTCTGTGTACTCTCCAGCAATGCAATCCATGATCTTAGAGTTGACCTGATCCACATCATCATTTTTGGGGCAAAGAATGGCATGTGATGCTGCTGTATTAATGCTTTCATTGTCATTGACATCAATTACAATGTTTTCACCAAAAATGTCAAATATTAGTGAGCCTGTGCAAATCATATCTTCAGGGATTTCTATAACATCATCTCCAAGGTTATAAGAATTGGTCAATTGTCCATTTCCCAGCTGAAGTATCCAATTGCTGTATTCTGGATCAACAGAGCGCATGTTGTCAAGTAGTGGCAATTGAGTGAAAATCTGCCATTGTCTGGAATATTTAATGCAGCTCTCTACGATATCAGTTCGTGTTCCATGAGGAATAATAGGAAGACACTGACGAAAGTCTCCTCCCAGAACAATGACTTTCCCTCCAAAGGGTGTTTTATTTTTCTTCGAGATATCTTTCGTCATAACATCCTTTAATAGTTGGTCAATGACATGCAGTGCGTATTTAGATAGCATAGTGGATTCATCAATAATGAAAAGTTTAGTATTCTTCAAATGGTGTGCAGCATCAGTATCATTTTTGATTCTTGAAACAGATGTTTCATTGATTGGAATAGGTATCCCGTAAAGTGAATGGATGGTTCTTCCTCCTTCCAATAAGTTGGCTGCAATCCCAGTACTGGCAGCAGGTGACACAGTTTCTCCTTCTCCTCTTATTTGACGAATTAACAAATCATACAAATATGTTTTCCCACTGCCACCTGGGCCATCAATGAAAAAGCACTTAGCTTGCTGACTTGTATCCTGTAATGCTTCATTTATGGCATTATAGGCCAAAAGTTGTTGTTGATTTAAAGTTTCTTTCATTTCTTGGGCTCTTCTAAACTCCTCCTCTTTGTCGTATTGTGGTTGTAGTTGTTGTTTTCTTTTGGGGCGTGGTAGATTAAAATCCATAAAGCTTTTGCCATGACATTTTAACACATTTTGAACATCTGTCATTGCATAGCCTTCACAATGCTCACAGTCCTCATTGTTAGGGTGATATGCACGGCAGTAGTCTTCAATAAAATCTTTTTTAAATACTTGCCACAACTCCAATGGATGAGCAGGAGGACCAAAGATACATATGTAAGCAAACATATCCCGAAGCTGTGCAGGCATGTTTAGAACACAGCCATCCAGTAAGGTATTTCGCCAAACACTGTCATCCAAAAGTAATCCAAGGGCTATTGCTGCCCGTACTAATCTGGCACTGGGATATATATCTTAAACTAATTGAAAGCCAAGTAGGTATTATGCTGAGCTGTGTACCTTAGTGTCTTCACATGATTCCCTAGAGATAAGTAAAGCTATATATCTTTCTGTTTATTGGGGCTTTACCTATGAGATTCACAGCATCATTATTGACAAGTGACACCCGCACGATAACAGAGATATTCAGGACTTTACAAGGTAACACAGTGACAGAACCTTTCACATTATCCCATTCTAATGATTAATACTTTTTTTGTATATTATTGATTATTTTCATATACTTCTCCAGTTACCAGATTTAGTGTTGGTACCCGCCCTATATAATCCGCACTGGATTACTCATTAGCGATACCTCAAATTTAAAGGTATATACTCACTATTACCTCTTCACTATGGATAGAGTCGTTTGCTTCACAGAATCATGTATATTACATGTGTTATTATGAAAGAGCTATTATATGCTATTGTTTTGTATTGTAGTGGGGCTCTTATTGGTTTATTTGATATATCATAAGAATTATGATTATGGTGTGTTATTATACCTTATTAATATATGTTCTGTTTCTCTATTTTTTATGGCATATGTACTAGCTGTTGCGTGATCAAGGCACAAACTGCCGAAACGTTGTGGATAAGCAGCTTTTCACTATTGAGAACAGAAACGAATAAACTATAATTTTGCTTCACATGTACTCTTTCTGAAAAAAAATTTTTCCCATACGAGTGTGACAGAAATATATTTACACATTTTGAACATCTGTCATTGCATAGCCTTCACAATGCTCACAGTCCTCATTGTTAGGGTGATATGCACGGCAATAGTCTTCAATAAAATCTTTTTTAAATTCTTGCCACAACTCCAATGGATGAGCAGGAGGACCAAAGATACATATGTAAGCAAACATATCCCGAAGCTGTGCAGGCATGTTTAGAACACAGCCATCCAGTAAGGTATTTCGCCAAACACTGTCATCCAAAAGTAATCCAAGGCTATTGCTGCCTGTTTAAAAGTTGGGTACTCGACTTCATTAACGGTCTTAATGTGCTCAAAACTTGTTGCTCCTTTTACATGTAGTAACAACAACCGTAAATAGTAGCGTTCTTCATCTTTCATACTGACCGTATACATTCTTCCAATGACTGTTGCTCCACGTTTCTGCCTAATTTCCCATGCACCATCTTTCCAGACATAGTGCTCAGAAATTTGGCGGTAGAAGTATTCATGAGCATGTGGGTCATTCTCATTCAGTTCAAAGTAGGCCATAAGAGTTGATTTTCTATGCGTCATGGCAGCAATGTTCTCTACAGAAGCATCTTCATGAAAATAAAGTGGTTGTGACTGTGGCAGATGTACGGCAAGGCGAACAATGCTGTGTGATTGTTTATGCATTGGATAGGCAAAAATTCTCCAAGCTGCCTCCGGTGCACTGACGTATCTTGAATCCATAAATTGGTGAGGTTCATCATGTTGTATGTTTGTTTGACAAATTTCCAGATTGGCTTTATCATGCCCTTTGTAAACATATTTGAATAGATACTTGACACTTTGAATGGATGCACAGATTTCCACATTTATATGACACTTATACTTTAATAGTAGGAAAGGGTTATAGGGAACAACCCAAGAATTATCAACCATGTGAGAACGGTGTGTAAATGAAGGTCCTGCATTGCGTTGATAAGTTGGGTAGGCATCGTGTGCTATTAGAGTTTTTGGTTGGAAATCTTTTGGGAATCCTTTTTTACACTTTCCAATATCCATACATGGAGAATTGGGGTTGAATTGTCCACAGGGTCCATGAATCATATGTTGCATCACAATTTGATGGAGCACAGAAAACTCGGATGGATCAGGAATTTCTGCTCAAACAGTACGATCAACATCAACCTCAGTGCGTAATTTCGAATTGCTATCCAGAATAATCAAAATGTGAGCATGTGGTAGTCCCCGCTTTTGAAATTCTATTACATGAACCATTGCACAAATCTTGCCAAATAATCCATTGTTTATATCTTTTAATAGGGCTTCTAATTTTATTTTGAAGACACGGGCGACTAAATCCGGTCTGTGTTCCACCCTCTGCCATGGTTCTAAATTGTGGATAATCTCACTCCATTTGGGATTACAGGTCATCGTTATAAAAAGATCTGGCCGTCCAAATTTTGTAACAATAGCCATGGCATCTTGATAGAGTTGCTGCATATTTCTTGGACTACCTTCAAACGACGATGGTAAAATGACCGTCTTGCCAATGGGAATTCCTTTTTCGAAAGATTTTCTTTGCAGATGTTCCTGTAGTACGCAATAGTCCTCCAGTTTAAATCTTTTTGATGTTGACGTATAAAATTTAAGCGATTAGCCTCAATTTTTATATACGCATCCACTAAATACTGTTGCGTTAGTTTTCCACCATTTAGAATAGGATTGAACCCAGGACGTACAGATAACAAATAACAGTAATACTGCAATTGTGTAACTCTCCGTGGATTTTGACCTTGATGCTTCAGTCCCTCATGCCAGCCTTGTTCTCCATGTGGAAAAAATAACGGATACAGTAAAGCATCTAAATTACTGTGGAGAATACTGACTTGTTGTGTTTTAGGGGCCAAAGGATTGTTTGAGTCAGGTTTCAGATGAATTAAAATGTCTCTATTGAAGGGTGGCTCTCCATCAGCATTTTCAAATACCACAGCAACTTCATTAACAATTGGTTTATTATAACGTCTTGGGTCTTGTTCTCGATCCTGTTTAAGAGCCATGGTGATATTAGGCATGACAGTACCATTTTGAATTGCCTTCTCCTGTTCCTCTTGTTCAACAAAACGTAACATTTTGTATGCGGAAACAAAAGGATTGATGCGATCTAATAAGTTAGCAATGAGCCGCATCAATTTAGGATGACATTTTTTATTTTTGTCACACTGTAAACGTTGGTCATTAGCAGTGGCAGTATCTAAAATGTAGAGTTGGGCATAAGCAGGAGCTTGATCTGGAGCAGGATGTAGTGTTCCAGTACGGTGATAAATTTGGCCATGAATCCGGAAGCAATAAGGGCCATGTCCAGGTGGGGGAGCAATACTTGCACCCATAGAAGCAAAACCAAAGGAACTATTGATACTTCTGATGTTATCCATCATATTCCGACTGTATGGACTCTGACCTTTAAGAATACATTCCAACATCTCTGGATACTGAGGTAATGGAACCTTGACCTTCCCCTTGTGACAACAGAGAGTATACTGTTTATCCGATGGCATCTCATCCATGAAATGTCGAGCTTCACAATGGTTACATATGAATATCATAGAGCCACAGGTATGTTCCACAATGCCAAAATCACTATCTGTAAATCCAGGTGGATATGAAGAGGGAGGTGTAGGTAGGTAAATACGATGTTCTTTCTGCAAACCGACATAGATCAGACGTTGAAGTAATAAAGCAGAAAAAGAGTCAGGATCCACTTGTGTAACAGTAGAAGACGTCTTTTTGCGGTGTTGACGACGGGAGGCACCACTTTTACGTAAGCGGCTCTGTTTGGATAGTGAAGACTCCTGAGCAATTTGTGCCTCCAAAGGAGTTTGTTGTTGTTTAAGGCGAAAACGTTTGGTGCGTGACGTCTCCTGACCACAATGTTTACGCTTTGCTGTTGCTTTGCGCGGTGATGAAACTTGAGGAATTGTGCTCCTTTCATCCGGTGAACTGCTAGAAAGAGCTAGAGCAAACTGTAGTACTGGTGAGCTTACAGTTGGATCAGCAGACTGTAGTACTGATGAGGTTACTGTCTGATCAGCACACTGAGTTAGATCAGCAGAATATTGTACAGGTGAGCTTGCAGTTTGATCAGCAGACTGTTCTACTGATGAGGTTACTGTCTGATCAGCAGAGTGATGTACTGGTGGTGTTACTTTTATTTTTTGACGGCGTTGACGTAGCTTCTGAGCATTTTTGGCCAAGCGTAGTTGTTTTTGTTCCAGCGACTTCGTTGCAATGCGTTGCTTATACTCAGCTTTAGACTTATCCAAACGACATTGTCGCTGTTCTTCAGTTTCCTTAGCACGTGTCTTACGCATCCATGCGGCTTTGTACCCGCCAACATCCTTGCTAGTATCCTTTAAAGTCATGTTAGGACATACAAAGGTAATACTATGCTTGGAGACGTATAGGTACGTAAGAGCTTTTACAAAAGCTTTTTGGAGAAAAGAATTCTTGAAAAGTATAGAATAATTATTAAGGAAAATAATAAGTTCCAGATAGACAAAGAACATATTTAAATATCATGTTTTGTATGTCCTTATAATGTACCCTACGACGTATTACAAAGATGTAGACATGTTTCTCATTAATATCAATAATAGTAAGAGGTCACTGAATACTTAAGGACATCGAATGTGCATACATAATACCAATACCATGAATGCCAATACCATCATAAATACCATCATCAAAACCATCATCAAAACCATCATCAATAGCATCATCAATAGCATCATCAATAGCATCATCAATAGCAATAATATTAGCAATAGCATTATTATTAGCAGTAATAGCAGTATTAATAGCATTATTAGCAGTATTATGATCATTAATAACAGTATTAATAACATTAATAGCAGTATTAATAGTATTAACAGCAGTGTGAATAGAGTAATAGCATTATAAATAGCATTAATAGCATTAGTATTAGCATTAATAGCATTAATAGCAATATTATTAGAATTAATAGCATTATTATTACTATTAATAGCATAAATATTAGCATTAACAGCATTATTATTAGCATTAATAGCATTATTAATAGCATTAATAGGAATATTATTTGCATTAATAGCATTCTTATTACCATTAATAGCATAATTATTAGCATTCATAGCATAATTATTAGCATTAATAGCATTAATAATAGAATTAATAGCAATATTATTTGCATTAATAGCATTATTATTAGCATTAATAGCATAATTATTAGCATTAATAGCATAATTATTAGCATTAATAGCATTAATAATAGCATTAATAGCAATATTATTTGCATTAATAGCATTATTATTAGCATTAATAGCATAATTATTAGCATTAATAGCATTAGTAATAGCATTAATAGCAATATTATTTGCATGAATAGCATTATTATTACCATTAATAGCATAATTATTAGCATTAATAGCATAATTATTAACATTAATAGCATTAGTAATAGCATTAATAGCAATATTATTTGCATGAATAGCATTATTATTACCATTAATAGCATAATTATTAGCATTAATAGCATAATTATTAACATTAATAGCATTAATAATAGCATTAATAGCAATATTATTTGCATTAATAGCATTGTTATTACCATTAATAGCATAATTATTAGCATTAATAGCATAATTATTAGCATTAATAGCATAATTATTTGCATTAATAGCATTAATAATAGTATTAATAGCAATATTATTTGCATTAGTACCATTATGATTACCATTAATAGAATAATTATTAGCATTAATAGCATTAATAATAGAATTAATAGCAATATTATTTGCATTAATAGCATTATTATTAGCATTAATAGCATAATTATTAGCATTAATAGCATTAATAATAGCATTAATAGCAATATTATTTGCATTAATAGCATTATTATTAGCATTAATAGCATAATTATTAGCATTAATAGCATAATTATTAGCATTAATAATAACATTAATAGCAATATTATTTGCATTAATAGCATTGTTATTACCATTAATAGCATAATTATTAGCATTAATAGCATAATTATTTGCATTAATAGCATTAATAATAGTATTAATAGCAATATTATTTGCATTAGTACCATTATGATTACCATTAATAGAATAATTATTAGCATTAATAGCATTAATAATAGAATTAATAGCAATATTATTTGCATTAATAGCATTATTATTACCATTAATAGCATAAATATGAGCATTAATAGCATAATTATTAGCATTAATAGCATTAATAATAGAATTAATAGCAATATTATTTGCATTAATAGCATTATTATTAGCATTAATAGCATAATTATTAGCATTAATAGCATTAATAATAGCATTAATAGCAATATTATTTGCATTAATAGCATTATTATTAGCATTAATAGCATAATTATTAGCATTAATAGCATTAATATAGCATTAATAGCAATATTATTTGCATTCATAGCATTGTTATTACCATTAATAGCATAATTATTAGCATTAATAGCATAATTATTAGCATTAATAGCATAATTATTTGCATTAATAGCATTAATAATAGTATTAATAGCAATATTATTTGCATTAGTACCATTATGATTACCATTAATAGAATAATTATTAGCATTAATAGCATTAATAATAGAATTAATAGCAATATTATTTGCATTAATAGCATTATTATTACCATTAATAGCATAAATATGAGCATTAATAGCATAATTATTAGCATTAATAGCATTAATAATAGAATTAATAGGAATATTATTTGCATTAATAGCATTATTATTAGCATTAATAGCATAATTATTAGCATTATTAACATAAATATTAGCATTAATAGCATAATTATTAACATTAATAGCATTATTATTATTAGCATTAATAGCATAATTATTAGCATTAATAGCATTATTATTAGCAGTAATATCATTAGTATTATTTTTTTTTTTTTTATTCTTATGTTTTTTATGTCATTATTTATAATTTTTTATTAATTTGTTATTTTTTTTTAATTATTTGGGCTCATATTAGTAGCATATTTTTATTTTTTTATTATTATTTTTTATTTATTTTTTTAATATTTTTTATTTATTGTTTTATTATTTTTTAATTATTTTTTTATTATTTTTTTTATTATTAAATTAATTTATTATTTGTTATTTTAAGTGAGCCTGAGACACAGTTCTCCTTCAGGTCCGCTCAAAGGGCTCATATTATTAGCATATTTTTATTTTTTTATTATTATTTTTTATTTATTTTTTTATTATTTTTCAATTCTTTTTTTATTTATTTTTTTATTATTAAATTAATTTATTTTTTGTTATTTTAAGTGAGCCTGAGACAGAGTTCTCCTTCAGGTCCGCATAAAGGACTCATATTATTTGCATTTATTTTTTTATTATTATTTTTAATTATTTTTTAATTATTTTTTAATAATTTTTTTTATTATTAAATTTATTTATTATTTTAAGTGAGCCTGAGACACAGTTCTCTTTCAGGTCCGCTCCAACCCCTCATAGAGATACATGGCGGATAATCCTGGACGCTGATTGGTCGCGTCTTCCCATAGAGAAACATGGGCATGTTTGTCTATGGGAAAAAACGACCAATCAGCGTCCAGGATTATCCGCGGTGTAAGTGAATGAGGATTTTCAGCGAAGCAGAATGGAGATTGCGACCCGGAGCTCGGTGGAGGAAGAGAGAAGAGCGGCGGATGGAAGAGTCGTTAGCCGAGCTGAAGGAAGAGGATGTCTGGGCCGAAGGGAGGAGTGTACGTGGACCTGAGGAAGCAGATGTCATGAAGACAGGTAAGTGATCTACGGCGTCGGGTGGGGGGGGTTGTGCGGACATATGTAAGGAGGGGTTGTGCGGACATATGAAGGGGGGGGGTGTGCGGACATATGAAGGGGGGGTATGCGGACATATGGAGGGGAGGGTGTGCGGACATAATGAAGGGGGGGTGTTAGGACATAATGAAGGGGAGGTGTGCGGACATAATGGAGGGGGAGGGGTGCGGACATAATGGAGGGGGAGGGGTGCGGACATAATGGAGGGAGGTGTGCGGACATAATGGAGGGGGAGGTGTGCGGACATAATGGAGGGGAGGTGTGCGGACATAATGGAGGGGAGGTGTGCGGACATAATGGAGGGGGAGGTGTGCGGACATAATGGCGGGGGGGTGGTGTGCGGACATAATGGAGGGGAGGTGTGCGGACATAATGGAGGGGGAGGTGTGCGGACATAATGGAGGGGAGGTGTGCGGACATAATGGAGGGGAGGTGTGCGGACATAATGGAGGGGAGGTGTGCGGACATAATGGAGCATTAGTATTAGCATTAATAGCATTAATAGCAATATTATTAGAATTAATAGCATTATTATTACTATTAATAGCATAAATATTAGCATTAACAGCATTATTATTAGCATTAATAGCATTATTAATAGCATTAATAGGAATATTATTTGCATTAATAGCATTCTTATTACCATTAATAGCATAATTATTAGCATTCATAGCATAATTATTAGCATTAATAGCATTAATAATAGAATTAATAGCAATATTATTTGCATTAATAGCATTATTATTAGCATTAATAGCATAATTATTAGCATTAATAGCATAATTATTAGCATTAATAGCATTAATAATAGCATTAATAGCAATATTATTTGCATTAATAGCATTATTATTAGCATTAATAGCATAATTATTAGCATTAATAGCATTAGTAATAGCATTAATAGCAATATTATTTGCATGAATAGCATTATTATTACCATTAATAGCATAATTATTAGCATTAATAGCATAATTATTAACATTAATAGCATTAGTAATAGCATTAATAGCAATATTATTTGCATGAATAGCATTATTATTACCATTAATAGCATAATTATTAGCATTAATAGCATAATTATTAACATTAATAGCATTAATAATAGCATTAATAGCAATATTATTTGCATTAATAGCATTGTTATTACCATTAATAGCATAATTATTAGCATTAATAGCATAATTATTAGCATTAATAGCATAATTATTTGCATTAATAGCATTAATAATAGTATTAATAGCAATATTATTTGCATTAGTACCATTATGATTACCATTAATAGAATAATTATTAGCATTAATAGCATTAATAATAGAATTAATAGCAATATTATTTGCATTAATAGCATTATTATTAGCATTAATAGCATAATTATTAGCATTAATAATAGCATTAATAGCAATATTATTTGCATTAATAGCATTATTATTAGCATTAATAGCATAATTATTAGCATTAATAGCATAATTATTAGCATTAATAATAACATTAATAGCAATATTATTTGCATTAATAGCATTGTTATTACCATTAATAGCATAATTATTAGCATTAATAGCATAATTATTTGCATTAATAGCATTAATAATAGTATTAATAGCAATATTATTTGCATTAGTACCATTATGATTACCATTAATAGAATAATTATTAGCATTAATAGCATTAATAATAGAATTAATAGCAATATTATTTGCATTAATAGCATTATTATTACCATTAATAGCATAAATATGAGCATTAATAGCATAATTATTAGCATTAATAGCATTAATAATAGAATTAATAGCAATATTATTTGCATTAATAGCATTATTATTAGCATTAATAGCATAATTATTAGCATTAATAGCATTAATAATAGCATTAATAGCAATATTATTTGCATTAATAGCATTATTATTAGCATTAATAGCATAAATTATTAGCATTAATAGCATTAATAATAGCATTAATAGCAATATTATTTGCATTCAATAGCATTGTTATTACCATTAATAGCATAATTATTAGCATTAATAGCATAATTATTAGCATTAATAGCATAATTATTTGCATTAATAGCATTAATAATAGTATTAATAGCAATATTATTTGCATTAGTACCATTATGATTACCATTAATAGAATAATTATTTAGCATTAATAGCATTAATAATAGAATTAATAGCAATATTATTTGCATTAATAGCATTATTATTACCATTAATAGCATAAATATGAGCATTAATAGCATAATTATTAGCATTAATAGCATTAATAATAGAATTAATAGGAATATTATTTGCATTAATAGCATTATTATTAGCATTAATAGCATAATTATTAGCATTATTAACATAAATATTAGCATTAATAGCATAATTATTAACATTAATAGCATTATTATTATTAGCATTAATAGCATAATTATTAGCATTAATAGCATTATTATTAGCAGTAATATCATTAGTATTAGTTTTTTTTTTTTTTATTCTTATGTTTTTATGTCATTATTTATAATTTTTTATTAATTTGTTATTTTTTTTTAATTATTTGGGCTCATATTAGTAGCATATTTTTATTTTTTTATTATTATTTTTTATTTATTTTTTTAATATTTTTTATTTATTGTTTTATTATTTTTTAATTATTTTTTTTATTATTTTTTTTTATTATTAAATTAATTTATTATTTGTTATTTTAAGTGAGCCTGAGACACAGTTCTCCTTCAGGTCCGCTCAAAGGGCTCATATTATTAGCATATTTTTATTTTTTTATTATTATTTTTTATTTATTTTTTTATTATTTTTCAATTCTTTTTTTATTTATTTTTTTAATATTAAATTAATTTATTTTTTGTTATTTTAAGTGAGCCTGAGACAGAGTTCTCCTTCAGGTCCGCTCAAAGGGCTCATATTATTAGCATATTTTTTTTTTTATTATTATTTTTTATTTATTTTTATTATTTTTTTTATTATTTTTTTATTATTTTTTTATTTATTTTTTTATTATTAAATTAATTTATTTTTTGTTATTTTAAGTGAGCCTGAGACAGAGTTCTCCTTCAGGTCCGCATAAAGGACTCATATTATTTGCATTTAT
Source organism: Allobates femoralis (assembly GCA_033576535.1). NCBI lineage: Eukaryota > Metazoa > Chordata > Amphibia > Anura > Aromobatidae > Allobates > Allobates femoralis. Next base: position 466,023,242 of record JARQOC010000004.1, read on the forward strand.
TTTTTTATTATTATTTTTAATTATTTTTTAATTATTTTTTAATAATTTTTTTTATTATTAAATTTATTTATTATTTTAAGTGAGCCTGAGACACAGTTCTCTTTCAGGTCCGCTCCAACCCCTCATAGAGATACATGGCGGATAATCCTGGACGCTGATTGGTCGCGTCTTCCCATAGAGAAACATGGGCATGTTTGTCTATGGGAAAAAACGACCAATCAGCGTCCAGGATTATCCGCGGTGTAAGTGAATGAGGATTTTCAGCGAAGCAGAATGGAGATTGCGACCCGGAGCTCGGTGGAGGAAGAGAGAAGAGCGGCGGATGGAAGAGTCGTTAGCCGAGCTGAAGGAAGAGGATGTCTGGGCCGAAGGGAGGAGTGTACGTGGACCTGAGGAAGCAGATGTCATGAAGACAGGTAAGTGATCTACGGCGTCGGGTGGGGGGGGTTGTGCGGACATATGTAAGGAGGGGTTGTGCGGACATATGAAGGGGGGGGGGTGTGCGGACATATGAAGGGGGGGTATGCGGACATATGGAGGGGAGGGTGTGTCGGACATAATGAAGGGGGGGGTGTTAGGACATAATGAAGGGGGAGGTGTGCGGACATAATGGAGGGGGAGGGGTGCGGACATAATGGAGGGGGAGGGGTGCGGACATAATGGAGGGGAGGTGTGCGGACATAATGGAGGGGGAGGTGTGCGGACATAATGGAGGGGAGGTGTGCGGACATAATGGAGGGGAGGTGTGCGGACATAATGGAGGGGGAGGTGTGCGGACATAATGGCGGGGGGGTGGTGTGCGGACATAATGGAGGGGAGGTGTGCGGACATAATGGAGGGGGAGGTGTGCGGACATAATGGAGGGGAGGTGTGCGGACATAATGGAGGGGAGGTGTGCGGACATAATGGAGGGGAGGTGTGCGGACATAATGGAGGGGAGGTGTGCGGACATAATGGAGGGGAGGTGTGCGGACATAATGGCGGGGGGGTGGTGTGCGGACATAATGGAGGGGAGGTGTGCGGACATAATGGGGGGGAGGTGTGCGGAAATAATGGAGGGGAGGTGTGCGGACATAATGGAGGGGGAGGTGTGTGCGGACATAATGGAGGGGGAGGTGTGCGGACATAATGGCGGGGGGGTGGTGTGCGGACATAATGGAGGGAGAGGTGTGCGGACATAATGGAGGGGAGGTGTGCGGACATAATGGAGGGGGAGGTGTGCGGACATAATGGAGGGGAGGTGTGCGGACATAATGGCGGGGGGGTGGTGTGCGGACATAATGGAGGGGAGGTGTGTGGACATAATGGCGGGGGGGGTGGTGTGCGGACATAATGGAGGGAGAGGTGTGCGGACATAATGGAGGGGGGGTGTGCGGACATAATAGAGGGAGGGGTGTGCGGACATAATGGAGGGGGGAGTGTGCGGACATAATGGAGGGGGGAGTGTGCGGACATAATGGAGGGGGGAGTGTGCGGACATAATGGAGGGGGGCTGGGGAGCGGTGGTGGTGTGTGGGCTGGGGAGCGGTGGTGGTGTGTGGATCGTTGCTGGGGGGGAGGCACAGCTGTGGGTAGCGGGGAGCGGAGGCGGGTGCGGCGCCTCAGCTCCATGGACCCTGGGCGAGGGTCTATGGTGTGTAGCGGGGTGTGGGTGGACAACGTTGGGGGGGGCTGTGCGGACATAATGGAGGGGGGAGTGTGCGGACATAATGGAGGGGGGCTGGGGAGCGGTGGTGGTGTGTGGATCGTTGCTGGGGGGGAGGCACAGCTGCGGGGAGCGGAGGCGGGTGCGGCGCCTCCGCTCCATGGACCCTGGGCGAGGGTGTATGGTGTGTAGCGGGGTGTGGGTGGACAACGGTGGGGGGGGGCTGTGTGGACATGGGGGGTCTGGATAGGCAATAGTAGTATAGAAGGGATTATAGGGTAAAGAAGCAAAAAAGGTCGAGAAGTAGTGTAGAAAGTAGAAGTCGGAAAAAAGAGGGAGTGTAGAAAGGGTTAAAGAAAAGAAAGTAAAGAAAGGTTTTTAGCTCAGAAAGGATATCTTAGCTGCAGGGTAGTTGGGGTCGTCTTGAAGCTTGCTTCGGTAAATCCAGGAGCAAGTCTTCTTGCGGCCTCGGAATCCGGCAGTCCGTGATCGAGGTAGCAGGTAGCAGAAATGAAGAGTGATTTCAAATTTCGCGCCTTATAAAAGGGGCTGTGAAATTTGAAACCACAAAATGGCGGGGGGGGCGTAAACCAAGTGATGATTGGGCTTTGAATGGAAACGATGTACAAAGAGTCTCCATTCAGGTCCGCAGAAAGGCGTAATTGACTTACATCGCGGATAATGTTGGACGCTGATTGTTGTTTTTTTCCCATAGAGAAACATGGGCATGTTTGTCTATGGGAATACGCGAGCAATCAGCGTCCAGGATTATCCACTATGTAAGTGAATGAGGCCTTTGAGCGGAGCTGAATGGAGACTGTGTTTACAAACAGTCTCCATTCCGGTCCGCTGAAAGGCGTCATTGACTTACATAGCGTATAATTATTATTTTTTTTTTGGTATTATTATTTTTTATTATTTGTTGTATTATTTTTTATTTATTTTTTTATTATGTTTTATTTAATGTTTAATTATTTTTTAAATTTTTTTGTATAAATTTTGTTATTATTAAAATAATTTTTTATTTGTTATTTTAAGTGAGCCTGCGCCTGAGAGACAGTTTTCATTCAGGTCCGTTGAAAGGGCTCATAATATTAGCATATTTGTAATTATTTATTTATTTTTTTTTTATGTATTATTTTTATTATTTTTAAATTATTTGTTAATTATTTTTTTTATTATTAAATTAAATTATTATTTGTTATTTTAAGTGAGCCTGAGACACAGTTCTCATTCAGGTCCGCTCAAACGGCTCATATTATTACCATTTTTTTTTTTTATTATTATTTTTTATTTATTTTTTTATTATTTTTTAATTATTTTTTTATTATTTTTTAAATATTATTTAATTATTTTTTTTATTATTAAATTTATTAGTTATTTTAAGTGAGCCTGAGACACAGTTCTCATTCAGGTCCGCTCAAACGGCTCATATTATTACCATTTTATTTATTTTTTTATTATTATTTTTTATTTATTTTTTTATTATTTTTTAATTATTTTTTAATTATTTTTTAAACATTATTTAATTATTTTTTTTTATTATTAAATTTATTAGTTATTTTAAGTGAGCCTGAGACACAGTTCTCATTCAGGTCCGCTCAAACGGCTCATATTATTACCATTTTTTTTTTTTTATTATTATTTTTTATTTATTTTTTTATTATTTTTTTATTATTTTTTAAATATTATTTAATTATTTTTTTTATTATTAAATTTATTAGTTATTTTAAGTGAGCCTGAGACACAGTTCTCATTCAGGTCCGCTCAAACGGCTCATATTATTACCATTTTTTTTTTTTTTTTATTATTATTTTTTATTTATTTTTTTATTATTTTTTAATTATTTTTTTATTATTTTTTAAATATTATTTAATTATTTTTTTTATTATTAAATTTATTAGTTATTTTAAGTGAGCCTGAGACACAGTTCTCATTCAGGTCCGCTCAAACGGCTCATATTATTACCATTTTTTTTTTTTATTATTATTATTTTTTATTTATTTTTTTATTATTTTTTAATTATTTTAAAATTATTTTTAAAATATTATTTAATTATTTTTTTTATTATTAAATTTATTAGTTATTTTAAGTGAGCCTGAGGCTGAGACACAGTTCTCCTTCAGGTCCGCTGAAAGGGCTCATATTATTAGGCTTTTTTTTATTTTTTTTTATTATTATTATTTTTTTTTTTTTTTTTTTTTTAATTATTTTTTTATTATTTTTTAAATATTATTTAATTATTTTTTTTATTATTAAATTTATTGGTTGACATACATTAGCGGTGTGTCGCCGATTTTATGGCCGCCCTCCTGGTTCTATTTGTCGGCCCCAAAATCGCGGACACACCGCTAATGTATGTCTATGGGCAGTGAGGGCGAATTCTGATTGGTCGGCGTCAGCAGAGAGTGACCAATCAGAAATCGGCTTGACTGGCCATAGACATGCATTAGCGGTGTGTCCGCGATTTTAGGGCCGACAAATAGAACCAGGAGGGCGGCCATAAAATCGGCGACACACCGGTAATGTATGTGAATGGGAAATGAGTAGCTCTTCTGATTGGCTGAGGGCAGTAGACAGCGACCAATCAGAAGAGCGGCTCACATGTCATAGACATAGAATGGCGGATTTTTCGTCCATTCTATGTCAATGAGAAGTGAAGAGGACGTCGGAGCCGGAGATGGCGGAAAGAAGAGAGAAGAGCGGCGGGATCGGAGGAAGAGGACGCCTGGCCGGACGGAGGACTTGTGGATCGGATGGACGATCAGATAACTAAGAAGGCATGTAAGTGATCGACGGGGGCGTTAGGTTAGGGGACGGCGGGGGCTTGGGGTGTAGGGCCTTAGGTGTTAGCGACAGCGGCGGGGGAAAGCGGCGGGAGCTTAGGAGGCGGCGGGGCTTAGAGGGTAGGGGCTTAGGTGCGGCGGGGCTTAGGGGGTAGGGGCTTAGGTGCGGCAGGTCGGGGCTTAGGTGCGGCGGTGCTTAGGGTGTAGGGGGGGTAGGGGCTTAGGTGCTGCGGGGCTTAGAGGATAGGGGCTGTGCGGACATTGGGGGGAGGGGCTGTGCGGACATTGGTGGGGGGGGCTGTGTGGACATTGGGGGGGGGCTGTGAGGACATTGGTGGGGGTGGTTTTGTTGCGGGGTGGCTGTGCGGATATGGGGGTGGGTGTGCGGATATTGGGGGGGGCTGTGTGGACATGGGGGGGCTGTGTGGACATGGGGGGGGCTGTGCGGACATGGGGGGGGCTGTGCGGAGATGGGGGGGCTGTGCAGACATGGGGGGGCTGTGTGGACATGGGGGGGGCTGTGCGGACATGGGGGGGGCTGTGCGGAGATGGGGGGGCTGTGCAGACAAGGGGGGGCTGTGCGGACATTGGTGGGGGGTTTTTGTTGCGGGGTGGCTGTGCGGACATGGGGGTGGGTGTGCGGATATTGGGGGGGGGCTGTGCGGACATGTGGGGGCCGTGTGGACATGGGGGGGCCGTGTGGACATGGGGGGGCCGTGTGGACATGGGGGGGCTGTGCGGACATGGGGGGCTGTGCGGACATTGGTGGGTGTGGTTTTGTTGCGGGCGGACATTGGTGGGGGTGGTTTTGTTGCGGGGTGGCTGTGCGGACATGGGGGGGGCTGTGCGGAGATGGGGGGGCTGTGCAGACATGGGGGGGCTGTGCGGACATTGGGGGGTGGTTTTGTTGCGGGGTGGCTGTGCGGACATGGGGGTGGGTGTGCGGATATTGGGGGGGCTGTGCGGACATGGGGGGGCCGTGTGGACATGGGGGGGCTGTGCGGACATGGGGGGCTGTGCAGAAATTGGTGGGTGTGGTTTTGTTGCGGGCGGACATTGGTGGGGGTGGTTTTGTTGCGGGGTGGGTGTGCGGACATGGGGGTGGCTGTGCGGACATGGGGGGGGCTGTGCGGAGATGTGGGGGTTGTGCAGACATGGGGGGGCTGTGCGGACATTGGTGGGGTGGTTTTGTTGCGGGGGCGTGTGGACATGGGGGGGCTGTGCGGACATGGGGGGCTGTGCGGACATTGGTGGGTGTGGTTTTGTTGCGGGCGGACATTGGTGGGGGTGGTTTTTGTTGCGGGGTGGGTGTGCGGACATGGGGGTGGCTGTGCGGACATGGGGGTGGCTGTGCGGAGATGGGGGGGCTGTGCAGACATGGGGGGGCTGTGCGGACATTGGTGGGGGTGGTTTTGTTGCGGGGTGGCTGTGCGGACATGGGGGTGGGTGTGCGGATATTGGGGGGGGCTGTGCGGACATGGGGGGGCCGTGTGGACATGGGGGGGCCGTGTGGACATGGGGGGGCTGTGCGGACATGGGGGCTGTGCGTACATTGGTGGGTGTGGTTTTGTTGTGGGCGGACATTGGTGGGGGTGGTTTTGTTGCGGGGTGGGTGTGCGGACCTGGGGGTGGCTGTGCGGACATGGGGGGGGCTGTGCGGAGATGGGGGGGCTGTGCAGACATTGGTGGGGGTGGTTTTGTTGCGGGGTGGCTGTGCGGACATGGGGGTGGGTGTGCGGATATTGGGGGGGGCTGTGCGGACATGGGGGGGGCTGTGCGGAGATGGGGGGCTGTGTAGACATGGAGGGGGCTGTGCGGACATTGGGGTGGGAGTTGTGGGTAGCGGGGAGCAGAGGCGGCATTGGCGGCCATTGCGAGTCGGCTTAAAACTGCTCGCAATGGCCACTTCGCGGCCAATGCTTCGCGCGTATCCACATGACGACACCGGAAGTAGCGCCGAGAGGGGCGCTTTTGCGATTCGCGATTATATAATAGATGGAAGGCAATGTGTGCCCCATTATACTATATGGAAGGCAATGTGTGGTCCATTATATTATATGGAAGGCAATGTGTGGTCCATTATAAGGAAGGCAATGTGTGGCCTATTATATTACATGGAAGGCAATGTGTGGCCCATTATATTATATGGAAGGCAATGCGTGTCCCATTATATTATAAGAAGGCAATGCGTGTCCATTATATTATATGGAAGGCATTGCGTGTCCCATTATATTATATGGAAGGCAATGCGTGGCCCATTATATTATATGGAAGGCAATGCGTGGCACATTATATTATATGGAAGGCAATGTGTGGTCAATCTAAGCTATAATTCCCGGAGGGATTTGTGACGTCACATCCGTCACTTTTCCCAACGTCCGGAAAGAGAGATATAGATATAGATAGTTATAGATATAGATAATAGATATAGATATAGATAGATAGATATAGATATAGATAGATAGATATAGATATAGATCGATATAGATAGATAGATATAGATATAAATAGATAGATATAGATATAGATAGATAGATAGATATAGATATAAACACTAGGAAAAAAACTGCAATGCACTCGCTACATTGTGCGAGAGGTGCAAGCTGTGTCGCTGGATTAACAAGAAACAAAAAATTCACTGCTGCACTCAATCTAACCAAAAGGTGTATGCTAATAAGCAAATGGTTTGAGAAAAAAAATTAAAACATCCGTTTCTTTCTAAAAAACTCAATACTCACTTTTTATTAAAAACCGGGGCTCTTGGTACACCCTGGCCAATGTTGCCTGCCCTCCGGCCATTCTCGCGGCCCGGTCCGGAGGTCCTGCGCTGACATCCTGCCGACTTGTCCGTGGACTCCCTGGTCCTTCTGACCCATCCTGATCCCTGAGCACCTGGCTCGGTGGGGGTGCAATCTACAGCGTGAGCCGCCACTCCACCTTGTCTGAATAAACACTAGAAAAACTGCAATGCACTCGCTACATTGTCAGAGGTGCAAGCTGTGTCGCTGGATTAACAAGAAACAAAAATTCACTGCTGCACTCAATTAACCAAAGGTGTATCTAATAAGCAAATGGTTTGAGAAAAATTAAACATCCGTTTCTTTCTAAAAAACTCAATACTCACTTTTTTATTAAAAACCGGGGCTCTTGGTACACCCATTGGCCAATGTGTGCCTGCCCTCCGGCCACTTCTCGGCGGCCCCGGGGTCCGGAGGGTCCTGCGCTGACATCCCTGCCAGATCCTTGTCCGTGGACTCCCTGGTCCTTCTGACCTCATCCTGATCCCTGAGCACCTGGGCTCGGTGGGGGTGCAATCTACAGCTGGGTGGAGCCAGCCACTCCACCTTGTCTGATATAAACACTAGGAAAAAAACTGCAATGCACTCGCTACATTGTGCGAGAGGTGCAAGCTGTGTCGCTGGATTAACAAGAAACAAAAAATTCACTGCTGCACTCAATCTAACCAAAAGGTGTATGCTAATAAGCAAATGGTTTGAGAAAAAAATTAAAACATCCGTTTCTTTCTAAAAAACTCAATACTCACTTTTTTATTAAAAACCGGGGCTCTTGGTACACCCATTGGCCAATGTGTGCCTGCCCTCCGGCCACTTCTCGGCGGCCCCGGGGTCCGGAGGGTCCTGCGCTGACATCCCTGCCAGATCCTTGTCCGTGGACTCCCTGGTCCTTCTGACCTCATCCTGATCCCTGAGCACCTGGGCTCGGTGGGGGTGCAATCTACAGCTGGGTGGAGCCAGCCACTCCACCTTGTCTGATATAAACACTAGGAAAAAAACTGCAATGCACTCGCTACATTGTGCGAGAGGTGCAAGCTGTGTCGCTGGATTAACAAGAAACAAAAAATTCACTGCTGCACTCAATCTAACCAAAAGGTGTATGCTATTAAGCAAATGGTTTGAGAAAAAAATTAAAACATCCGTTTCTTTCTAAAAAACTCAATACTCACTTTTTTATTAAAAACCGGGGCTCTTGGTACACCCATTGGCCAATGTGTGCCTGCCCTCCGGCCACTTCTCGGCGCCCCGGGGTCCGGAGGGTCCTGCGCTGACATCCCTGCCAGATCCTTGTCCGTGGACTCCCTGGTCCTTCTGACCTCATCCTGATCCCTGAGCACCTGGGCTCGGTGGGGGTGCAATCTACAGCTGGGTGGAGCCAGCCACTCCACCTTGTCTGATATAAACACTAGGAAAAAAACTGCAATGCACTCGCTACATTGTGCGAGAGGTGCAAGCTGTGTCGCTGGATTAACAAGAAACAAAAAATTCACTGCTGCACTCAATCTAACCAAAAGGTGTATGCTAATAAGCAAATGGTTTGAGAAAAAAATTAAAACATCCGTTTCTTTCTAAAAAACTCAATACTCACTTTTTTATTAAAAACCGGGGCTCTTGGTACACCCATTGGCCAATGTGTGCCTGCCCTCCGGCCACTTCTCGGCGGCCCCGGGGTCCGGAGGGTCCTGCGCTGACATCCCTGCCAGATCCTTGTCCGTGGACTCCCTGGTCCTTCTGACCTCATCCTGATCCCTGAGCACCTGGGCTCGGTGGGGGTGCAATCTACAGCTGGGTGGAGCCAGCCACTCCACCTTGTCTGATAGATATAGATATAGATATAGATAGATATAGATAGATAGAGATAGATATAGATAGATATAGATAGATATATAGATATAGATAGATAGATATAGATATAGATAAATAGATAGAGATAGATAGATAGATAGATAGATAGATAGATAGATAGATAGATAGATAGATAGATAGATAGATAGATTAGATAGGCGAGTCGTTGCAGCCGCGGTAACTCCGGCACGTAGGTCCATTGCGAGTTTCATGCCCCGGCGACGACCGACGACAGCCTAGCGCCGTGGCCGAAAATAGAACCAAGTGCCCGGCCATGCATAGCTCGAATCACCGCTATGTATCTCAATGGGAAGTGAGGCGCTATGCTGATTGGTCGGCGCAGCACACAGCGACCAATCAGCATAGCGCCTCACTTCGCTGTGTGCTGGCGCTGACCAATGAGAATAGCTCCTCACTTCCCATTGAGATATAATGGACGACTTTGAGTTTCAAATTTACCGCTGGAAGTGAGGCGCTATTCAGATTGGTCAGCGCCAGCACACAGCGACCAATGAGAATAGCGCCTCACTTTCAGCGGTAAATTTGAAACTCAAAGTCGTCCATTATATCTCAATGGGAAGTGAGGCGCTATTCTCATTGGTCGCTGTGTGCTG
>JARQOC010000004.1:466033026-466069765 GCA_033576535.1 Allobates femoralis
TACTGCCTTTCCCACGTTTTAGATGCATACCCACGCTCCCCCTTCACAACGCTTACCCCGGCCACAGCCGTCATAGTACGTCAGTCTCAGCCATCCGCCCTTTCCGTCGTGCCCAATCACAACTCTCTAGTGTTGGCCAATGGTTGTGGTTTGGGCGCGGCGTACAGGACTGTGGCACGCCTATATGTTTTACCTGCTGCCTTTGTTACGCCCAGATTACTATGTGGTGGCGGCGTGTGAAGATGGTAGGCTAAGCTACAGATGGCTACTTGAGACACCCGGCGATGTATCTAGCTGTAGATGTAACGTAGCGTAGCGCACCTTGTGGCGGCGTGTACAGGTGGTGCGTTTCCCGTTTGTAACCGTTTGGGCGTGCTCGTGCACTTGAAGTAGCGGGTTGTATCCATCCTGTTGTAGCGGCGTGTAAAGGTACCCTAAGGGTACCGTCCACACCTGGACATATCGCCGGCGTTTTTAAACAATTTAAATGGGCGAGGGCGACACATCTGAGTGGTCGCCTGGTTTTCACATCAGAGCTCTGAAACCAGGCGACCATTCTTGGGCGATGTGTGCTGATCGCCCTGTGTAACGTCTCATGAGCGATGTCAAGGGCGACAGCACACATCGCCTATACCATTCCGTATGGCGTTTCAGGGCATATTTACTAGCTCTGGCGGTCTGCGTGGATTGTTTGGCAGCTCTAGCATTACGATTGGTAGTCTTGTTCTTCGGCGTCCTATTTGATGATGTGTGCGTCCCACAATAATGTAGTCTTCCTTTCCATGGTGCTGAAAGGTGTATTAGGCCCCTTTGTCATCTGCGTTTTTACGCTGATTGCGGCAGTTGCAGTAAAAAAAAAACGCAACTGCCGCGATTACCACAATACGGCCGCACTTGCGGCTCACTTGTGGCAAGCACCATACAATGTCTATCGGGCTTGTGGCAGGTGCGGCAAGTGCAGTTTCAGCACTTGCGGCAGGTGCGGCTGGGAAAAAAACGCAGCATGCCGCAAGTGCCGAAACCGCACTTGCCGCACCTGCCGCAAGCCCCATAGACATTGTATGGGGCTTGCCACAAGTGAACCGCAAGTGCGGCCGTATTGTGGTAATCGCGGCAGTTGCGTTTTTTTTTTACCGCAACTGACGTAATCAGCGTAAAATGCAGATGACAAAGGGGCCATACCCAGGAGCATACATACTATTAAAAAGCAGTGCATTGATGCGCCAGTGTGTGCTACAAAGTGCAGAGATGTGCCATTGCCAAATGTGTCTTTTAACAACAACACAATTGTCAGTTCATGTCAACTATGCATCATACACCAAAGCCAATCACACGTCTTTGAGGCGTCACACAACATAATGTTAACGCCTATCTCCGAGATGCGGCTCAAAATTACGCCCACATCACTAAGGTGGTTGCTCTGTGTGACGCCAAGCGGCCACCAGCGACATAATCGCCCGTGGGCCTTGGGCGATGCTCAGGCAATTTCCAGTCAGGTCATCACCTGAGCGTCGCCTGAGTTGTCGCCCCATGTAAATAGGCGACAGCGACCTTGGGCGACACGCAAAAATGTGAACGCGCACGTGCGTCGCCTATGAAATCGCCGGCGATATGTCCAGGTGTGACGGTACCCTAATGGTACCTTTACACGCCGCCACAACAGGATGGATACAACCCGCTACAGGCTACAAAAGTAGCTTGTCGCGCCAATATCGCCCGTAGTAGCGGCGTCTGAAGACGGGACGACACAGCCGGCTACAGATACCTCTGCATCCGTGCACTGCCCATAAACAGATGGCTACATCGCCGATTGTAGCGAGCTGTATCGGCGTGTAAAGAAGCTACAGAAGTGAACTCGGGACACCCGGCGATGTAGCTGCAATGTGGCTAAGGCGTCACCCATGCTCCGTGATACCGCGCCCCTTCAGCGATCATTGGTGGAAGATGCTGCGTTACGATTGGCCCTTGCCTCACAGCCCTCCATCTTGGATGAGCTGTCCCTTCAGCACTACACATACGCGCCGTATGCACGATCAGATAGTAGTACAATTACGCGGACACACACTTGAACGTAAAATCATAAATGGCCCATGATCTACATACAGTGTGCACATCCTATCAACATGATAACGAATAATGCGGGACACAGCGCACAAGTGTGTGTTACGTACCGCTCTGGCTTATTGCACAGCAGCTGCCGTAGAAGTGTTCCGGGTCTGGCAGTGCGCGCAGCGCGCACACAGATGCACACAATCCCATAGCACATCGGAGGAGATTACCCAGTAGACAGATCAGAGCCGTGTTGTACGGACTGCACTGTGGGTCTTCTGCAGTAGGGGCCGCATAAGTGTGTCGGGCGAGTCACTGCGTGTTGGGCTACTTATAAAGGTGCGTCACCCCCACAGCGGTCGTAATGACGTCATGACGTTGGTTTCATTTTCACTCTGCCTGCAAGGTGCCAGCCCCGCCTCTGCACACACCATAGCAGTCATGGCAGCCGTGCACCGCGCCGCAACATGGGGGATGGCGGAGCTGATCATCCTCATTGATCAGTGCGACCGTCGGGACTATTGGGGCCACCATCACCACCGCCACCCCAGGCTGCGCAATCGGTGCACCGTGCGGCGGATCCAGCGGGCCCTGCTCTGCCAACTGGGGGTACAGAGGACAGTCAAAGCGATCCAAAAAAAGATCGCTGACTTGAAGCATAAGTGCCCAGGTCGCATACTGGACATCCGTGCCAGGATTGCCAGGCTGCGTGGTGAGTAATTGTTGCCCCAAAACACACACCGCCACATGTGCATGTCCCACAATACACAAAAAATGATGGAAACATATGACAAGGGACAGTGTGGCCTACACAATCAAACACATCTTCACAGTGTTGTGCTCATCCAGTCAGGCCTAAAAATGTCTCACACGCACAGTCCATGCATACAACATGAGTGTATGCATCCAGCATCACCTGGTTGATGCTAAGTAAGGCTGGGGTCACACACACAGATATCTGCCCACATATTGTTTGCAGATCTCTGTTTGCAGTCAAATCATGGTCACATGTTGACATTTGGAGACAGCCTCAAAATGGAACAATGTGTCCATGCTTTCACTGCAACCAGAGATCTGTCAACAATATCTGGCCACATATCTGTGTGTGTGTGACCCCAGGCTTAGCCGTCAAATACATACCCACACAAGCTCTTTGTAGGACAACAATGTGTAGGCATGATCTTATTACGTCTTTTATGTTCAAATTTCAAACTAGATGCTGAATCCTCATCAGAAGAAGGGCCCCATGCCCCACCCCCAGGTGGCCCATCAAGAACCCCACCACATCAGGCTCAAGTGGCACCCTTGTCCCCAGGGTCAACACCTTCCCCCGGGCCTCAGGAGCCAGACGTCCCGTCACCCACCGGGACAGAGGACGTGGAGGACCAGTCCGCACCTGGCAGCCCGCTGGAGTGTGACCAGCTGTCCCCATCTGCCTGGCTGCTGGAGGAACACATCAACTCCCCACAGGAGGGCGAGGAGCAGCAAGTACCTGGCGGCCCAGAGGAGTCTTTGCCCCGTAGCCCAGGACCACTGTTACCCCTGAACCACATAATGTGGCCACGGAGCCCCAGCCCGGGAGTAACACCACCTCCCACTGTCTCCAGCTCAGTGGCGAGTCCTGGGGTGACCATGTCCCCACACAGTGACTATGGTGGTAAGTGGGTTATGTTGCCACAGACACCCTGCACACTGTTGCTTAAATTTCATCTGGGGCAAAACAATTTATGTAAACAAAGTAAACCATGTTGGTTCACCCTTTTTCCAGATGGTGAACGTGCGGGCTCATATGGATGGAGCTTGACCCCATCTCCCTCCCCGTCTGATGGTGAACTGGATTTGGAGGAACAGGGTAAGTGGATGGTTGCGGCCAGTCATGACTAACCATCAGCAGTGACGACTGTGTACTAAAGTTTGTGTTTACTCCCAATACAGGTGCCCCTACCATGGAGGAATTCATCCAGGCCCATCAGGCATTTGTGGCCCGTTTGACCACGGCTCTACAGCGTGGCCTGCAGGACCTTGGCCGCCTGGCTCAAATGCTGGCGGACCTACACCCACACCATGGATCACACCCATGAATTTGAGGGATGCATTGTATCCTGGCCAAACATGGCCCCACAAACAGTTGTCCTTGTTGGACCCTAAAATTTTCACACGTTGGCTTGTTGCCTTGCAAAAGTGAAAATATTGTTGTTTTTTTTTTTGCCCCCGTTGGGCTCTTTTCTTATAGTGTCCCACATTGGGACCATCACAAGTGTGGACTGGCTAGCCCCATCTGGCCTACAATCCCTATACTGTCCCACATTGGGACCATCACAAGTGTGGACTGGCTAGCCCCATCTGGCCTAAGCATTCCTTGTATGATGGCAAATGTCTGTGACACATGTATGTTTACAATACAATGCTGTTCTAACTTTGTTATACGCTCCTTCATGTGACCTTACTAATATTTGGTGACCAAACCTCACCATAACCTAACTATGTGAGGCACATCACAACATCCCTTTGTGAATGTGCTAAGACATTCCAAATGAACCGATGGTGATCCTGCTGAGCGAGCACTGGCCCATATTGTGTGGCTTGGGGAAACCTATTATTGGCCACAATTACATTCACCCCCAAAAACCCCCACAATCCTTATTCTGAAATGAATACACAATTGTGTTAATAAAAAAATTTTAATCCAGCCTGGAATTAAAAATAAATTACAAAGAATAGAATTTTTGTGGAAAAAAAATTTAAAAAACCACAAATTTTGGCCAATACTCAATCCACAAAATATACATATAAAAGGCGATTCCTGAAATTATAAAGTCCAGACTGCCAATTCTGTGCATTGGCTACTAGTGTCCAAATTACTCCTCTTCTGTCGGCTCTGACAATGCCGCATCCCCCCTCCTCTGAGGGCAGCCCCGACCTGCCCCAGAACGTCTGGTTGAACGACGATGTGTTGAGGGGGGATGGGGTGACTGTGGCGGGGCCGGTCTTCTCACGGGCCGAGATGGGGCAGCTGGTGAAAGGGGCCACAAGGTGTGTTGCATGGGGGGGGGGACGTGGCAGCCCCATTGAAGGGCCCCATCATCGGCAGCATCAGCGGCATTGTGGAAGACCCTCAGAAGGATCTTTTTCTGGAGCGGCTCCATCCCTCGCATTCTGTTGCTCATGTAGAGGGCGTCGCTGTCGATGTGGGTCCGCTGTTCATCCAACAGCACGCGTCGGGCCCAGGTCGCCAGCTCCGTCTCTGGTGGTGCCGGACGTCGGCGGCGACGGATCCCGGAGCTGGGACCTGGGCCTGGACCCACATCACTCGCCCCGCCTCCTGCTCAGCCCCAGATGTCATGGGCTGAGCATCATCAGCAACAGAATCCTCGGCAATGGAGCCGTCCTCTTCTGGGGCCTGTGGGTGGGGAAAAAAAAAAAAAAACCATTAGTGGAGGCACTATCAACTGTATACATTCACAACAGGACTCTATATACCACTCCCACACACACCAAGGCCAACTACCAGAATGGAAAATGAGGAATAACACAGTAAAGCAAATAAGGTTCAAGACCCCAACACCAGTGGTTCTCCTGTACACTCACCTCGACCATTCCAGGAGCTCAGCTAAATACATAATTAGTTGTTTGTCACGTAGCCGTAATCCAATATTAGGACATGTCACCACAACACCTTGATACTGGGGGCTGTGCTGGCCAATGACACATATTGGGCACCTTCCCATTAGGACTCCTTTATGGTGAGAATCCACCCCTCACTCAATTACCTTTAACCCACTGGCAACAAAGCCAACACACATGTGAGCCAGCACCATTTACTACATGGTACTATGTGGCTGTTTGAGAACAAACCACCTGCTATCTTGAAACCCTTAAATAACTAACCTAAACATACCAAGATGTTGTGGAAGAAGCAACATTGCAATACGGCTGGAAGCATAGAATAGAAAAGTCTGGCAAGTCATGGAAGGAGGGCAGATAGATTGACACCCCAAGGTGTGCCGCAGCAAGGAGGTAAATATGCCAACACATTTGGTGTGAAGGATTTATCGAAGCACACATGTGAAGGAAACATTGTGGCCCACCACTGTCACACAATTACCCACCTCCTGTGGCGCAGATGGTGATGCAGCCGGGCCTACATGGGACGCAGCAACGGGGCAGTTGGTGGTCGTTCGATGCGGGCGAACCTCGCCCAGGATGAAGGTGAAGAGGGGATAGTACCATAGGGTAGGTGATGGTACCTCCTCAGCTCCAGCCCCTGAGCGACGACGCTGGTACAGAATGTGAGCCCGCATGAACGCCGACCTCATGTTTTTGATCTTAAGTGCCACCATATGCTGGTCCCACGTCTTGCCTACCCTTGGCTCCAAGCGATTTGCCAGAGCCACAAGACTCCTGTAGGCCTCGGCCCTCGCTGCCCGATTTTTATATTCGGGCAGCGAGCTGCGCCACAAACATTCGTGCCGCTGATACTCCGTGAGAAGCTGGGATTCCAATTCCACAGTACCCGTCGGCATCTGCCGATGACAAAATAAACAAAAAAAACACAGTCACAACACAAGGCATACCGACATTTCAAAACTTGCCACAATCATACACATAATCATTAACTTTCTACAGTGATCATCTATGCAGCTATTTTGTGGAGTGAAACTGGCCATGAGTGTGCCATTTTCTCAATCTCAGACCGCTACTAACTCAAACACATGTATGCTGCCAATATCAAGCCCCGGATATCGGTGTCCACCTACAGATGTTTCAAACATGATTTCAGTCCCAATGTACCTATTGCAACACACCTTGACACGGTGTGTGCGTACATACCTGTAGAGGGCAACATGTGACCTAACACGTTGTGTGCTAACTAGTACCTGGCCAGTGTCCACAATGGTAAGGGGTCACTATATGAGAAAGGCGGGCTGGGTGTGTGCGAACACTGCACATACTACATGTAATGTGCACCCAGATGATCATGTAGGTGTTCCTCCAGACGTGGAATTACCATTTTAACACATGTACCCAACATCCCTGGAATGTCCGCCACAATTCTACCACCCCTGAAATGTTGATGTGAAGTACCAGCCAAAGAAATAACACCGTGCTCTTTTACCATTGCCAAAAAGCAGAAGGTGCAATACATACTTACACTATATAAGTAGAGGCACTACCTGGCTACTGGGCGACACAGAATAAGGTACACATATTTAATATTACGTGTTCAATATTTGCATGCCGCTTCAAACATGGCCATACACACATCGCCTAAGCTGCCTGTGCCAGAACCAGCTGCGTTCATTACATTTTCTTACAAACCGCTAAAGAGGCTTACCGTCAGAGCAACAGAAGTCAAACAGGACACTAGTAGCTCAATGCACATCGACGTCTGGACACGGAGCAGTGGCCATTGACCTGCCTTTATAGTCCGGGACACCAATCACAGCGGACACAATAATGCACATCCTGATGGGGCACCTGGGTGCGGATTTGCCTTCCGCTAATTGGTGGAGATCGCTGAATCGTGATAGGTTGGCGGCCCTTTAAAAGTTGCCCATCCCGCCAAACATTACGCTTGCTGGCCAGACCCATTAGGTAAGTTTTTGTGGACACACATGGAATTAGCGCAGGGTGGGGTGCATATGTTGATGTTCTTGGAGAGCGCCGGAGACTGCTGTAGCGGCCGATATAGGGGTTTGTATTTTTGGGGACGAGATATAGTGTAGTGTGTGGGTTAGGATACGGCATTTTGTGTGGGCCTTGACACTTTTGTTGAGATACATTGCTGTGTTTGTTTGCAGACAACATACAGGAGAATGGATGCATGACTGTAGACGGAACTGTGTCACTCATGTCGACTGGATCGATTTCTGCATACTGGTTGTGGCCAATGGAGACTGTGTTCAACGGGAATGGGATGACACAGGGCTTTGAGGTGTTGGGCGCCAGACATGGCATACATGTGTATTTAAAATGACACCTTCAAAAACCAATTACACCATGGGTAACCATCCGCAGTCATGTGCAATGTTGTTTGGTTCATGTAGCCTTCCTCAACCTTCCATATCGGGGTACGTCACATTCGTTATTCTTCTCATTTTTACTGTAATCAATTGACATTATGGGCTGTGTAATGGATTATGGGACCTGTTTGACCAACATTATTGGTGACACATGTCCCTTTCTAACTCACCTAGGTGCAGATGTGTGAATTTTGGGAGCTCCCATTGACGTTGATGTAGAGGAGGCCACTCTCAATCGCCGTGTGCCATGTTGTTTGGGGTGACTACTGGGTGTTTGCCGTCCTTGCTTCAGGGTTGTGTTTTGGGCCCACACAAGAGATCCCATCCTCTTGGCTATAGTGTGTAATGGAAAAGAGGTGTGGCTTGCTGAACCTGCTGACTTGCACACATTTTGGTCTATGTACTCATGTTGTGCTTTCTCATCTACAGGTGCTGAAATTGAGGATGCAGAATATCCATGACCGCAATGTTATCGTGGCTCTTGCGTTGGTGGAAGAGCAAATGTGGTATCAGGATCGGTATGAAAGGTTGATGAGGCGCAGACAGCGGCGGATGTGGACCCGTGATTGGCTTCTGAGGCGGGAAACCCGGGGCCACATGCAGCTGTTGCGGGAGCTGGAGCTTAACTGTCCTGATGATTACCGAAACTATCTCCGTATGCCCGAGGACTGTTTCACCTTCCTATTGGAGCGTGTAGGGCCAATGATAGCGCGTCAGGACACTATAATGCGCCCATCAGTATCAGCTGCTGAGCGGTTGGCGATCACTTTGCGGTTCCTGGCTACAGGGCAGTCCATGACATCCCTCACATACGTGTCACGTGTCTCCCTGCCCCTGCTGAGCCGCCTGATCCCTGAAACGTGTTGGGCCATCTGGAGAGCTCTGCAGCCAGCCTACATGAAAATGCCTTTAACCGCCGCAGAATGGCTGGAAGTGGCCCGAGGGTTTGAAACCCGGTGGAACTTCCCCAACTGTGGCGGGGCATTGGATGGTAAGCACGTGAGGATTACCAAACCTGCCCACTCTGGCTCTTTGTATTACAATTACAAAGGGTATTGTAGTATAATCCTCATGGCTGTAGTAGATGCCAACTATGAGTTCCTCTACGTGGATGTTGGAATGCCCGGTCGCAACTCAGATGGGGGGGTGTTTGCCCTAAGCTCCTTGGCAACACTACTAGGGAATGGTGGGCTAAACTTACCCTCAAATGAGCACACGACCGAACATCTCAACTTTGCGTTTGTGGCGGATGAAGCATTCCCACTTCAGGAACACCTACTGCGGCCATATCCCCAGAGGGCCCTTACTTCTGAGAGACGCATTTTCAACTACCGGCTATCCCGGGCCCGCCGTGTAGTTGAAAATGCGTTTGGGATAATGGCGAATAGATTCCGGATTTTTCATACACCTATACATATGAAACCGGAGTCTATTGACGCGGTAGTGGTGGCCTGCTGTGTGCTGCACAACTTCCTGCGTCGTAGGGATAGAGCATCATACACGCCAGGAGGTTATGTAGATAATGCCGACGCTACAACAGGGGAGCTCCGTCCAGGGTCTTGGCGTGATGAGGCCCATGTGATTGTGCCACTCCAGCCGCAGAGCCATGGCCGCACTCGGCAGGAGGCCAGGGACAGTAGAGAAGCTTACTGCTCCTACTTCAATGGGTCTGGTGCAGTGAGCTGGCAGGACCAGGCCATATAATGTGGCTGGCTCTGGGAGTTGCTTTTTGTGTTTTCAATGAAGGTGACAGCAGGTTAGCTGCACCCCTTTAATGTTTGGTTGACCTTTTCCATTATCTTTGTTTTCATTATGTGCATGAGTTTTCATTATGTAGTTAGTTAGTTAGTTAGTTTAGGTTATTTTGGTATTTTTTCCATGCACAGTTTGCAATGTGTGGTGATTTGCTTATCCATTGAATTTGGCTGATTAATGTCACCTGCTCTTGAATTCTACAATGTTTTTACTTTATGTATATTTTGTTTGCACAAGACAAGGTCAAGATTCATGCAATATATTAAACCTTTTTCTGTTGGATCCAACATAATCTGTGTGAGCCTGATTACTTGGTGGAGGAGGGCAATGTGATGCAGGGTTGGGTGGGGGCCTGGGATGTCATAGCCACCTATTGGCTGGGATTGTGCACACAATATGTGTGGGTAGCCATGTTTTTCTGAAAGTCTTTTGCCGAACAGTGTTTGTGGCCATTGTGCGTACATGATCCTTTATTTTGTTGTAGGCAGAGGGTCCCCTGCACACAGCACATTGATGCAGGACATATTCTTGTCAGGTGTTTGCTAATACACTGTCACACAGATCTTTGACTTGGTGCCTTGGAAGCTGTTCCACTACATTCACATCTGTCAGCACATATATTAAACCCCATTCAGCCTGTATACATACACATACTTCGCCACAGTTGTCACAGATTTTTGACAGAAAACGCACATACTGTCTTTTGTAAGACGCTAATGTGTGGCACACAAACGCACCTCAGTTCAATCGGCACACGCGGCTGTCACAAGCGCTGATCGTGCGTGACAAGGCAAACACTTGTACTACGCACACATAGCCCCGGACCGCTACTTTAATACACACGGGATATGTGACTGGCCACCGCTCTAGCGTGACCCATTACCATCGATTTGGATGCATTCGCCAGGCTCCGCCATGTCACAAGCGCTTATTCCGTGCCACACTCCGCTCACTAGTACGGCACGTCTCGGCCATCCGCCCTTTCCGTCGTGCCCAATCACAACTCCGTACTGTTGGCCAATGGTTGTGGTTTGGGCGCGGCGTACAGGTCTGTGGCACGCCTATTTGTTTTACGTCCTGCCTTTGTTGCTCCCAGATCACTCTGTGGTGGCGGTGTGTAAAGCTGGTACGCTGAGCTACAGACGGCTACTTGCGACACCCGGCGATGTATCTAGCTGTAGATGTAGCGTAGCGTAGCGCACCTTGTGGCGGCGTGTAAAGAGGGTGCGGTTCCCGTTGGTAACCGTTCGGCCGTGCTCGTGCACGTGAAGTTGCCGTTGGTATCCATCCTGTTGTGGCGGCGTGTAAAGGTACCATTAGGGCCGCTTTATACACGCCAACTTCTGTGACCAACTTCTGAACAGATCTCTGATTGCAGTAAAATCATGGACACATTGTTACATTTTGTGGCTGTGTACAAATGGAGCAATGTGTCCATGATTTCACTGCAACCAGAGATCTGTTCAGAAGTTGGTCACAGAAGTTAGTGTGTGTAAAGCAGCCCTTATAGTGGATTGTTCAGGGATATTTTTCACATTACCCTCTTTTAATCTACTGGGTGCTAGGATACTTTTGATGTTAGGTGCACGTCGATATGTTATACCAGGTTTTATGGGTAAAATTTTACTCAGTATTGCATCATCTACTATATAATTGTCTATGGTTGTCTGTCTGTTATGGAAATCACGCGCCAGACAGAGGCCTCCGGCGGGGCGCGAATGAGCGCAGACTATGCAAATAGGCGCGATAATTCAAAGTTCAAATTTCGCGCCTATTTGCAGCCCGGCGAGAGCGGGGCGTTAGCGCCACCTGGTGGAAGCGGCGCATGAGTGCCACTTTCGCAGGTATACACTGGCCGACAGACGGTGGACGCAGCGCTCGCGCGAGCCAGCCGGTCGTCTCCTGGTTGGCGAGCTGCTAACCGCAACTCAGCCGCGGCTACCTGCGGCACGGAGGTCTGCAGCGAGCCAGCCGGGAGATGACCGGCGTCAGCCGGTCATTTCCCAGCTGGCGAGCCGCTGACCTCTGTGCCGCACCAGGCGCGGCTGAGCTTCGGTCAGCGGCGAGACAGCCGGGATCAAGATAGCGGCGCGCGCCATATTTCAAATACACTGTACTCAGTGTGTTTGAAATATGACGCCTTGAAATTGTCACTGTATTTTACACATGGCGCCGTGCCGCGTGCCGCTATTCTGATTGGTCGGCGCTGAACACGGCAACTAATCAGAATAGCGGCGCGCGGCACGGCGCCATGTGTAAGATACAGTGACGACTTCAGATTTGAAATATGGCGCCATGGCGCGCCGCTATTCTGATTGGTCGCCGCGTTTAGCGCCGACCAATCGGAATAGTGGCACTCACCCTGGCGCCATATTTCAAATACAATATGCTCAGTGTATTTCAAATATGGCGGCATGGCGAGCGCCGCTATTATGATGGGTCGGCGCTGAACGCGGCGACCAATCAGAGAAGCGGCATTCAAACTGCGTGCCGCTTCTCTTATTGGTAGCCGCGTTCAGCGCTGAATGCAGCGACCAATCAGAGAACCGGCGTGCAGTTTGAATGCTGCTTCTCTGATTGGTTGCCGCGTTCAGCGTATGTACATATGTACATAGAATCAACATTCACAGGGTGATAGACAATGGACGATTATCATAATTAAGTTCTCTGGCCTTCTATGACAAACAAGTTAGATAATTACATTACCATGCTAAACCTAAACCACAATAATCTATGAAAATACTGTAGGAAATTCTCCTTGGCCATTACAAGTTTACAAGCCAATATACAATACTGTCGGGGTTACATAAGAATTCTTCATATGTTCTACATTGAAGGAGTCCATTTCGTCACAGCCGCGTTCAGCGGCGACCAATCAGAATAGCGATGCTCACCCTGGCACCATATTTAAAATACAATATGCTCAGTGTATTTCAAATATGGCGCCATGGAACGCGGCGGCCAATCAGAGGAGCGGCGCGTGGTTTGAATGCCGCTTCTCTGATTGGTCGTCGTGTTCAGCGCTGACCAATCAGAATAGCAGCGCTCGCCATGCAGCCATATTTGAAATAGAATGTGCGCAATGGCGAGCGCCGCTATTCTTATTGGTCGGCACTAAGCGTGGCGACCAATCAGAGAAGCGACATTCAAACTGTGTGCCGCTTCTCTCATTGGTTGACGAAAGCCGTGGCTACCAATGAGTGTCGCGGTATTCAAATTGCGATATTGGCGCGCTATTTGAACTGCCGCTCATAGTGTGACACAGTTCACTCCTGTTTATAAGGTCTGTCAGTCAGTGTGACGCAGTTTACTCCTGTATACAAGGTCTGTCAGTCAGTGTGACGCAGTTTACTCCTGTATACAAGGTCTGTCAGTCAGTGTAACACAGTTTACTCCAGTATACAAGGTCTGTCAGTCAGTGTGACACAGTTTACTCCTGTATACAAGGTCTGTCAGTCAGTGTGACACAGTTTACTCCTGTATACAAGGCTGTCAGTCAGTGTTACACAGTTTACTCCTGTATACAAGGTCTGTCAGTGTGACACAGTTTACTCCTGTATACAAGGTCTGTCAGTCAGTGTGACACAGTTTACTCCTGTATACAAGGTCTGTCAGTCAGTGTGACGCAGTTTACTCCTGTACTTCATTTCTGTCTACAAGGCTGTCAGTCATAGTGTGATGAACTTCACTCCTGTCTACTAGGTCTGTCAGTGAGTGTGACCTCCTTCACTCCTGTCTACAAGGCTGTCAGTCACTGTGACAAACTTCACTACTGTCTACAGGGCTGTCAGTCAGTGTGACGAACTTCACTTCTGTCTACAAGGTATGTCAGTTAGTGTGACGTCCTTCACTCCTGTGTTCAAGGCTGTCAGTCATAGTGTGACAAACTTTACTCCTGTCTACAAGGTCTGTCAGTCAGTGGGACGCCCTTCATTCCTGTCTGCAAGGCTGTCAGTCAGTGTGCCGAACTTGACTCCTGTCTACAAGGCTGTCAGTCAGAGGGACGTCCTTCACTCCTGTCTACAAGGCTGTCAGTCACTGTGACGAACTTCACTCCTGTGTACAAGCCTGTCAGTCATAGTGTGACAAACGTTACTCCTGTCTACAAGGTCTGTCGGTCAGTGTGACATAGTTTACTCCTGTCTACAAGGCTGTCAGTCAGAGGGACGTCCTTCACTCCTGTCTACAAGGCTGTCAGTCACTGTGACGAACTTCACTACTGTCTACAGGGCTGTCAGTCAGTGTGACAACCTTCACTACTGTCTACAAGGCTGTCAGTCAGTGTGACGTCCTTCACTCCTGTCTACAAGGTATGTCAGTCAGTGTGACGTCCTTCACTCCTGTGTACAAGGCTGTCATTCATAGTGTGACAAACTTTACTCCTGTCTACAAGGTCTGTCAGTTAGTGTGACACAGTTTACTCCTGTCTACAAGGCTGTCAGTCAGTGTGCTGAACTTGACTCCTGTCTACAAGGCTGTCAGTCAGAGGGACGTCCTTCACTCCTGTCTACAAGGCTGTCAGTCAGTGTGACGAACTTTACTCCTGTCTACAAGGTCTGTCAGTCATAGTGTGATGAACTTTACTCCTATCCACTAGGTCTGTCAATCACTGTGACATCCTTCACTCCTGTCTACAAGGCTGTCAGTCAGTGGAACGTCCTTCACTGCAGTCTACAAGGCTGTTAGTCAATGTGACGTCCTTCACTCCTGTCTACAAGGTATGTCAGTCAGTGTGACGAACTTTACTCCTGTCTACAAGGGTGTCAGTCATAGTGTGATGAACTTTTACTCCTATCCACTAGGTCTGTCAGTCACTGTGACGTCCTTCACTCCTGTCTTCAAGTCTGTCACTCATAGTGTGACGCAGTTTACTCCTGTCTACAAGGCTGTCAGTGATAGTGTGACCCAATTCACTTCTGTTAACAAGGTTGTAAGTTATAGTGTGACATCCTTCAGTCACATTACCTTCACAGTGTCTGTGAGTCACAGTCTGAACTATTTCATTCACGTTTATTAAATGGGTTTAGTCAGTCGTAAGCGCAAATACACCAATGATGATGAAAGAAAAGCTGCAGCAGCAGCAAGGCGACGACAACATCGAGAACAAGAGACACCAAAACAAAGTGCCGTAAGACAAGCCCAGGATGCACAATATCACAGATGTTATCGGCAACAGGAGACACCACAAGAAACTGCTGGCAGACAAGCACAAGATGTAGTATATCATAGACAATATGAGCTGAATGAATCTTCATCAGCTAAGGCAGACAAAGAATATGTTCGCACCATTCATACAAAACGAAATGTATGGGAAGCCCAGCAGAATATTCAACAAATTGCACAGTATATTACAAATAATGAAACAACAATTATTCAACACTACTGTGGGAAAATGGATGCAGTTTGCTCTAAATGCAACTCTTTGAATTTCATCGATGAAAAACCATCTGACAAACAGTTTAGTCAATGCTGCCAAAAAGCGAAAGTAATGCTACCAAGACCTCAATACTCAGATCTGTTTGAGGAATTGATGAGAGGACAGCATAAACACAGTAGAAATTTTATGGATAATATCAGAATCATTAACAGTTCACATGCGTTTGCTTCACTTGGTGCCAATATTGCACCATCACCTGGATTTGGACCGTATTGCTTCAAAATTCATGGCCAGATCTACAGCCTGTATCATCGTACTGGAACACTGTACGCAGAAGTAGGAGAACCACCAAAATTTGCACAATTATACATCCTCGATGCAAATGAGGCTACAGAAGAAAGGATGAATGTGAAAGAAAGTGAAAAGTGTAATGCAGAACTCATGAATCTCATGGCTGTACATTTACAAGACATCAATCCATTTGCTGCCGCATATCGCATGCTTAAAGATGTTGAAGCTGAGAAGCAACAGAGGGCTATAGAAAATGGGACTGAAATGCCTTCTATTGTTATGGCAATTAAACAAGAACGTACGCAAGATCCTCGACGTTATAATAAACCACGTGTAAGTAAGGTTGCTGTTGTTTTTCAAAATGATGATGGAGAGCCTCCTTTTCAAAGGGATTTATTAGTCCATCTTAAGTCAGATGTGAACAATCGTCTGCTTCCTAAAACACAGCGCATCAGTATTTTGCATAGCAACCTTGATGCTCTTCTGTATCCATTATTTTTTCCAAGAGGTGATCAAGGGTGGCATGAAAATCTACAGCAGGAAGGCATTGTAAGACAAATTACTCAAATGCAGTATTACAGTTTCCTTTTGTCTGTGCGACCTGAGTTTAACCCTATTCTAAATGGTGGCAAACTTACTCAGCAGTACTTTGTTGATGCATATGTTAAAATTGAAGGTAATCGCCTCAATTTTATACGTATGAACCAAAAAAATCTGAAAGTGGAAGATTATTGTGTTCTTCAAGAACATTTAGTAAAGAAATCCATTGAAAAAGGAATTCCTATTGGGAAAACAGTTATTCTGCCATCGTCATTTGAAGGTAGTCCCCGAAACATGCAGCAACGTTATCAAGATGCAATGGCGATAGTGACAAAGTATAGAAGACCTGACATTTTTGTTACAATGATGTGTAATCCAAAATGGCCAGAAATGACAGAAAATCTAGAACCCTGGCAGCAAGTGGAACATAGGCCAGACTTAGTGGGCCGCATATTTCGATTGAAGCTCACCAGCCTTTTGAAAGATCTGAAAAATGGCCTTTTTGGGACAGTGGTAGCAATGGTACATATCATAGAGTTTCAGAAACGAGGTCTCCCACATGCACATATACTTATCATCTTAGATGCGGAGTCTAAGTTTCGGACAGAGGAAGATATTTACAATATAGTGTGGGCTGAAATTCCAGACCAAGAAAAATTCCCTGAAACTATATGATATTGTCATCAATCATATGGTTCATGGTCCATGTGGTGAGGCCAATCCAAAATGTCCATGTATGGAAAATGGGAAGTGTACGAAAGGATTTCCAAAACAGTTACAAGAGCATACTGTGAAAGATTTGGATGGGTATCCTTCATATCGGCGAACACACATTGAGAACATTGTGCACAAGAAAAGAATTATAAACAACTCATGGATAGTGCCATATAATCCTTATTTATCTAAACGCTACAATTGTCGCATCAATGTTGAAATTTGTGCGTCAATAAAAAGTGTGAAATATCTCTTTAAGTATATCTATAAGGGCCATGACAGAGCTAATGTGGAAATACAGCAAACAACAGTGAGTCATGATGAATCAACAAGTTTTCTTGACTCAAGATATGTCAGTGCTCCAGAAGCTGCTTGGACAATATTTGCATTTCCTATGCATGCTCAGTCACATGCTATTATATGTTTAGCTGTCCATTTACCAAATCAACATCAGGTTTATTTTCATGAAAATTCTGCAGTTGAAGAGGTTCGACGTCAACATTAATGGAATGGTTTTTGCTGAACCAACATGACAACAATGCAAGGCAGTATTTCTATCGTGAGATTCCAGAGCATTATGTTTGGAATAAAGGTTGGAAGCTAAGACAACGAGGAGTTAGTAAAATTATTGGACGTATGTATACTGTAAGTGTCAAAGATCAAGAACGATATTGCCTTTGTCTGTTACTGCTGCATGTGAAAGGTGCTACGAGTTATGAGTTTTTGAAAACAGTTAATGGAGTAGTGCACGATACATTTAAAGCTGCAGCTTTGGCTTTAGGACTTTTATTAGATGATAGTGTTTGGACCTCAACCTTACAAGATGCAGTTTCCTTAAATATGCCTTATCAACTTCAGCAATTGTTTGCATACATATATGTATTTGGACCACCTACAAATCCCGCAGAACTTTGGACAAATTTTGAGGTACATCTAATTGAGGATTATTGCTTACGTCTTCATAATAAAAGTGGAGATTGTCAAAATTGTCAGTCTTATGCTATGCGTGATGTCCAAAATGTGTTATTACTGCATGGAAAAAACATTTTCAGACTTTAATTTGACAAATCCTTCAACTCATGTTCTACAACTTCAAGAGTATGATGAAGTAAATGAACTATTGTTGGAAGCACAGAAAGTCAATTCTTTAAATGAAGAACAACGTGTTACTTATGATACAATTGTAACTGCTATAGAAAATCAAGCCGATGGAAGGGCAAAATGTTTCTTCATTGATGGTCCAGGAGGCAGTGGTAAAACCTACTTATATGAAGTTTTGATGCATCATGTTAGAGGGTTGGGAAAAGTTGTATTGCCGTCAGCTACAGCAGGTATTGCAGCAAATCTATTACAAGGAGGTCGTACTATGCATTCCCTGTTTGGAATACCAGTTCTTGTGAATGAAATATCCGTTTCCAGAATCAAACAAGATGCTTTTGCTGGAAAACAGTTACAAAATGCACATCTGTTGATACTTGATGAGTGTGCTATGGCACCCAAATATGCTTTGACTGTAATTGACAGACTTCTTTGTGAAGTTATGACTTCAAATGTTGCAGAAAAGAATGACATTCCATTTGGAGGAAAGGTTTTGTTATTGGTGGAGTTTTTAGGCAATGTCTTCCAGTTATAACAAATGGAATAAGAACAGATGTGATTGAGTCCAGCTTAAAAATGGCTGATCTTTGGCAACAGTTTACTAAACTACAACTCACTAACAACATGCGATCCTCAGACCCAGAGTATAGAAATTGCCTTCTCAAGCTTGGTAATGGTGATCTTACCAATGAATACAATCTTGGAGAAGATATTATTGAAATACCGGAAGACATGTTGTGTACTGCCTGCATTGTAACTGATATTTTTGGACAACGTATTGAAATTGATGTAAATGACCAAAGTAGTGTTGACAGAGCCTCTACCCATGCAATTTTGTGTCCCAAAAACGATGATGTGGCTTTGCTAAATGCCCGTGTGATGGATAGAATGTCTGGAGAATATACTGTGTACACAAGTGATGATTCAGTGGATGTAGATAATGAAGAACAACAAGAGCATTATCTGGTTGAATTTTTAAATAGTGTTACACCATCAGGAATGCCATTCCACAGACTTCAATTTAAAGTTGGGACAATTGTGATGTTGCTGCGGAATCTTGATACAAAGAGTGGTCTATGTAATGGAACTAGGCTTATTGCAACTGGACTCCTTTCCCATGTTATTCAAACAAGAGTCATCAGTGGATCAGCAAAAGGACATGGTGTCTTCATTCCACGCATAGACTTATGTCCTTCAGATACAGGTCTTCCATTTAGGCTTCGACGTCGGCAATTTCCAGTCAAACCAGCTTTTGCCATGACTATAAACAAGTCACAAAGCCAAACTTTACATCGTGTTGGCATATATTTACCGGAGCCAGTTTTTGGTCATGGACAACTGTATGTTGCATTTTCTCGTGTGAAAATGAGGTGCAATGTGAAGATACAAGTCATCGAGACCCCTTTACAAGGACACTTGATTAAAGACAGTCCAAAAGTTTTCACCAAAAATGAGGTCTACAAAAATATGCTAGGTTGATTTACACATAGATAGATAGGTAAATTTATAGTTAGAAAGGAGGAATATATCTAAATCTATAGATGATAATACATAGTTAGATGATAGATAAATAGATAGATAGATAGATAGATAGATAGATAGATAGATAGATAGATAGAAAGATAGACAGATAAAGATGTATTGTATAATCTCTTTATTATATAGATATAAAAAAATGCACAAAAAAACACATTTAAAATACATAGATAATTAATAGTGAGATAAGAGATAGTATATACAGTAGGTATATATATATATATATATATATATATATATATATGTATAGATAAATAAATTAGTTTGATAAAGGATTAGATTTTTTTTATATAGTAAGGTGATCACACATTTAAGTATAAGATGGGAGATGTGTATCATCAAAATGTTAAATTTGGTGATATGAATCCAGATGTCAAGTAATGTTCCAGTATTGTAGATACTGAGAAGTTGAATTTTTTTTTAATAGGGCTGGGTTTTTTGAACAGCTAGAGAGACGGGTGGGACGGCTGTTCACCACATCTCCATAGCAAGGTGTGGTCTGGATAGATAGATAGATAGATAGATAGATAGATAGATAGATAGATAGATAGATAGATAGATACTAAAGGTCCTGTTACACTTTCAGATAATGTGTCAGATCCTGTTTGTAGATCTCTGGTTGCAGTGAAATCATGGACACATTGTTCCATTTTGTGGCTGTGTACAAATAGAACAATGTATCCATGATTTCAGTGCAACCAGAGATCTGTGAACAAGATCTGGCAGATTATCTGAAGGTGTAACAGGGCCATTAGATAGATACATAGATAGATAGTTTGATAGATAGATACATGATAGGTAGATAGATAGATCGATAGACATATAGCAGATAGATAGAAACTAAAAATGGATGCTTAGCTGAGTGTAAGTAAATAGTGATAAGTTAGAATAGGGACCCATCAGATCTAAGGTCACCTTGACACTGGTTGATGGGCTTACAGATGTTGGTCAATATGTGTACTATGAACTTTCATTGTTTAAAGATAAGATTTTTCCAAAAAAATCCAAAAATGTATTTTTTTGAGAAAAGGTCTTTGATTTAAGTGAGTCCTCTCTCTGAGAATTAATAAAAATGGAGGCTTAGCTGAGCCCAAGGAGAGAATGAGAAGGTAGGACAGAGACCCATCAGATGTAAAATTACTTTGAAGCTGGTTGATGGACAAATAGGTATTGGCCAATATGTGTACCAAGAACCTTAGTTTATGAAGATAAAATATTCAAAAGCTACATAGATGATAGACACATAGGCAGATGATAGATAGATATCATGTATTACTTGCATTATTGTTAAGTTTCCATAAATAAACTATATACATATCCTAGACTACCTGATGCTTTAGAATCGGGCCACCATCTAGTTCTGTAATAACGGCCAATGCTTTGTTAGAATATCTTTAATTTCTTTGTTCCTCCTATTAAATGTTGTGATGAAATTGAATGAAAATGTATTATCATTAGTTCCCCCTTTAATGTTTCTTTTTAATAAGCTATCTTGTGTGATCCCCTTACAGTGGTTGAACGCATTAGAAATTAATTCTTTAGGATATTTCTTCTGCTCAAATCTGTTTTTCAAAATTGATGATTGTTCTGAAAAAACTTTTATATCAGAACAATTTTTCTTTATTCTTTTAAATTGGTTGATGGGGATATTGCGTAGCCATTTGTTATAATGGCCACTCATGAAATGCACATAGCTGTTTTTGTCAGTCTCCTTGAAAAATGTTTTGGTCATGATTCTACTGTTCTCAAGATATAACGTAAGGTCCAAAAAATTAATGCTATTACTATCTATATGTGGTTCAAAAGTAATTCCCCATACATTGTTTTGCAATTCCATAAAAAAATCATTAATTCCAGCACATTGAGTATCCCATATGATGATGATGTCATCTATATACCTTCTGTACACTTTTAAACCTTCAGAATATGTGTTATTATATACATGTATTTTTTCAAACTGCCCCATTAACAAATTAGCGTAGGAACATACGACCTTTGACCCCTTTGCAGTTCCTTTTGTCTGATGGTAGAAGGTACCAAAAATGTAAAAAAATTGTTATAAAGAATAAAACTGAGCCATTTGCAGGATGAAATCTTTCTGTTGTTGTGGAATTCTGTTGTCTGCGAGTAAATATGCTTTAGTGCATTCAATCCCAATAGCATGATATTTGTATAGAGTGATGCCACATCGAGGGTTAGAAAGCAATATGAGTCTTTCCATACAAATTCAGTCAATATATTAATTAGTTGTGTGGAATCCTTTCCAATGAAAACACATGATGTTGTAAAATCTTGTCGCTGTAGTTCACCATATTGTTAGTTAAGGGGTCAATCCCAGATATTATGGGTTTCCCAGGGGGATTGACAATATTCTTATGTATTTTTGGGAGATGGTAAAAAAAATAGTACAGCAGGATTTTTGTTATGTAGAAACTTTTTTTCAGTGTTATTGATTAGCCCATCCCCAAAAGCCTTTTTGATCCACGTATTATATTCTTTTATTGATTTTGGAAAGTGGTCATCATCCATTTTTTTGTAATAAGCAGTATCTGATAAAATTCTGTTTGCTTCTTTTAAGTAGTCACAATAATTCTGGACCACAAACCCCCCCCCCCCCCTTTGTCTGCACTTCTGATTACAATGTCATTATTCCTTTTTAGGTTTTTAAGAGCTTTCCTTTCGTTTAGGGTCAGATTGTTTTTATTTGATGCATTTGGTTTGTTAAGTGAATTCAGATCGTTTTGCACTAGTTCTTGGAAGGTTTCCAAGATATGTCCCCTGCTCTCTGTGGGATAAAATTTGCTAGTTGTTTTAACATCAGGGTGAAAGTATTTATCAGGCATCGAGGTTGTATTTGGCAAAAGTGCAGTGTTTATTTCAAAACTAGATGGCGGCCCGATTCTAAAGAATCGGGTAGTCTAGAATCCATATATAGTCTATTTATTAATAGTTAGGGGAGTGCGGTGAAATCAATTGTGTGTATACAGGTGGCTCAGTGGTTAGCAGTGAGTGCGGTGGCTCAGTGGTTAGCAGTGAGTGCGGTGGCTCAGTGGTTAGCAGTGAGTGCGGTCAGATTGGTCAGCGCAGCGGCGTGGGCAGAGTGGTCAGCGCAGGGCGTGGGCAGAGGTCGTGGCATGCAGCACACACATACATACATACACACACACACACTCCACTATAGTTAGCACCAACCCTGCGTCTTCCTCGCCGCTTGGATCCTGAGTCGACAAGTCGCCACCCGCGGGACGACTGGATCGAATATGGCGTCCGGGAAGTTTGGCGACACTTCTTGGACGCTATAATGGATCCAGTAGTTAGGGGGTGGCGACATGTCGACTGAGGATCCAGGCGGCTGATGCAGGGCCGGTGCTAACTATAGCGGAGTTGTGTGTGTGTTGTTGTGTTGTATGTTGTGCGGACAAAGTGAGGGAAGTGCGGACAAAGTGACGGAAGTGAGTACATACACACATATATACACATACTGTACATTACATATGGAGGGGTGAGGAGAGTGAGCTGGAGGGCAGAAGGGCAGGAGAGGAGGGAGCTGGAGGACAGGGGAGGGCTGGAGGGCAGAGGACAGGGTGGAGGCTGGGAAGGCAGGGACAGGGGAGGCTGGAGGGCAGAGAAGGGAGGCTGGAGGGCGAGGACAGGGAGGCTGAGAGGCAGAGTGACAGGGGAAGGGCTGAGGGCAGAGGACAGGTAGGTGGAGGGCAGAGGAGAGGGGTGAGGCGGCTGGAGCTGGGCAGACAGGGAGGCTGGAGGGCAGAGGGAGGCTGGAGGCAGAGCGGGAGGCTGGAGGGCGGGCCCTGGAGGGCAGAGCGGAGGCAGGAGGCGGGGAGGCTGGAGGGCAGAGGACAGGGTAGGCTGGAGGGCAGAGGACAGGGGAAGCTGGAGGGCAGAGGAAGGGAGGTGGAGGGCAGAGGCAGGGAGCAGGGAGGACAGGGGAGGCTGGAGGGCAGAGGAGGAGTGGGGAGAGGGAGGCTGAGGGCAGAGGGAGGGAGTGGAGCAGAGCGGAGCTGGAGGCAGAGCGGGTGAGGCAGGGGCTGAGGAGGAGCTGGAGGGCAGAGGACAGGGAGGCTGGAGGGCAGAGGACAGGGAGAGGCTGGAGGGCAGAGGCGGAGGCTGAGGGCAGGGAGACAGGGGAGCTGAGGCAGAGGACTGGGGGAGGCTGCAGGAGCAGAGCAGGTGAGGCTGGAGGCGGACAGTGAGGGCAGAGCGGAGGCTGAGGGACAGCGAGGGGAGGCGGTGAGGGCAGGGCGGGAGGCTGGAGGGCAGAGCGGAGCTGGAGGGCAGAGACAGGGGCTGGAGGGCAGAGCGGAGGCTGGAGGGCAGAGTACAGGGAGCGTGAGGAGAGGCAGAGCGAGCGATGCTGGAGGCAGAGCGTAGGTGGAGGGCAGAGCGAGCGGAGGGGAAGCGAGCTGGAGGGGAGAGCGGAGGTTGGGGGAAGCAGGACGGTGGAGGCAGGGGAGGACAGGGGAGGCTGGAGGGCAGAGGACAGGGGAGGCTGGAGGGCAGAGCGGAGGCTGAGGGGGAGGGAGGGGGAGGCGTAGGTGGAGGGCAAGGGACAGGTGAGTGGGGAGAGTGGAGGCGGAGGGCAGAGCGTAGGCTGGAGGGCAGAGCGTAGGCTGAGGCAGAGATCAGGGCTGGAGGGGAGAGCGGAGGCTGGAGGGAGAGGGAGGCTGGAGGAGAGGCGGAGGCTGGAGGGCAGAGAGGGAGGCTGGAGGGGAGGTAGGCGGAGGGAGGCGGAGGGGAGAGGACGCTGGAGGGGAAGGCGGAGGGAGGGACAGGGGAGGCTGGAGGCAGAGGACAAGGGGAGGCTGGAGGGGAGAGGACGAGGGGAGGCTGAGGGCAGAGACAGTAGGCTGGAGGTATGATGTAGGGGAGGCTGGGTCATGGGAAGCAGGAGGCTGAGGAGAGTGGAGGGCAGCGGAGCTGGAGGGCAGAGAGGCAGTGAGGAGCAGTGGAGGCGGATGGCAGGGTAGCTGGAGGGCAGAGAGGTAGGCGGGAGGCGGCTAGGCTGAGGGAGAGCGGAGGCTGGAGGGCAGAGGCAGGAGGCTGGTGGGACAGAGTGGCAGGGAGCTGGAGGCGAGGTGAGTGCTGAGGCAGAAACGTAGGCTGGAGGGCAGAGTCGACAGTGGAGGCAGAGCACTGGGGCTGAGAGAGCCGAGCTGGAGGGCAGAGCGTGAGGCTGAGGGCAAGCGAGGCTGGAGGCAGGAGGAGGCTGGGGGAGAGGTTAGGCTTGGAGGGCAGAGCGGGGAGGCTGGGATGGGCAGAGCGGAGGGAGAGCGGAGGCTGGAGGAGCGGGAGGCTGGAGGGGAGTGAGGAGGTGGAGGGCAGAGGACAGGGAGGCTGGAGGGCAGAGCGGAGGCTGGATGAGGAGGACGGAGGCTGGAGGGCGAGAGGGAGGCTGGAGGGCAGAGCGGTAGGCTGGAGGGCAAGAGCGTAGGCTGGAGGGAGAGGGAGGCTGAGAGAGGACAGAGACTAAGGTCGGAGGGAGAGCGGAGGCTGGAGGGGGAGGACAGGGGAGGCTGGGGGAGGCAGAGGAAGGGAGGCTGAGGGGCAGAGGAGGAGCAGGGGAGGCTGGAGGGAGAGGACAGGGGAGGCTGGAGGGCAGAGCGGAGGCTGGAGGGCAGAGCGGAGGCAGGAGGGCAGAGCGTAGGCTGGAGGGCAGAGCGTAGGCTGGAGGGGAGAGCGGTAGGCTGGAGGGGAGAGCGAGGCTGGAGGGGAGAGGAGGCTGGAGGGGAGAGCGGAGGCTGGAGGGCAGAGGACAGGGGAGGCTGGAGGGGAGGACGGAGGCTGGAGGGGAGGAGCGGAGGCTGGAGGGAGAGCTAGGGAGGCGGAGGGGAGGAGAGCGAGGCTGGAGGGGCAGAGGCTGGAGGGGAGAGGCTGGAGGGGAGAGCGGAGGCTGGAGGGGAAGCGGAGGCTGGAGGGCAGAGGACAGGGGAGGCTGGAGGGGAGAGACAGGGGAGGCTGGAGGGGAGAGGAGGGGAGGCTGGAGGGGAGGGACTGGGAGGCTGGAGGGGAGAGGACGGGAGGCTGGAGGGGAGAGCGGAGGCTGGAGGGGAGAGCGGAGGCTGGAGGAGCAAAGGCTGGAGGGGAGGAGCGGAGGCTGGAGGGGAGAGCGGAGGCTGGAGGGGAGAGCGGAGGCTGGAGGGAGCGAGGCTGGAGGGGAGAGCGGAGGCTGGAGGGGAGAGCGGAGGCTGGAGGGGCAGAGGCTGGAGGGCAGAGGCTGGAGGGGAGAGGGGAAGAGGCTGGAGGGGCAGAGGGAAGAGGCTGGAGAGGCAGAGGGGCAGAGGCTGAGGCTGGAGGGCAGGGACAGGGGAGGCTGGAGGGGAGAGCACAGGGGAGGCTGGAGGGGAGAGGACAGGGGAGGCTGGAGGGGAGAGGACATGGGAGGCTGGAGGGGAGAGAGGACAGGGGAGGCTGGAGGGGAGATCGGAGGCTGGAGGGGAGAGCGGAGGCTGGAGGAGCAAAGGCTGGAGGGGAGAGCGGAGGCTGGAGGGGAGAGCGGAGGCTGGAGGGGCAGAGGCTGGAGGGGAGAGCGGAGGCTGGAGGGGAGAGCTGGAGGCTGGAGGGGCAGAGGCTGGAGGGGCAGAGGCTGGAGGGCAGAGGCTGGAGGGCAGAGGGGAAGAGGCTGGAGGGGCAGAGGGGAAGAGGCTGGAGAGGCAGAGGGGCAGAGGCTGGAGGGGCAGAGGGGAAGAGGCTGGAGGGGAAGAGGCTGGAGGGGCAGAGGGGAAGCAGAAGAAATGTGCTGTGCGGCTGAAACGGTATTTGCCCCAACCAAGATGGCGGGCGCGACCTGAGGGGGCGTAATTGTGGGTGGGAACTGGGCGGGGACTGTGGGCGGGAACTAAAGAATGATTGCGGCCGCCATCTTGGTTGAGGCATTTTGCGGGGAAGATGCCGGCTAAGAGGAAGCAGGACGTGGAGCTCCCGGCCGGAGTAAGAAGAGGTCGGGATCGGAGGGAAGACGTCTGGATGACCCAGAGGACGGGATGATCGAGGAAGACGGGGTGGTATGTATGAACTACGGGTGGATGCTGACAGTGTGTGTGTGTGTGTGTGTTTGTGTGGGTGTGTGAGTGTGTATGTGTGATGTGGTTGGGATGGTGTGTGTGTGTTTGGGAGGGCTGTAGTGAGAGGCTGTGTGTGTGTGTGTTTGATGAGACAGTAGTGAGGGGGGCGAGCGGAACGTTGAAACGCCGGTGCCTGTAGCTGCACGGAAAGTTCCGCGCGGCTACCCCGCACTGTGATGTCAGCAGCATGGTCGAAGGCCGTCACGGAAGTAACCCTTCGGGTTCTCCGGAAGTGGCCTTCGGCTTTTATATAATAGATGTCTCCTCAATGTCAACTTTCTAATAAACTTCTGCAGGTCTACAAATAAATCTAGATCATTAGGATCATTTGTTGGGCAGAAGGATAATCCTTTATTAAGGACAGCCTTCTCCTCATTCGTGAAGACTTGATCTGATAGATTGAAGGTATTACTATTATTGTTTTGTTCTATAAGGCAAATATTACCCTTCCTTTCTTTTTTGTTATTTTTTCTTTTACTTCGTC
This sequence comes from Allobates femoralis, assembly GCA_033576535.1. Taxonomy (NCBI): domain Eukaryota; kingdom Metazoa; phylum Chordata; class Amphibia; order Anura; family Aromobatidae; genus Allobates; species Allobates femoralis. The sequence goes on from JARQOC010000004.1 coordinate 466,059,973, forward strand.
CACCTCTCCTAGTTTTCTTTTTCCAATTGCTGGGCTGAAAAATTTCTTGATGGTATTCTGATGGATGCTGGCAAAGTTTAAAAAAGGAACGATACCAGCATTATTAGTATTAGAATTGTCTAAAATGATCTTATTTGTATGCAGATCAACAATTGGGGTTACTGGTATCAGTCGTTCAATGGGTACGTTGATGGGAATATTTAAGTCATGAATCTCAATCAGGTTTTTTTCAATTTGGCTAGTTGATAAATTTCCTTCTATTTTATTGTTACCATGTAAGATAACAGGTATCAAATGTTTTTCTCTACCGTGTTTCCCCGAAAGTAAGACCCTGTCTTACATTCTTTTGGGGGCCAAAAGTGGCCCCCGGTCTTACTTTCGGGGGGGGTCTTACATTGGGTGCCCCAGCAGTGTGGCCTACAGGCCCCCTCCTGCTGGGACACTGCGGGAGCGGGTTGCACGTCACGTGCGCCCGCTCATTACATATGCACAGCATCCCCCTGTCAATCAGCGACAGGGGGATGGCTTGCAGCGTTTTTTTCCGCGGCCGCACCTGCGGCAAGTGCCGAGACCGCACTTGCCGCACCTGCCGCACCCATACCGCAAGCCCCATAGACATTGCATGGGGCTTGCCGCAAGTGTGCCGCAAGTGTGCCGCAAGTGTAGCGGTTATGCGGTAATCGCGGCAGATGCGGTTTTTTCACCGCATCTGCCGCGATTTGAAAATACTGCTGATGTGAAAGGGCCCTTAGAGCTGAAGGAATTTCCTGGAGTAGCACAGCATGGAGGAGGGGTCGGGATGAGGAGGAATGAGGGTGCTACACAACATAGATATGGAGGGGGAAATGTGAAATGAGGGGGCTGCACAGAATGGAGGGGGATGAAGAGAACTGAGGGGGCTGCACAGAATGAAGGGGGATGGGGAGAAATGAGGGGGCTGCACAGGATGAAGGGGGATGAAGAGAAATGAGGGGGCTGCACAGAATGAAGGGGGACAAGGAGAAATGAGGGGCTGCACAGAATGAAGGGGGGATGAGGAGAAATGAGGGGGCTGCACAGAATGAAGGGGAATGAGGAGAAATTAGGGGGCTGCACAGAATTGAGGGCGTATGAGGAGAAATGAAGGGACTGCACAACATGGATATTGGGGGAGCATGTGAAATGATGGTATTCCACAGAATGGGGGGGGGGAAGAGGAGAAATGATGGGCTGCACAACGTGGATATTAGTGGGGAAAATGTGAAATGAGGGGCTGCAAAGAATGGAGGGGGTGAGGAGAAATGAAGGCACTGCACAACATGGATAAGGTGGGGGGGAGAATGTGAAACAAGGAGGCTGCACAGAATGGAGGGAAGGTGAGGAGAAATTAGGGGGTTGCACAGCATGGACGAGGGATGAGGAGAAATGATGGGACTGCACAGAATGGAGAGGGGATGAGGAGAAATGAGAAGACTGCAAAACATGGATATTGCAGGAGAGAATGTGGATAGTGGGAACTGCACAAAATGAAGGGGGGATGAGGAGAAATGAGGGGGCTGCATAGCATGTAAATTGGGCACAAGAGTAAGAAATGAGGTTGCTGCATAGTATGGAAATTGTCATGGGAATGAGAAATGAAGGGGCTGCACTGCATAAACATTGATGGGGAGGTGGAGACTAAGAAATGAGGGTGTGCACTGCACAGCATGGATGTTGGTGAGGGTGAATGAGAAATTAAGTGGCTGCATAGCATGGAAATTGGCGAGAGGAAGAATGAGAAATGAAGGAAATTGGAAATTAGAGGGGGAGAATGAGAAAAGAGGGGGATGCACAGCATAGATATTGCAGGGAGAATTAAAAAAGAGGGGTTGCACAGCATGGAAGTGGAGAGAATGAGAAATGGGGGGACGCGCAACATTGAAATTGGCAGGGGAGAATGAGAAATGAGGGGGATGCACAGCATAGATATAGCAGGGAGAATGAAAAATGAGAGGCTGCACAGCATGGAAATGGGGGAGAGAATGAAAAATGAGGGAGATGCAAAACATAGAGAATGGAAGGGAGAATTAGTAATGAGGGGGGCACAGTATGGAAATTAAGGGGAGTGTGCAGTATGGAGCATGGGTGGCTGGGTACTGAGAAGGGATAGCCTGAGGGGGCATAGTATGGATGTGACGACCATCCGCTGTGAGGCTGAGCTGCTGGTAAGGCAGCACCCCGAGAAACCCCGAGACCCTTAACCCCTATACAGAGATCTGGAATTATAGCGGAGCCCAGGGGGTAGCTGCCTATTATGAGCAACAGAGCAGGGAAGGTCGCCAGGGGAAAAAATCAAGACCCGAAAAACGAAGTCAGAAGTCCGAGTCAAAACCGAGAGGGCAGCGAAGGTACAAAATCATCAGGCAGTAGCAGAGTCAAAAATCCAGGCAAGGGTCAAGGGCAAAACCAAGAGGGAAGCTGAGGTACAAAATCGATAGGCTGAAGCAGAGTCAAAAATCCAGGCAAAGGTCAGAGACAAAACTAAACACACACACTATCACTGGGAAACCAAAACTATATCTGGCGGCCTGCAAGACAGGCTCCAATGCATTTGAAGGGCGCGGTTACCTCCCATAGGCTGGAGCGCACAGCCTGATGATCTCATCTGGACCCCCCTAGAACTAGGCCAGATGGTGATGCACCACTGGCTCCACCCACCCCACTTCTGACAGAAGAACGACGGCTGCGCCTAACAGACACCTCCGCAGGGCCCGCTCCTCTGCGACCAACACCGCCCAAAGGAGAAACACGGCGGTGCTCAACTACAGAGGCAGACGTCGCAGGAGCAGGTCCATATGAGGACAAGGCCCTCCTATCACCGGCGCCATCAGCTGAAGGAATCCGGCTCCTCCCAGCGGCCGAGACAGGAACACCAGCCACCGAGTCTGATGGCGATGTGACAATGGAGAATGTGTCGCGCCCTGGGGACGGGGTACTCTGAGCCGGGCCCTCTCTTCTTCCAGTTCAGGGCTTCGGGGTGTCACAGCGACGTTAAAAAATTAAAGGGGTTGGTGTATAAAGTTTGTGTAAATTGTCTGTGACGCTACCCGTGGGTCATGGCCACCGCTGCCGTTCAGACCTCTGGAGATGATTTTGATGGCGACAGCAGAGATGGTGAGCCTTCCACGGGTAGGGCTTTGTCCCCAGGGCAGGTGTAGGTAAAGGTCGGTACATACCACCGCTGCCAGCAGAGCTCAGTGTCACTCGATGACAGGATGTGTCGTGTCCGCCTGCGCAGGTGAGCTCCTGCTGCAGACGTACTAATGAGTCTCACACAAAGTTGAGTTTAACTGGGTACTTTACTCAACAGTTAACAGGGTACAAACAGGTCACCTGAGGGTCCAGACTCGACCTTGCAGCTGGGACGGTTTGCTATGGGCACCCGCTCTCTAGTACCTTTCGGACTTCTTTCCTCTTTCCAGCGTACATCCTCCAGTCCAGCAGTCGTGGGCTTCTCGTGGACGTTCCCTCCTAGCCCTAGTATGACGGCCTTTTCATCGTCGTGCCGGGGGTTGGGTTCCAGGCATACAGTCCCTTCACCTTGCCGGTTAATTTATTGCTGAGGCATACAGCGTCCTACCATCTCAACAGGGTCGGCTCCCTGGTGTCGGCCCGGTCCCCCGGTATCCTTTCTGCTCCGGGCCTACCGTGGACCCCCTCTGCTCTTCCTTGGTACGTAGCCTGGGTCCCGGAGGTCGTCAAGCAGCGCCTGTATCATTATCGGATACCGTACGTGGCGTCACAAACTCTTTTAATTTTATTTTTATTTAACCCCCTTTTTCATCGACCACCAGGGCCACAGGCCCGGGCACAGGCCACCCATGACATCCCCCATTAAACACAGCTCCAGTCTCTTGAAATCTTTTTTTAATTCTTTGTACTTGACACTGAGACACATTAAAGGTGCCAGCCACCTCTGCAGTGCATCTGGTCTTCAGCCTCTTGATAATCAAGGCTTTGATTGCAGGGTGGATATTTGGCATGTTGTCAGAGCTCAAGTTGCAGTCAAAGTGAAGGTCTGGGGTGCTGCGTTTCTTTTTAGACACACCTACTAATTAACCGATCATTTACTGAGCACAGGTGAGGATGTAAACTAGAATTAGGTGCATTATATGACCAGGCGACAAAACTTTTGTCTTGCTAAAATCTAACCATTCTATGTTCATTAAATGATCAATATTTCAACATTGATGCTAATTTATTTTCTTAACCTAAACCAAATTTTGGAGTACTTCAGCCTTCAAAAGAGTAATTTCTACAACCAATGGATGAATTTAACATCAGGTTATAAGCTTTTATTTACATAACATGGATAAGCGACATAACTTCTGTCAGGGAGTGTGTCGGGCCCCACGGGACTGGGGTACTCGGTACCGGACGGTACTGGGGATGTCACAGGTGGCTTGGTCCGGACCGTGTCCCTGGCTCGGCAAATAAAGGGAATATTTACAAGGGAGATGTCACGGGTGACGCCACCCACTTGGTGCGGCCAGTGATGGGGCTGCCGCTGCTGCAGAACCTCCGGGGGTGATGGAGTGGCAGCGGAGATGGTATAGTTCCAGTGGGAAGAACTGTATCCCCCGGGGCAGTAAGGGTTAAGTCTGTTGTGGGTAGTTGTAGCACACTTACTTTGCAGGCTGCAGGGATCTCTTCTCCTGGCTGGTGCTGACAAGCTGGATCTGTAGGGAGGAATGGTCTGCAGACAGAGACTGACAAGAGAGGCAATTCAGAGTTTTTCAAGGCTTTACTCGTTGTTTCCTTCAAGCAGTTTACAAGTCATTTGCAGTTGGTACACAGTTCAAGCACACGGGTTCTTTCTACTTCTGCAGCCAGGCCTCTCTCTACCTGTGACCCCTCACACAGTCTTTAGTGTCCCTTTCCGGGCTGTTGCATTCTCTTTCTCTATGTTGTGCGACACTGGACAGTATGGCGGTGACTCGGGCTTCTGTGAGTCCTAGTATGTCACTTAGCTGCCTGTCCTTTGGGTTAGGGATCTCAATCTGAAACTCAGACCCCTCGTCGTATTGTCTGGGGATGCCGGGTGAACTACGGTCCCCTTTAGAGCCGACACTCTACTTTAGCCCAGCCTCCAGTAATCCTCAGCACTAGGATACCAGGCTCCTTCTCTCTGTTCCTTTCTGTATATAGGAGGGCTACTCCGCCTGCAGTTAATTGCTTTAGCTGTAGTTCTAGGGCCCCGGGTTACCCGTCCCTCTCGGCTCTCTCACACTCCTGGTGTCTTCAGCGTCGGACGGGCTTTCCCTCCCATCTGGCTCGCACTGGCTCAGTACGGATCTGCACTCCTCGGCCTTGCACTCGCAGGACGTGTGGCTCTCTCCTGCTCAGCTTCAGGTCAACTTCCTGCTGTTCTCTGGCCTTTTCATCTCAGCTCACTGTGGCCTACTGTTGGTCTTTGCTTCTCAGCACCATGGCTTACTGAACTCCTTCACTCCTCCTCCTTCCTATATACTGTTAGTCACCTGACCTTCTGGTGTGCACAACCCACTCCTCTGATCCACCACCCCTCCGATCTCATATAGTTTCTAATCTCAGGGCTGGATGTAACCTTCTCTGACACGTGGGTTGTGTGGGCTGTGAGGGTGTTAGTGTTTAACAATGTCCTACCTGCCTGGCTGCAGTTCCCTTTGTGGCCTCCTGGACGCAGGGGCGCCACAAGTGTACATAGAGTTCAGATCATATGTAGTCCATGATCTCAAAAGTCTTTAACCCCTTCATGACCCAGCCTATTTTGACCCTAAAGACCTTGGCATTTTTGTCAATTCTGACCAGTATCCCTTTATGAGGTAATAACTCTGGAACGCTTCAAAGGATCGTAGCGATTCTGAGATTGTTTTTTCGTGACATATTGTTCTTCATGTTAGTGGTAAATTTAGGTCGATAATGTTTATTTGTGAAAAAATAAAAAATTTGGCAAAAATTTTGAAAATTTAGCAATTTTCAAATTTTGAATTTTTATTCTGCTAAACCAGAAAGTTATGTGACACATCATAGTTAATAAATAACATTTCCCACATGTCTACTTCACATCAAAACAATTTTGTAAAAAAACATTTTTTGGTAGGAAGTTATAAGGGTTCAAAGTTCATCAGCAATTTTTCATTCTTCCAGCAAAATTACGAAACCATTTTTTTAGTGATCTAATCACATTTGAAGTCCCTTTGAGGGGTGTATATGACAGAAAACACCCAAAAGTGACACCATTCCAAAAATTGCACCCCTCAAGCTACTCAAAACTACATTCAAGAAGATTATTAATCCTGTAGGTGCTTCACAGTAACTAAAGCAATGGTGAAGGAAAAAATGGACATTTAAATTTTTCTAACAAAAATGTTCTTTTAGCCTCAATTCTTTCATTTTCACATGGGCAACAGGATAAAATGCATCCTAAAATTGTGTGGGCAATTTCTCCTGAGTATACTTCATATGTATACTTCATATGTGGTCATAAACCACTTTCTGGATGCACGGCATGGCTCTGAAAAGAAGGAGCGCAATTTGACGCTACCACTTTTTTTAGCATGGACTTCAGGGTTTTATTAAACCGCTCAACTAACCCGTCGGTCTGGGGATGATACACCGAGGTGCGCAGCTGTTTCATGTTGAGCAGTTTACACAGTTCCCGGGTCACTTTGGACATAAAAGGAGTCCCCTGATCCATGAGGATCTCCTTAGGTAGTCCTAGGCGACAGAACATAGCAAACAGCTTGTTGGCAATCAGTTTCGCCAAGGTGTGGCGTAACGGAATGGCCTCCGGGTACCAGGTGGCGTAGTCTACAACCACGAGTATGTGTTGGTGGCCTCGTGCTGACTTCACTATAGGTCCCACTAAATCCATTGCGATCCGTTCAAAATGTTCCTCTATAACTGGTAGAGGTACCAATGGACTACGGAAGGTGGCAATGGGTGTGGTCAGCTGACATTCTGGGCAGGAGTCACAGTACCACTGGACATCCGCATACACGCCCGGCCAGAAGAACCTCCGCAAGATGCGTTCTTGCGTTTTTTTAGCCCCAAGGTGGCCCCCTAGCAGGTGGGAGTGGGCCATCTCTAGGACTGCCCGGCGGTGTGGCTGTGGTACTACCAGTTGGTCCACGACCTCATCCCGGATTTTGTCCACCCTATAGAGTAACTCCCGGTTAATCACCATGCATGGAAATACATTCTCTGCCCCGGATGCTGAGCTACCCTGTTTACTTCGGGTACCCTTTCTCGGGCCCAGGTCAGTGTGGGATCCTGTAGCTGGGCTGTCCCAAACGCTCCCCGGGATACTTCCAACTCTGAAATCGGTGGGGTCTCCTCGACCTCTCCTGCCAATACGTCTAGCGGGAACCTATTGGGGTGACATTCTAGCCCTATGTTGGTGACCCCTACGGCAGGTGTCCCTGTCTCAGGGTCGTCGGGTTCAGCGGATTCCCTGGCATCAGGGGAGGGTTACTCCTCCTTCCCCATAAGGACCAAAACAATGGTAAGTCTCTTCCCAGCACCGTCCCATAGGGTAGAGATTTTACCACTCCGACCACGTGGGTCACCTCTCCACATGGAGTGGACAGAGTGGTCGGATACTCGCGTAGGTCCCCGTGTATACACCGGAACCCGATCAATCCCCCAGTGAGTTGCAACCCGGGGATTAAGGACGCACGAACCAGCGTCACCAAACTGCCGGAGTCCAAGAGAGCTTCTGCTCTGTGTCTATTAATGATCCACTTGGAGAAATTAGAACCGGATGGATAGAAGCCGCGCTGACGACAATAAGAGTAACAGAGTAACACACACACTCTGTTTATTCAGCCTACGCGTTTCGTGGCAAACAGGCCACTTCATCATTGTCCTGATGAAGTGGCCTGTTTGCCACGAAACGCGTAGGCTGAATAAACAGAGTGTGTGTGTTACTCTGTTACTCTTATTGTGGTCAGCATGGCTTCTATCCATCCGGTTCTAATTTCTCCAAGTGGATCCTTACTTTTTGCTGGGAGCCTGCTGCGACCATACGTGCTTGTCCAAGGGAGTTTTGACCATTCACAACCAGACCAGGTGAGTCTGTATTGTGGGAGTCCGTGTGACCATCAAACCCAAAGGTATTACTCTAAGTGCGCTTCTTTTCCTTCTTATCTGTGTCCATTAATGAGCACCGGGCACAGATGTGGTTCCGTTAGGGGAACCACCACATCTGCGGTGAACACGGGGCTGGCATACATCGAGAGCTGGCGTGTGAACCTGCAGTCCATGGGTTCCATCGTTAGTGGGCAATAGGCAGCCACATGTCCCGGTCCTTTGCACCGCCAGCACCACGTAGCAGTGGCAGCGCCGGGCCGGAAGCTCCTTCTTGGGGAGCCTGGTCTCCTGCCAGCCCCATTCTGGGGTATCCTCTCAGTGGGTGCGTTTTTAGGAGAGTCCCCTGTGGATGGACGTACACCTTTACCCTGCTCCGGAGGCCGGCTTAACTGCCGCAGTGGGGCAGAGTCCCAAATGAACTCCTGGGTGGCTGTATATCGCTCTATCAAGCTAACCACCTGGTCCAAGGTACCCGGGTCCCCTTCCCCCACCCAACGCTGTATCGCAACCGGCAGAGTCCATACCAGCCGGTCGACCACCACCCTTTCCACCATCTGTCCCAGAGTCAAGCTCTCAAGCTGGTGCCACCGTTTCACCAACTGCAATAAGTCATACGCCTGGGAGCGAGCCGGCTTGGACTCCACATAGGACCAGGAAAACACCCGTTGGGCTCGGACATAAGTATTGACCCCCAGTCTCGCAAGGATCTCACCTTTGAGTTTCGCGTAGTCCTGGGCATCCTCCCAACTGAGGACTGTGTAGGCCTTCTGGGCATCGCCCATCAGGAATGGCGCCACCACTTCAGCCCACTGAGCAGCAGGGAGGCCTTCTCGCTCTGCCGTGCGCTCGTAGACTGTGAGGAAGGCTTCTACGTCGTCCTCCGGACTCAGCTTCCTCAGTGCCAATCAGACCCGGTCCCGGGCCTCACGCCGTTCCGGGAGAGGCGCCGCTGGCGGGTCTTGTAGGGCCATAACTTGTTGCAAGAGCAGTTCATTCGTTTTCTGCTGTTGCTCCTGCTGCTCTTGCTGCCGCTGCTGGGTAAGTACCAGCTGCCTTGGGATTTCCTCCATACTAGCAGCAGGCCTGAACTGTAGCGTGGCCGGCTTCAGTATGGACATGCAGTTCATGGTTCAGGCTGCCCGCATTCTCCACCATATGTGGGGCAGCGCTGGGATTGCAGGTCAGGAATACGTTGAGCCCAGTAACAGTTCAAACAGCACCCGGTTTTATTGCTGATAAATACAGCGATGGCACAAGCTGCCGGAATCCGGGTCGCAGCCGGGTACACAGGATACAGTCCACACATAAAGTAACCCTGTTCCTTCAGGTTATGCGCTTTCCGATATAGGTCGCCCCGAGCTCCTGGCCCTCCTGGGCTAGACCGTGTTATTATAGCACACGGCCCCTGGAACTCTTGACCTCCCCTGTCTGTCTCTGCTGCTCCTTCAGCTTAGAAAACAAACACTCTCCAGAGGGAACCCCGCCCTGTTTCCTAACCAGGCTTTTAACCCTGTGTCTCCTTCCAGGGATCCTGCAAGACCCGGAGCGGAGTGAGTGGACCGTCCCTCTCTCTCACACCCTATACGGGTTCAATATGTGACAGTGCGCGTTCTAGGGGAGACATAGCGCCCCTCGCATATGATCCCCTGCACTGTCTCACAATATATACACTGCACAGTAACTCTTCTCCTGTCCTGTACAC